>OY856410.1:952404334-953004334 GCA_963693085.1 Alisma plantago-aquatica | reverse complement strand
TACCACTTCAACTACTGGCATCTCCACCCATACAGATCATAGCAAGGATCACCTTACAACCAGTTTGAGTTGGCACTGGCGGAGGTGACACTTGCAAATAGCAAGCATTACCGTCTACATATGGATCCTCATCCTCATCTTGCTAGCAACAACCTGCAGCAGCTAGCAATACTACTCCTCCTACCATCCCCCTCAGCAACACTATCGACAGTGAGTCCAACGTGGGGACAGATCCCTAAGTGACGACTACAACAATTCCAAACCAGGCATCGAACTTGAAGGATCTAGATCATATTTCTCCTCCATTCATGTCTTCCTCCTGTGTCGTGACTCCAAGTAAGACATCACCTTGGAGATTTGAAGCTCCCAAAGATCTCAGTTCCTGTGCCTTCTACCCTTCTCCTTCCTCTCCTCTTCCTTCTTCCTGCCTTCCTCTATCATGGCCCAGGAGCAATGCCAGACCAAGGGCGCCAGTCGCCCAAGCTGTAGTTGTAGCAATTTGTCGGCCAGGGGGATATTTAAGGTGACAAGCACCATGAGTATGGCACCAGTAACTCCGGCCTTGAGGCCTAGATCCGAATCCACAACACTACCCCTCGTTCTCCTTCCTTGCTTCATGGGTTCCCAAAATCTGTAGGACGGCACCCCTACCTGTTTGAGCAGAAGTAGCTGCAACCATGGCTCTGTGCCACCTTGGGCGTAAGAAATGGTAAGCCGGGGTCAGCATGGAGCTCGACCAAGGAGTTTGAGCAGGAAACCACAGCCATAGCAACGAACTGGCTGGAGGAGGTGGAGACTTTGTATGCTCGCCAGAGTTCTTGCCGTAGCGACGCACAAGGGCACCTACAGAAGATCACGAATGGGGGCACACGTGAGATCATGAGGCTCGCGTGGGAGCCAAATGAGCTAAGAGGGTATGCGGGTCGAGATCCTAGTGGATTCATGCCACTGATCTGACCATTGTTAACCTCCCCCAAAGGTAATCTCTATTAATATTCCTAGAAAATGTCTTGTTCTTAGAAAATGCCTAGTAAATAGCTCCAATGGCCAATAAATATGTATAAAATACCCACAGACTCAGAAAAACATTACCTTTATCCTAGACTCCTAGATCAGACCTTGAACCATTATGAATGATGATATATAACTTAGAGTAGATGCTCCTTTTTAGGGTTCATTAAATTAAATAAATAGTATGCAGTTGATATTAATTCTCAGAAAATTGTCCTAGAACCTTAATGATGATATACATCCATATTTAGACTCTGATCTGAATAATATATCTAAACAATAGGTCATTTTCTATTAATGACTATTTAGATGCTTTTAATCCCATTTTAATTATAGGAAATGGACTAAGCATCAGAAAATAGTGAACACTGAACCAGACCTAAATAATGACCTCTAGATTATTATAAAAATACTAGAGACATAGTTTAGATTAGTAACACCTAGATTTGAACCAAAATACCATTAATAATGATGAACCTTGTATTAATGATGCTCAATTATATTTAATCAGGTCATGGACAAAGTTCTAGATGATCCAAGATGATTAGAATTCTATAAACTCAGGTACATGGGCTTTATTTGAGTATATAACTATGGTTTTTTTGGTTGAATCATGATATGTATGTATGCTCTCTTCTATTTGAAAATATTGGATGTAGTAGCACTATATAGTACTCGATGTTTTATCACTTGAAAATACAAATGATGAGTAGATGTTTTGTAGTTATTTAAGGTGATCATTATCCCCCTTACGAGGGAATGGATTAATGTTGACTAGTACACCTCCCTAGATAACACAGTGTTCGGGGAGTTTCCCTAGAGTACTTGGTACACAAGGATGGGACCAATATATATGTTTCGGTACTAGTCCACCTTGATAATGTAACTCATCTAGAAAAATGAATAAAAATTGTTGTATTTCACTTAATCAATAAATGTTTTCTATGATCTTCCTTCTGTCTTTTTGCAAATATATGTCTTTTTGCAAATATTTTCAAATTTGTGTGTTGATTTGTTGTTTCCCGTATGTTTTAGGTTCAGAGCTAGCATGAGATAAAAGTACAAGATGTGAGCAAGTTGTACAGGTTGTACCTATTGTCTAAGATCCTAGATAGCATACATGTTTATAGATTGTAAATTTCATTCAATATGTAATTGTAAATCATTTTTAATAATTCATATTGTATAAATATACATGTGGAATGTTGAGTATGTTATGTTCGTATGTTCATGTATGCAAATTATGCTTCCGCATCGCTCTCTGATATAATTTCTAACATTTTCGGATTTTGTCTTCTCATCTCCATTGGGTTTTGAGAGGGTGAGAATTTGGGGACGTTACAGATGACCTCTCATGTGAATGAGATTACTCAGTTCCTGGAGAAATTTGATTGCATTAAGCATTAGTGTTGATGTCATATAGTGTATTAATTGGATTCAAATATCCAAATTATATGTGGTCAGGAAACATAGAGAAATGACCGGTTCGCTTGGCAAGCTGACCATATTGCATGTGAACCGATAGGTTAGGTTTCCAACCAACCGGTTCGATACTCGTTGGTTGTGAAAATTCATGATCTTTTGGTCCCCTCCAATCTCGAAACAACAACCCTGACTCGAACCCCTCCTATTATAATAGGGGTATTGGGGGTTTCCCAACATAATTGAGAATCCATTACTCTAACAATTGTTGTATTGTTTAGTTGTAGTAACCAAGAGAGCCCAAGAAAGACCTACCCAACTAGGGAGTGATAGCAAGGGAGAGAACAACTCAGACTCATTGTTGTGGGAGAGCACGTTGGTGACTAGTACACCAATGGGTGGCAAAACTCCTTCTTGTCCATTCTAATAGGATGATAGGACTTGTAGGTGGTCTGTGTGGACTTCCATAGAGGCAAGGTGTCCTTTGTCCATCTCTAGGAGGATGTCGTCAATATACAGTTCATGATGAGACCAACAGAGTCGTTGCAAACACTTTTTGAGTTTGTTGTCAGTGGTGAAGATTAGGAGCTTCACAAACACCATCCAAGATCAACTAGAAGATAGTTGCACTGCTCGAGATGTATTCGCTAGAATTACTCTAGGACAAGTTATAAACTCATTAAAACAACTTTCCCATTTCATAATAGTTGATGCGATCTTGTTGTTCTGGGGAATATGAATAGATAAAATTTTGTTTCCACTGCCTTAATTTGTGCCTGTATTTCCCAACAATGTTTGTCACACTGATAAACCTTAAATGGGGGTCCAAAAATGGGGACATGTCTAGGTCATCAGACTTTAGTAATGTATAATACCTGAATGTTTAAGACTCCTACAACTAGCATAGAGTCAAAGTAGTTCGGGGTCGAACACATGGACTAGGAGAATAGCTCTTCGGAATGCAAGTTTTATTTGTCTAACAACGTCAAAAATTCAAAGGATAAGGTTTGTTGTAGCAAAAGAATACAAAAGAACTAAAATGAAACCTATCTCCAAGGGGAGTTACTAGAAAGATGTAAGCTTTGGGTGTTTTGGGTTTTAGCAGTTTTTATGGTAATTTTTGTATATAGGAAACTGAGGAGTTAAAACTATCTTCTGAGCATAGCACGAAGGAAGAAAAACTAATCATAACAAGAGGTGGCGATCTACATCCAGCGCCTTCTTATCTAAAAGAAGACTCAACTAGCCATGCACTAAATTCCCCCTCTTGAAGGTACCAGGCGTGGGCTCACGCAGAAGGGTAAATTGGGTACAACTCTGGTTCTGAGTACTCTTGTACACATGAATCAGACCAAGCTCTAGAAGTTTACAACATTCCCCCCTCAAAGGAGTCAAAACAAGAAACACGATTCGATAGCTAGTTAAAAGCGTGAATCAGAAAGAAGAAACTAGAACTCAGATGCCAGGAAGAAATCATCCAATGCAATAAAGTCACATAAAGAATGATATGAGATTAAATCCACATATTCCAATAATCATAAAGAAACATAATGGTTTAGTTACAATTATGTAATTAAATGAAAGTAAATGTTGTAAAGGGAAGATAAGTATTAGTCTCCTTGATTTAGGAGATTGAAATACACAAAAACATACACCTAATATAATTCTAACCAGGTACCGGGTAAGGGCCCTATTGGGATACGACCGTATCAGGTCCATGACTGTGTCGGGTTGTGAACCATGATTGGTAAAGGTCGTATCGGGATAGTACCTCTGCCCGATAAGGTCATGTCGGGCTGCATCCATTACTGGTATAGACCATATCAAGTTAGTTACTATGTCGGGTTGGGATACATATCGGGTTAACATTATCTTAAGGCTCTCAGGTACTTCATGTCGGGTGTAGGTGGGCAAGCCATCTTGGGTTGATTCCTAGATAGGAACCCGACATGCTAGTAGTAGCCTTGAGGATCATATCATGATGCTTGCTTCTACCAAGACGGTCTCTTAGTGAACTCCTCCCATCCCTCTTGGGATGGGGGTGTGCTCACCTAGTATCTCCTGACAGGATTCTTGGGACTTGACGCACTAGGTCCTATACTCTAGGAGTTAGCTCTCGTAGGGTCTATCCCATCCCATCGTAGGCTTGTAGCTACTATTTATAGGCAGTGAGTTGATGGGAGTTGTAGCTTTCATTGGCCCACATGTTGTTTATCTGTTGTTCTATTCTCGAGACTTCAGGAGGGGCCAATACAGTTGTTGCCCACCACGCTTGTCGGGTAGCGAGTGCATCGCGGACAGCTACGACGGGTTGAAGCCTTATCGGGTTGTGGCACCGAGGGGTGGCCATGTCAGGTAATGACTTTGTTGGGTTGTGAACCGTGACGAGTTAGGCACCATATCAGGTAGAGAGTTGCAGCGGGTACGAACTCCCACATGACACACCTGTGTTGGGTTGTTTTCGTATCGGGAAACAACCATGATCGGTAAAGGGGCTTGTCAACCTCATGAGTTGTCGGGCTGGGATGTGGACTTCATTGTTGATGGGCCCATTGGTGCTTTTCTTGTGTAAGAATAAGAAAAATCCTACAAAAGATGGGAAATATTGTCAGGGGCGTAGTGGCCATAATTTCTTCACAATAAATAAGATAAAATGAAGAGAAAGTTAGGTTTGTAGCCTATTTTGATAATAAAATATAAGCTCCAGGAGTCATAAAATGGGTGTTATCAACTCCCCCAAACTTAGTAGTTTGATTGTCCTCAATCAATCTGTACTTATTTTAAAACTTTTCTTTGTGGTACCTTTAAAACCAGGCATAGTCTTCGGACAAAGGTTAAGTGGATTTTGGAATGTCCTGAGGAAAATTATGTCTGACCACAAATAATGGACTGTCTTTTTCTTGCCTTATTAAACAAAAATTGCTCCCCAACATTAGTGAGACTTTGGTGCATGATGTTGAAGTTAGCTTTCACACCAAACTGTTTGAATTTTGGTGGTAAAAGGTGTTGTTTTTGGGAAGGCTTAAGGCCCTTGGGTTTTTTTTGTTTCCCATTGGTCCATCTAGGTACAGGTCTGTTAACGAGAAAGTGGTCCCTATAATCCAACCCAGTTGGATTTAGAGCAGTGATTTCACATCCTACGTACCACTGCCTTGGATCTACCATGCCTAAAGATGGGTACTTTTGGGAAGACAAGTGTTTTTTTTGCACAACACACATGCTATTATTCACTCTCATAAGGCTTTTCTCTCTTTTTGGGATTTTGGTGGGTGGGGAAAAGGGAGTTTTTCTATTTGTGCAACTTTTTCCTTCTCATAGACATCTCTTAGCTGGAAGGAGATTTTTTTTCAAAGATGGCATAAAAAAGTTATAGTCTTTGTCATTTAAGGCTACATTTTCAAGAGAGAATAGTAGAAATGTACATAGCCTTAGGCACGGAGAGAACAAACTGGAAGTTGTACGATGAAGGAAGCAAAGCAAAGGGAAAGAAGGAAAAAAATTCAGAATACCTCCCTCACTGATGCTATGGAGCCCCCCCCCCCCCCCCCCCAAAACTTATCCCACACTCTGTCCCAGAGTAGTGAGATGGATAAGAGAGGGTAGTCATAGATAAGTGAGGGTTTAGTGGATGTGTGCACCTTTAGCAGATAGGAGCTCCTTGACGTATTCTCCGTGTTGGCTGTGGTAGTTGATGTCATGGAGCTTCTCTAGTGCCTTCTTTAATGCTGCTACACAGGATATCCAGTGAAGCACATATACTCCACAATCATTTGACAATGGAGCTTGTTGTGGGATGTGGTGGCAGAAATGGAAGTCATGCCAGGTTGCCACCAGATCTTCAAGATATGGCTTTATCATGGCCACCATCTCAGTGTAGTATTTTTTTTCTAGTCATTCGAGGGGTGTTTCTGGCGTGGTAGCATACTTCGTGGGCCAGTTACTATTGTCATCTGAGTTGTTGTGGAAGATACCAATGCTAGCATTGGTGTATAGAATGATAAGTGTCCATTGCTTGTCGTGCAACATAGGAAGGAACATTATGCACGATAGACACTTCTTGATTTGATGCTAGAACAGTTGGTGCATCCCTAATTCATCGACTAAGCATAGATAATTGAATAGCATCTGATGTTCTATGTAGAGTTGTCCAATCTTCTCTTGTAATATAAGGATGTAAGTTGATTCCACCGTCATAGCTAGACATCCACCAGCCTTGACTAGGTCTCTTAGGTCATCGATGGGGACCCCTGCATTATTCTTCTCATAGATAATGTTTGCAATATTAGAATCAAAAAGATGTAGGAGTATATGATTGACTTGTTCCCAAGATAGAGAGTTGCAGGCTGAACGATCAAAGTTGCTGATGACAGAGTCTAAAATAACAGGACAAATAGAAGCGCCTTCACTGACGAGCAAGGCTTGAAAGTGCTCTATCTGCTTGCCTGGCATGTAGACATCAAAAGAGTCCCTGACCACTTTTATTGGAGTATTGTTGGGAAGAGAGGAATGAGAATCAGAATCCATCTCCAGTAGATCCTCAGCAAGCTCTGGATCTCAGAAGTAGCACTTATTCGTTATCAGCAGTAGCACGTAGATGCTCCTAAGGTGATAAAAGTGTAATGACCCCGCCTCCCGGTAACCCCCAATTAAGGGAGACCAAAAGGTCAGAGTCGTTATCCCTATTTTTCCAGATCAATGGTTTGACAAAAAATTAATAATAATTACTAAATTCTATGAACATTATATTGAAAAGTTGGAATAAAATAAAACTTTACATACCATTTTAAAATTTTGGATTTCTAGACTGCTATCCACAACTGGAGTCTATTCTAACTAATCTTCCTTGTACTTTAATTCATATATTCACAATGTATCACTTACTTTTTGTCATTTTCATATTGTACCTAAATGCCGACAAACAAAATTTTAGTCAGCATAAATAAATATGCCAGTATGTGGGGACCACCAAAATTTCACAAATATTGCTAACAACCTATATATCACAATTACATTATTTAACAATCCAAATTACATTTTCAATGTGACATTCTCCACCAATTTTTCCCTAACCCTGGAATACCCTCTCTAGGGTTTTTCCTTTGCACTAGACATAAGGCCACATTCTCTATCTTGAGCTTGGTGCATGGGGTCACCTCACATGGTGCCCAATAGTCATGCAAGAAACATAAGGCCACCTTCTCCATCCTGAGCTTGGTGCCTAGGGTCCCTTCTCATGGTGCCCAATGATCTTCCATCTTGGGCTTGACCTAATGGACCTTCCCTCTAGGGCTTGGTCATGCATTATACATCAGGGTGGCATGTAGGTGCAAGAATGCACATTTATAATTAATTGTGATAATCATAGTGACTTTAAAGATTTGCCTAGATGAACAAACAACAATTAGGTTGCATCCAATTCAATCAATCATTCGAGAAAACTCCATGAAAATAAATCGATTACTCATAAATAACCACATACCTACACTGCTGATTTTTGAGATAGAATCAACCACGTATGGAAATCCAATCAAGCAAGCAAGAACAAGAATCCTAAAATAAACATACAATTTCCTTTTACCAAGATCTATCCAAACCAACTTGCTTTTTAGGATTTTTATTCCTTTTTAGGGTTTTTACCCCTTTTTAGGGTTTCACTTGCAATTATGGTTTTGCCTTTACTTTTAGTAACACAATCCCTAATTAGACAAAACTACTTATAAACCCTAAGTTTCAAATCCTATCTCTCCTAGTAGGCTTAGGAACAACATTAACAACAAAATTTCATATTTTCAAATTAAATATGAGCTTCTCTTCTTTTACCCTAAATTAGGGTTTCTAGATGCATTATCATTCATACTTTGTTTAAAACCCTAAAACATGCAATTATTCATCTAAATTAGGTTCAAGCCTACCACTATCATTCGATAGGTTACTATTTCTCAATTTAACCAATTAAGCATCATAGGCTCAACCATTAATCTCAATTAGGGTTTCTAACCTAATTTCAAAGTAATTTTCATTAACTTAGCATAATTTTTCCATTAGGAATGAAATCAGGTTCAAAAACTAATTTTATTGTTTTCCTCATATTTTTCTGCACAACTTTCATATATCAACTTTATTCATCAGAGCTTCCTAGAAATTACTATGAATTTTACAAGGAAAACATATTTTTTGGAATATTTGAGCAGAGAGGGCGATTCACAAAAATTCTGCGGCCATTTGATCGATGGTCCACTGATCCTTCCTTTAGATCTGACAATCTGCGTTGCGTGCCTCCACTTGTTAGGTAACTTAGCCAGCCGGGCGTGGGACCGTTGGATCTCTTCACGAGACCACACTAGATCCCGATCAGATGTTGTCTGCTCCTCGTCTTCTTCCTTTCCTGACGCTCAAGCTGCGGTGGCACCGAGGCAGAGTCCTCATCGGAGAGGGATCAATCTAGGGGTTGAGAGAGATCTAGGGTTCGAGAAACATCTGTCTGGGTTCATGAGTATGTGAGGGATCGAGAAGGGGGTTCTATTTATAAGATTTGGGCTCATTTAGGGTTCCCCAACCTTCGCTGCCTTTTGTTCGTCAGCCTGGTTTTGGTGTATCCTTTAGAAACCTCTAAACACCTGAAAAATAGGGTCGGTTGTGTGTGTAATCACCTCCCAGAGACTGTCGTGGTCTTGTATTCGTGGCAGGTGGGAAGACATGTGAGGAAATCACATTGCGAAATCTCAGTTTCCCTCCCCCTTTCCTTCTCTAACTCGAGGTGTGTGATAGACATCCACCGTTGGATATGTGATCCTCTAGAGCACACGGGGCATCCAACGGTTTTCATCGCTCCCTTATTTTTAATTTCTTAAAAATGAGGGAAAAAGGGTATTAAACAATGAAATCTTATGAAAATCATATCTATCTCCTCATTTATTATTTTTCACTCAAACTTTATAGGAAACTCTATCTTGGCATTATCTATTCATATATTAAATTTGAAACCCAAATTCCAAAGGAAAAGGGTGTTTCCTTCATATGCAAGTTATTCATTAGTAAAACCAAATTAATTGATGTTTCCTCTTTCTTTTGCCATTATCTTATCATCTTAGGTTCCTTGGACCTCAGGGAACCCTAAAGGCACTAAATCCCATCTTGGGAAATATTCCTTTGCCTTTTTCCCTTATTCTTTTATCTCTTTATTACTTATTCCTTTTGTTAAATAAATTCCTTTTTTTATCTTTCTTTTTCTTGTATTTGGGCTCAATAGCCAATAATGCCCACTAAGCAACCAAACAAGGCTATTGTAAATGAAATCCATCCAATACAAACAAATAAATCAACCATTGATTTCATTTATCATAAAAAGGAGATTTACAAATATGATTACATAGTTTAGGAAAATAGAGGCTATAACATCTTCCCCTCCTTCTAGGAATTTTGCCCTCAAAATTCAACAATCGAACAAACAAGTCAGGATTTGCTTTCTCCGTGACTGTCTTCATCTCCAATGTGGCCTCATCCTCTCCATGGTGCTTCTAAAGAACCTTTAACATCTCTATATTCTTACGTCTGAGTGCTTTCACCTTGGTATCTAGATTCCACAAAGGTGACTCAGGATATGTCAGCTTCCCTTGAAGCTCAATAGGCTCAATGCTCAGCACATGGCTCAGATCTTGCACATATATCTTCATATTGGACATGTGAAACACATCATGCATCATACTATACTGACGGGGTAACACCAAATGGTATGCAGCTTCAAATCCATTCTAACACCTTAAACAGACCCACATATCGGGGACTCAACTTTCCTTTGTTCTTGTCTATAGCTCGGAGCGGTTCAATTTTCAAGAATACATGTTCTCCCATAGTGAACTGCATGTCAGTCCCCTTCACATCAACATATGACTTCAATCAATCATGGGCCCTGTTCAGCCTCTACTTCATCAAAGAAACTTTATCTGCATACACTTGGAGCTCATCTGACCTAAAAAAGGTTCTCTCATTGACATCATCCCAGTGAAGCAGTGACTGACACAATTTCCCATAAAGAGCTTCATACGGAGGCATCCCGATACTGGCTTGGTAGTTGTTGTTGTAGGCAAACTCGGCTAGAGGTAAGTATTGTTCCCACGATCCACCCCAATCGAGCACACAAGCTCTCAATAGATCGTCTAATGTCTAGATCATCCTCTCTCACTGACCATCCATTTGGGGGTGATAAGTTGTACTAAACTGCAACCTTGTACCAAGTTCCTCTTGATCTTCTTTCCTCAACATAGAAGTGAACTTTGAGTCTCTATCCGAGATGATGGAACCGGATATGCCATGCAAACGTACTATCTCTCTAATATACATCTCATCTAGATCTGACACCTTTGCAGTGGTCTTTAGGGAAAGGAAGTGTGTTGACTTGGTAAGGCGATCTACCACAACCCATATCGCATCATGACCTTTCTAGGTTTGGGGTAGACCCACCATGAGAAACATGGTGATCAGTTCCCATTTCCACTCTAGAATCTCTATCGATTGTAAAAGTCCACCAAGTTGTTCGTGTTCAGCCTTCACCATCTGGCATGTAACATAGCTGGCCACATATGCTGAAATATATCTCTTCATTCCTAGCCACCAGAAATACCTTTGTAGATCTTAAACATCTTGGTAGTTCTCCGGTGCACTGTGTACTTAGAACCATGAGCCTTTTTGCAGGATATGTTCCCTTAGCAGTGAATCCTCAAGAACCCATATATGATTCTCGAATCTAATCCCTCCATCTACTCCCACTGAGAGCCAGGTATGTGGCTTCTTCATCAAGCCCTTCATTTTGTCAAGTTCCCCACTGACCAACTGTGTTGCCACGATCTCACCTAACAACTCTGAGGAAATTTGGATGCTGGCCAGTCAAACTCGATCCTCTAGTGGTTGTGGAGTCCATTCCACCAGCTCCTCTAAGCTCTTCCATTGACTGGACAAAATAGTTGTAGATCTGAGATGTTTCTGACTCAAAGCATCAACTATGACATTCACCTTACCAGGATGATAGGCGATGGTGAAGTCGTAATCCTTCATGTACTCCATCCATCATTGTTGTCATAGGTTCAAGTCTCTCTATGTCAGGAGGTACTTCAAATTCTTATGGTTAGTGAGGATCTCAAAGGTAGCACCGTACATGTAATGCCACCATATCTTCAATGCATGGATGATAGCAGCCAGTTCTAAGTCATGTGTCGAGTAATTCACCTCATTAGGCTTGAGTTGTCGGGAAGCATATGCAACCACATGTCGGTCTTGTTCCAACACACAACCAAGTCCCATGTTTAAAGAATCAGTGAATATCATAAAACCCTCATTGCCAAAAGGTAGGGTCAACGTTGGGGCAGTGGCCAGCTTCTCCTTTAGCTCCTAGAAATGAGCCTCACATACATCAGACCACACAAACTTCGCATCCTTCCGAGTCAACATGGTTAGTGGCAAGGCGGTCAGTGTTGATAGTATTCGGCCAATCCCAAGAAGCTGTGAATCTCAGAGGGGTACTTTGGTGCAGGCCAGTCTTGAACTGTCGACACTTTGGCTGGATCTATGGTGATCATTCCTCCTGAGATGATGTGTCTGAGAAACATGACTTGGTCTATCGAAAACTCACATTTTGAGAACTTTCTGTAAAACTTTTGCTTTCTCAGGATATCAAGGACTCTACCCAGATGGTCATAGTGTTGGGCTAGGTCATCAGAATACACCAAGTTATCATCTATGAACACTATTACAAAGGAATCAAGGAAAGGTTGGAACACATTGTTCATAAGGTTCATAAAGACACTGGGTGCATTGGGCAACCCAAACGGCATGACCACAAACTCATAATGGCCATATCAGGTTTGGAAAGTTGTTTTAGGTATATCCTCACTTCTCACTCTCATCTGATGGTATTCTGACCTCAAATCAATGTTGGAAAAGACTTGAGCTATTTTGAGTTGGTCAAACAAGTCATCTATCATGTACAAAGGATACTTGTTCTTAATAGTTACCTGGTTGATCATCCGATAATCAATAGACATGCAGAGTGATCCATCCTTCTTCTTCACAAAGAGGACTGGTGCTCCCCATGGTGATGTACTGGGCTGGATAAAACCTTTATCTAACAACTCCTGCAACTAGGTTTTCAACTCAAGCAACTCGACAGGGGCCATTATATAGGGTTCCTTAGATATAGGATTAGTTTTGGGAGCTAACTCAATGGAGAAATCCACCTCTCTCTCAAGGGGAATCCTTAGTAGATCATTTGGAAACACATTGTCATACTCCTGAACCACCTCTATCTCCTCTAAGGGTCGCACCCTGGTCTCATGTTCTGTAACTATGGCTAGGGATGCTCGACAACCTTTGGATAACATCTTCTCAACCTTCAAAGATGACACATAAAGGCTGGTAGTTGCATCTCTCCTTCCTCGAATGGTGAAGTGTGGATGGCCAAGCTTCCTAATAAGAATCATATTCTTCCTACAGTCAATTTGGGCTCTATAGGTGTATAACCAATCCATGCCAATGATTACATCAAAATCATTCATATCGAGAAGGATGAAGTTAGTGGGAAGTTCATGGTTCAGATACTTAACTGGAAAGAAAGGGGTTTTTAAAAGAGATGAATATATGCAACCACTCAGGGTTGTGACATCCAAAACATAACCTAAATCCTTGATGTCCAAACAAAGCGTAGTTGCTAGATTTCTCGAAATAAAAGTATTAGTAGAACTAGAATAAAAAAGAGCTTTTACATTTTGTTCCTTGACTTCAAGCATGCCTACATAGTTCATACCATGTTAGATAGCTATTACATGATTTACTAAACTAAAAGGAAAACTCTATGGGTTATTACCCTCGATCAACCTATTAGCATTCTCCTGGGCTTCTTCATTGTCGATGGTGAATAATCTGGATTGCCTTCTCTCTCCAACAGGGGGACCTCCAGTTGGTGCTCCTCCTCCTGTTGGGGGTGCTCCTACCACTGGCTGTGCTTCCACCGGACCTTTCAGATCAGGCTGGGGATAGTTGGTGATGAAGTGTCCCCCTTGTTGGCAACAGTAACACACCCTCTTCTCGAAGCGACACTTCCCAAGATGTGACCGTCCATAGGTATGACACTTCAGAAAGCAATTATCACCATGTGGCTTTCCTTTCTGTCAATGCTTGCCCTGGTTGTGATTACGCCCTTGTCCTTTCTTATGGTCATTATTTTATCCTTGAGTTCCTTCAGTGAAACCCAAATATCCTTTGGAGGGGTTCTGAGCAGGCATCACAATCCTCTCCATGTCCAAGGTGGTGTTGTAGGCTTCAACGAAGGTTTTTGGTTTACTTGCCATCACATGGGGCTTGATGGCCACATCAAGATGCTCTATGAAATGGTCCACCCTTATTTCCACATCCATCATGTGTCCAAAGCATTCCACAATGTGGAACATGCGACCAAAGTCCACAACAGATGAGTTACCTTGGGTCATGTTGGTGAACTATCTTTCCTTCTCCTTCTTAGCTGAGATGGTGATGAATCTGGCAGTGAAGATAGTCTTGAAGTCGGTCCATTCCATCAGTTCTACAGTTAAATCTTATCCCATGATATGATTTTCCCACCATATCTTGGCTGCTCCTTCCAAAAGGTGAGCAGCAAAAAGAACCTTTAGGTTGGGTTGTACCTCAAGCATGCATAACTTATTCTCCAGTGCCAGTAGCCAAGCATCCTCTTTATTGACCACTTGTGTCCTATCCTATCCCCAAAATCTCTCGATGTTCAGCTTGACAATGTCCAGGATGGTGAATCTGAGTCGGGGACAAATGGGCAGCGATTCACCATTCTCGTCTCTAGCTATGTCCCTGAGGGCCAGAGCATCGATGGCCTCATTCAACCTCTTATGTTGTTCCATCCATAAGGCTTCAGGAGTGTGAACCACCATTTTCAGTTCTAGACCTCCAGATTGGTCCTCTTCTACTTTGGCCTCATCCTTGAACATAGGTTCCTCTTCCTGTTCCATCTCGAGGTTGTCAAAGGGTAATGGTTCAGGATTGGGGACTTCACCTGTAGCTCCTTCAGGTCTCTTCCTCTTATTTGAGGATTCACCACCATGGTTCCTCTTCCTCTTCTCATAATACTGCTTTCCCTTTTGGGAAGGCCCACCACCATTTGTGGCCTTAGGGATAGCAACGGTCTTCACTCGAGCCATCTACATAAACATACAAACAGACCTTTAGTCTATGTTTAAACAAATTATACTTATGTCAATGACATCTTATTTACGTATCTTTTATTAATTTGATGGAGGATTCCTTAAACTTTATCACACATACCCATACCTCAGGAGAGTGGAGAAGAGAGAGAAAACCCTAAATCTTAGAATCCTTAATTGAATTAGGGTTGATAAGGGACGAAAAAGTTGAGAGAGTCCTAAATGTATCTTATTTTGAGTCATAACCTAAGACATTGGCCAGGCAGTCACACTGCATCTGGGAGTCCTCGTGACTGACTAGTGGGGTGGAGGAAAATATTGCTAGCCCCCAGACCATGATCCTTTAACTAATCCACAACTGGAGTCTATTCTAACTAATCCACCATGTACTTTAATTTATATATACACAATGTATTAATTTACTGTTTGTCCTTTTCATATTTTACCTAAACGCCAACAAACAAAATGTCGGTTAGCATAAATGAATATTCTGGTATGTGGGGACAACCAAAATTTTACAAATATTGCTAACAGCCTATATATTACAATTAAGTTATTCAACACTCCAAATTACATTTTCAATGTGACATTCTCCACCATTTTTTCCCTAACCCTGGAATACCCAGTCTAGGGTTTTTCCTTTGCACTAGACATAAGGCCACCTTTTCCATCCTGAGCTTGGTGCCAAGGGTCACCTCTCATGGTGCCCAATAGTTATGCAAGAAACATAAGGCCACCTTCTCCATCCTGAGCTTGGTGCCTAGGATAACCTCTCATGGTGCCCAATGGTCTTCCCTCTTGGGCTTGACCTAATTGACCTTCCCTCCAGGGCTTGGTCATGCATCATACATTAGGGTGGCATGGAGGTGTGATAATGCACATTTATAATTAATTGTGATAATCATAGTGACTTTAAAGATTTGCATAAATGAACATCCAATTGTTAGGTTGCATCCAATTTGATCAATCATTCGAGAAAACTACGTGAAAATAAACCAGTTACTCATAAATAACCACATACCTGCACTGCTAAATTTTGAGAAAGAATCAACCAAGTAGGGAAATCCAATCAAGAAAGCAAGTACAAGATTCATGAAATAAACATACAATTTCCTTTTATCAAGATCTATCCAAACCAACTTGCTTCTTAGGATTTCTATTCCTTTTTAGGGTTTCTACCCATTTTTAGGGTTTCACTTGCAATTAGGGTTTTGCATTTACTTTTAGTACCACAAACCCTAATTAGAAAAAAACTACTTACAAACCCTAAGTTTCACATCCTATCTCTCCTAGTAGGCTTAGGATCAACATTAACAACACATTTCCATATTTTCGAATTAAATATGATCTTCTCTTCTTTTGCCCTAAACTAGGGTTTCTAGATGCATTATCATTCATACTTGGTTTAAAACCCTAAAACATGAAATTATTCATCTAAATCATATTCAATCCTACCATTATCATTCAATAGATTACTATTACTCAATTTAACCAATTAATCATCATAGGCTCAACCATTAATCTCAATTAGGGTTTCTAACCTAATTTCAAAGTAATTTTCATTAACTTAGCATCCTTTTGCCATTAGATATGAAATAAGGTTCTCAAACTATTTTTATTTTGTTCCTCATATTTTTCTAGTTCAACTTTCATATATTAACTTTATTCATCAGAGCTTCCTAGCAATTACTATGAATTTTACAAGGAAAACATATTTTCTGGAATATTTGAGCAGGGAGGGTGATTTACCAAAATTTCATGACCGTTTGATGGATGGTCCACTGGTCCGTCTGTCAGATCTGAAAATCTACATCGCACACCTCCACTCATGAGGTAACTTAGCCGGATGGGCTTGGGACCATGGGATCTCTTCACGAGACCACGGTGGACCTCGATCAGACGTCGCCTGCACCTCGTCTTCTTCCTTTCTTGACGCTCGAGCCGCGACGGCGCCGAGGCGGAGTCCTCACCAGAGAGGGATCAATCGAGGGGTAGAGAGAGATCTAGGGTTTGGGAAGTAGTCGTTCGGGTTCGCGAGGATGTGAGGGATCGAGAGGAGGGGATCTATTTATAAGATTTGGGCTCCTTTAGGGTTCCCCAACTCTCGCTGCCACCTGTTCCACAGCCTGGTTTGGGCGTATCCTCTAGAAACCCCAAAACACCCTAAAAATAGGGTCAGTTGTGCGTGGAATCGCCTCCTACAGACCCTCGTGGTCTTGGATTCGTGGCAGGTGGGAAGAAATGTAAGAAAATTGCATTGGGAAATCTCAGTTTCCCTCTCCCTTTCCTTCTCTAACTCGAGGTGGGTGATGGACAACCACCATTGGATCCGTGATCCTTTGGACCATGCAGGGCATCCAACGGATGTCATCTCTCCCTTATTTCTAATTTTTTTAAAACGAGGGAAAAAGGGTATTAAACAATGAAATATTGTGAAAATAATATCTCTCTCCTCGTTTAATATGTTTCACTCAAATTTTAGAGGAAATTATATTTTGGCATTATGTACTCATATAATAAATTTGAAACCCAAATTCCAAAGGAAAAGTGGGTATTCCTTCATATGCAAGTTATTCATTAATAAATCCAAATTAATTGATATTTCCTCTTACTTTTGCCATTATCTTATCATCTTGGATTCCTTGGACCTTAGGGAACCCTAAAGGCATGAAATCCCATCTTAGGAAATATTCATTTGCCTTTTTCCCTTATTATTTTCTCTCTTTCTTACTTATTCCTTTTATTAAATAAATTCCTTTTTCTTTTATCTTCTTTTTCTTGTAATTGGGCTCAATACCCAATAAAGCCCACTAAGCAACCAAACAAGGCTATTGTAAATGAAATCCATCCAATACAAACAAATAAATCAACCATTGATTTCATTTATCATAAAAAGGAGATTTACAAATCGCATTACATAGTTTAGGAAAAATGAGGCTATAACAAAAAGTTTGTGTCCTGGAGCTTTAGTATGTATCTAAAAATATTCAGAAGCTCCATGGCACTAAGACAATGAAGGTGCTATTTTCACATATTGGGTCTTGCTGGATTGAGAAGTACTTTATCGCATAGAAGTTCCAGACGCCGCTATGGCTTTGGATACCTTGTTTGATAACCCGATTAAGGCAAAGAGGTAGAAGCTTGAGGTTTGTATCTTTTGGGTGGATGAAGACTTCCTCTAGGTGGGGGACCTCCACAGTGCAACAGTTGAACAAGGTGATGTCATGAGAGCAGAGGTCGGCTACGTAGAGAAACTAGTTCCCCCTATGATTTTGGGGGGCCAACA
Source organism: Alisma plantago-aquatica (assembly GCA_963693085.1). Classification (NCBI taxonomy): domain Eukaryota; kingdom Viridiplantae; phylum Streptophyta; class Magnoliopsida; order Alismatales; family Alismataceae; genus Alisma; species Alisma plantago-aquatica. Next base: position 952,986,418 of record OY856410.1, on the reverse strand, counting down.
CCAGGTCAGGGTTGTGCTCTTCTACATGTTTTAGCATATCAACCATCGATTGTGAGTTATCCACCCCTGTTAGCAATCGCCTGGCCAAGGCCAGAGTGGCATTGTAAATTGGATGTTGACTTGTCCTTAGTGTGATATTCTCGATCATTCCGCTTTCTAGGACTGTAAACATGATCTTCCCTACAACTACTTCTGATCGAAATAATCCTTTAAGTGCTCAACGTCATACGGAGAAGTATTTTTTGCTCCAGAGGATTACTTATTCATCAATATGCAACCTCAAGACCATATTCAACAATTGTTGGTCGCACACCGTCAGATATCTGATGGCACATCTGTCAAAGTCAGCCATCGCGAAGACTGGAATCTCAGACGACGTAGAGAATTTATCAGACACTGAGGTCTTCGCTATGGGGGGTTTATCTGTAAGCGAGCTATGCAAGTTTCCCCCTTCTCCCTCATAGCATTCATCCGATAGGCCTTCAAACATTTCTTCTTTTGCTTCATTCAGCTCTAACGGTTATAGAGGAGTAGTTGTTTCAACATTCTGGGTACTCTCCTATTCTGTAGGGGCCCTGTCAGTGGGTTTCTTTGTCGCCCCCTCCTCGGGTGTTCTTGAAGGATTTGTGGGCCTAGTGGCATTGGAGGAGGACGATGAGTTGGAGGAAAAGGATGATGATGAGGACGACGAAGATGAGGAAGTCGGTGGTGATGGAGACCTTCCGGATTTCCTTGAGTGGTGACGGGCATCCCTCTCATCGAGTCTCTACTCATTGACATCTAGGTTATGGAGTGTCGCCTACATTGTCTGTTTCATTACTTCTAGTTGGTCGGGGAGACCAACTAGGTTTAGCAACTGACACTCTTGTTCACCTAGCCGTTCTTTGAAGGACTGAAACTTGTGGGTTAGGGAGAAGAAAGTAGCATTATGATTGCATATTACCTCCTGTAAGTTATCAAACTCGAAGCCGAAAGCGTTCCCTAGAGAGGAGGGGACCGCCGATCAGCTTTGGCTCTTCGAGTGGATCCTCGCATTGGTGGCACAACATGTTGAATTTTCATTGTCTGACCGGGCTGAGTCCACTAAGATGGTGCGTGAGGGCATGGCCTCTGGGTGTGGCGTTGGCACCTTTGTGGTTGTATCTTCCACCTCAGCGTGGGGCCATGGAGAACATGGCGGAGTAGCCAGGTGCTAATCGACCACCCAGCTCTCAACCTCATCTTCCAAGACGATCGCGCCTATCGTAGTTGGCGGTGTAGGGGTCTGCTGAGCAGACATGAGCTCGGCGTCTAGGATCTCAATGTAATGCTCATCGCTATTGTGAGAGGTGTCCGACCATGCCAAAGATGTGGTTGTGGCTGCTGCCATTATCGGTAGTGTTGAAGCTGGAAGCACCATAGAAACTACTTCCGAGGCCACAACAGGTGTGGTAACCTTAGTTGTGTCGACGACCTCGACTATGGGTGTAACATCCCTGACTAGGGTTATGTTTTAACCCTAGGTTTTTTACTTAACAAAGTTGATTAGATGCTTTCTCTTATCTTTTGAAAAGTAATTAAGGCTCTTGAGGAACTTATATTTCAATTTTAGTCCTTTTTGAATAATGTTGAAACACGATTTTGTTAATTTTGGACTAAAGTGCAAATTACCCAAGTTGAGGGGTTACCTAGTTTTGGTGTAATGTGCAATTTACCCAAAACATAGGGTTCAATATGCAAAATATCACCTCTTGACGGTCCCTCATGTTTCTTGGCATTAAGTAGAGCAAAGAAAATGAGAGGGGCACCTCATTTGATTTATCTTGGAGGAGAGAGAATCTTGACATTAAAATAATCACGATTTAAGCATATAATGGAACTTTAATTTAATTTAATGCAAAAAGAAATAAATTAATTGAGGAGCCCATCAACCAAAAGTTTATGGATGCAATAGCAAAGTGATGGACGAGCTTGTGCCTTGCTTTGGCACAAAAAGATCTTGGTTGTGCGGAAGCCACTCACATTATTATAATAAAAAGTATTATCCACTAAAAGATTGGATATTAGTATAAAATTCACTAAGGTGCTTAATTTATTTTCCATTAATTCTTGGATAATGGAGAGGTTTTACAAGATAATGAAGGTGGCTTTGTGGCCAAGAAATGGAGGGGCAATTGGTGGAAATTATTACGGAATTTAAAGAAAATAATTCCTTTTTCTCTTTCCTTGAAAATCCTTTTACATATTCTTTTTCCAACCACTTAAGTATCTTTTTCTTGGAATTCCTTTTCTCATTTTCTTTGGCCGAACACGGGAGAGCTCTGGAGAAGGAGAAGGATGACTCTAACCTGTTGGTAATCTTTTTATCATCTTCCACCTTGGATTCATGGTGAAAACCCAAAAGCAATGCTTGATTCTTGGTTTTCTTCACTCGATTTCTAATCCTAGCCAACTTGTTCATCTGAAAAGCTCAAGAATAGACATTGGGAAGTTTCTAGAACTTCATCCATCATTAGATCCGTGGAGCTTCGAGCTTGGAATCAGATTTTGAGGTGGGTTTTATAACTTTAACCCTTAAACATTGATATTGCATCAAATTCTCTATGATTTGTTGATGATTTCTTCTATTTGGGACTCTTTTGATTCATTGCTGAAATTCCCATGAAAAATGGCTGTTGTTCTTGGATGTAAAAAGGAAGATGATGATTCCATCATCTTGACACATTTCGCAACAAAATTATGAGCCAAACGATTTCCATAATTTGCTCAAACGGCTTCCCAAACTGTTTGGGAGCAAACGGTTTCAAACTGTTTGAGGGGAAACAGTTTCACCAAACCGAATGAGAGAAAACGGTTTCAAACCATTTGGAGGAGTTGAACAGGGTTTACCATTTGGATATTTGTTGATAATGATGTTGGTTAATGACCCACTAATTATAATTGATTAGTTCCAATTTTTTCACCAGTTGAAAAACAATCAATCACCAAACCCTAATCGGGTTGAGTGCTGATTTCTAATTTGATTGAGTTAGTTCTTTGGGTTGATTGACCCAAACTGTTTCAAAACCATTTGGGGATCACCCAAACGGTCTCAGTACCATTTGAGGGTCACCCTTGATGGTTTGGAGGTCTAGGGTTGAGTATCGTTGGGTATTTGAAGATCTAAAGATATCAAGTTGATTTGCAATCAAATGTTGATTTGGTGATCAATCCTATGATCCAAACCCTAATTGGATGTCATGAATTTGGATGTTAAGATGGGAAAACGGTCTCAAGAATGTTTGGAGGTCATCCAAACGACCTCAAGACCATTTGAGGTCAGGTCATGTCCAATTTGGATGATGGTCCAATAGTTTAAAAGTAACTAGTTTCACAATGATCAACATTGAAGGCTCATTGATTCCAAACCCTAATTCAATTGGAATCTAAACTCTAAATGATTAATTGGAAGTTGAACCACTTGAAGGATAATTTATTTAAGTCCAATTGAGGTGTGGAGCTTAGGCTCAATTGATAATTGGATACACGAATTCAATCGATCAGGGGATCAACATTGGAAACCCTAAATCAGCCTGAATGGTTGAGACCATAATTGGTCCATTCAATTTTGAGGACGTTTGGACCAAATGGTCTCAAGACCGTTTGAGTCCAAACGGTCTCAAGACCATTTGGGACCAAATGATCCCAAACCGGATAAGGTTCAAATGGTTTCAAATGTCACTTTATCAAATAGTTTCAAGAATTACTTTGGCAAACAGTTTCAACCTCCTACTGTACCAAACAATTTCAAGGATATGTTCAAGACAGTTTGGAGGTCTAAACGGTCTTAGACCATTTCGAAGTTACACAAGAAAGACTGTTTGAGGTCTGATTGGTCAAGACCGTTTGGGGTCTAACAGGCCAACATCGTTGGGAAGTTAATCAACTAAATCTTATAAACACTTAAAGTTGTTGAAGGTCAATTGTTTAGGTGAACAATTACATGATGTAAACCAATGGTGATTATAATAATGGTACCCTTAATGATATAGGGTGATTAGTACCCTTTAAATAATTAAGCTTTAATGATCATTGTGATAATGACATAACTCATGGTATCAATTCTTCTTTCAAGTTGAGTTGACTTAGTCTAATCAAGGCTAAAGTAAAAATCATCTTATAGAAGATGAGAGAGGAGGCTTCCTATATGAATGATAACCATGTAATGGTTAAGTTTTAACACTTTCAACATGTATGAATGTCTAATGAGGGTATGATTCATGATAGGGAGATTATAAACCCTAATCATCAGTACAAACCCTAATCATGAAGGTTAATGAATCATAACCCTAATTGAGGGCATTGATAGGTGAAATCCTAATACATAAGGATGGTATGATCCTAATTCTTGGTAATGATATGAGAAACCCTAATTCAGAGTACTTCGATGATCATTCCTACTTGGGATGAATAGTAAACCCTAATTGTGAGTTATTGAATATAAACCCTAATCTAGGGTGATGCAATGTGAATAGTAAACCCTAATTACAAATAAGGTGAATGAAAATGTGAAACCCTAATTCTGGGTTATACTATATAGCGTGAAGCTCTAAGGTTGGATAATGTAATGATGAGTCATTAATCCTAATTGAGCTAAGGGGATGATTAATCCTAATTGAAATGGAAAGGGAAACCCTAACCCTATCAAGGGCATAGTGGTGTAACCCTTGTATAGTGCAGTTATAATTGTTTTGCATTATGCTAATATCAAATTGATGTATCTGTTATCATCTGTACTAATCATGCAGGTTTTATGAGATAATGAACATAGACAGGTATGAGCTATGATGCTTTATTTATTTAAAGAACTTTATGAGCCTAGTGAACAATGATATGCTATGTTGCCTAGTGAGAGGTAACAAAAGAGATTAATAGGCTGTAAAAGCCATGTGAAATACATGCACTACAATTATCATGTTTATACAGTTAGATAATTTGATGGCATTAAGTTACCTATTAAAGTGGTAACAAGTGTTTTGATGATCTAAGGGTTTGAACACCCATATTCTTGAATCATGATGATGAGATGATAAGGGATTGAGATCCCAATGTTAATAAAGCTGTGAAATGAACTTGATGGAAATAATACTCATTCTTTATAGCAATTGCTATAATGGTTTATGGTTGAGGACATGCCTGATGCTAAAAGAATATTGTAATGTACTTAAATAATCAAGTGAAATGATATCATGTAGAGCCCTGGCCATAGATCCATCATCGTTAGTAGTTTGGTGATAGTGAAACAGGTTTTCCTAAGGGAACTCCTGGAGGGCATACTTTTGAGTATGTGGGGGTTATGGGCGTGAATATGCTTACACCCTAATGGAGGAATTGATGTGAGATAAATATGAAATCTCTGAATCCTTCATTATATGTATATGCCAGGATGATGTATCACTAATCTCCCGATGATGATGTTAATGCCGAATCGATGTGAGATAAACAAGAAATCTCTCAATTGCGAAGAGAGTACAGCATGCCACTGTAACTCTAATAGCAAAGTTGCCAGTATACCCTGGAAAGCTATTTGACAGGGACACGAGATGTACTGCATGTTGTTCCTCACACTTACTGAGGAAGATGAGGTCATAGAAACACGGCTCTTCTATTGACCTATGTATGGTACCGATTTTGATTTTGCAATAGTCGGTTGGAGTATGAGTGGTATACCTCATCTCCTCAGGGAATAAGTATGTTTGGAAAACGTAATCAGCCGTGTAGCATATTTGCTTAGGGTTGAATTATGAGAATCAATGATTGATGATACATTGTCTATTATATCCTAGTTGGATAAATGCTATACATGTTCTTCATATTCCTTATTGAATAAATGACATGCTGCTTTATCAAATTATAATCAAAATGTTCTGCATAGAGAATACTGTTCTACAAAGTTTAATCAATGATGTACCTATTGTTGATTTTTTATAATTTTACTACTCAGTGTTATTCTATTATCTGCAATAACAATGTTTCTGGCGGAGAGTTATATCTCTCGTTGGGGCAATTTTTTTCAATTGTCTCACCCACGTCAGATTAAATTTTTAGGTAGACGTCGAGGAAAAGGCAGAAACCCTACATAGGGTGAACAACAGCAACAACAAGGACAACAGTGATCCTCAGGTGGAGAAATTGTCTGTAAAGTCCTATATATATAGAGAGCCCTATGTTTTGTCTTTGTTCTCTCAGGTCCTAGCAGTCAGTAGATGGTTTGATATAGATCCGAGATTTTTGGCTTGATGACTTGAGATTCTTGTATACTACTTATGTATAGTTTAACATGGCAATAATGTTTTTGATTCTCGAGATGAGATGATACAGAGATGTACTGATGATCTGGAATGTAAATAACTTACTTGAGTTCCTTATGAAAGAGTTTTACAGTTTGTGGATCTTTTTGTAAAAAATTTTAATTTTTAGTGATTTTCAGTAATTTCTCTGCTAATAATACGCTTCCGCATTAGTTAATATTGTTTTTGCGAGTCGTACGTCACAATTTAGTGGTATCAGAGCTCTAGGTTCGCTGAGTCTACAGAGACATAGGACTAAGATTGGTCAGTCTGTTCTAGTGTCTTCCAGTCTATCTAATAGTGTCTTTTGCTCATATAGGAGGAGAAGAGAAAACTAAAGATGTCTGGATCACATGATGAACATGTTGCAGAAAGAAGTGTTGCTGCACCCAGAGGAGGTGCAGGAGATCAAGGAAGGGAGGAGCCTATACCTGAACCACCCCAGTTCAATCAAGCAGACATGGGGAACCCAACCTTCCAAGCCATGTTTGGGCAGTTTATGGCTTCCATGATGCATATGACTGATAGGATGCCCATACCTACACCTAGGGTACATGCCCATGATGATAGGCAAGTAGTCGTCAATACATTTGAATGACTACGCTGGGTTAGAGCCACGAAATATGCTGGGACAGCTGACCCAATAGATGCTGACATGTGGCTAATTGAACTAGAGAAGGCCTTTAGAATCCTTAACATGCCTGAAGCTGAGAAGGTTAGACATGATGTGTACCTTCTTAAGGGAAGTTTCGATCACTGGTGGACCATTGAGGAGGGAAAAAGGCTAGGTGTGGAGATTGAATGGGAAGTATTTCAACGGGAATTCATCAATATATACTTTCCTAAGACGTTCCTGGATGAGAAGATCTATCAGTTTGAGAGGTTAAGGCAAGTACCAATGAACATTAGAGAGTATGAGGCTAAGTTCATGGAGCTTTTGCGGTTCTGTCCGCATTTGGCAACCACAGATGAAGAAAGGATTCAGCATTTTAAGTAGGGATTAAACACTGAGTTGACCACCCTTGTGTCTGCTCTGGATAACAGGGAAAGATTTGCTACTTTTGTAGAGTCTGTCAGAAGTATAGAGAGGTCTGTGACTGAGAAGCGACAGACCAAGTACAAGAAGGTGTACCCCCATTTCCAAGGATCCTAATCCTAAAGATTCAAGAAACTGAGGTTTTTTGCACCAGTGGCACCACCTAGATTCAATACCCATACGCAGTGGACGTCAAATAGGGATAGAGGACGAAGTTTACCGCCAGATGGAGCCCACATTTCAGCATCTGTATCAGTTATAGGACCATCCAGACCACATCTAGGGATCAAGAGTTGTTTCATATGTGGAAAGATGGGGCATCTGATGAAGGATTGTAGAGCTAGAGAGGAAAGCGTGACTCAACCTCAGAGACAGAGTCAGCAAGGTTCTTAAAGGAAAGAGTTTCCAAGTGGCGCTAGAGGACGTAGACAAGCGTCCCAAGCTGGATCATAGACACCCAGTCATCGATCACCGAATCAACCACAAGCAACAAAGAGATTCTATGCGATGAATCCACCTGATGCAGTGATCAACCCTCAGGTTGTGACAGGTCCGATGGAACTATTTTATTCTTATATGTCTACATCCTGTGTCGTATCCATTTTAATTGATCTGGGTGCTACACATTCCTTTGTAACACGAAGAGTGATCCTTGACTGTAACATGACTACCAGCCATAGAGCAGATAGTTTGCTATTAGAAACTCCTTTGATGGAATCTACTGTGTTGTGGGAGGTGTGTTCTCCCTGCATTCTTTTCTTTTCTGAGCATCACATTCAAGTGGATCTTATACCACTTGAGATGCACGTGTTTGATAGAATTCTTGGAATAGATACCTTAGAAAGGTATAAGGTTGTCTTGGATTGTGAGTCCAAGCAAGCTGTGTTCACATATGATAGTGACACATGGATCTTTCAACGAGATAGAAATATTCTTCCAACCTATCTTGTGTCATCTATGGTAGTTGAGAAACTAGTGAGGCATGGATGTTATGCATTCATGGCCCATGTGGTAGATACCGCCATGGAGAGTTCTAATCCTATTGAAGTTCTGGTAGTCAGGGAATTTGAAGATGTGTTTCTTGAAGAACTTCCAAGTGTTCCTCCGCCCTGAGAGATTTATTTTGAAATTAATCTAATTCTAGGAACGTAGCCAATAGCACAAACACCGTATAGGATGGCACCTGCTGAAATGGTAGAACTCAAGAAACAACTTCAGGAGTTGCTTGAGAAAGGATTTATCTGACCTAGTACTTCACCATGGGGTGCTTCGGTCCTCTTTGTTAAAAAGAAGGATGGGTCGATGCAGTTGTGCATTGATTACAAACAATTAAATAAAGTAACAATAAATAATAAGTATCCTTTGCCAAGGATTGATGATTTGTTTGACCAGTTGTGTGGTGCAACTATTTTCTCAAAAATAGATCTGAGTTCGGGATATCATCAGTTGTGTATTAAGGAGGGTGACATACCTAAGTCTACCTTTAGGACAAGGTATGGTCACTATGAGTTTACAATTATGTCGTTTAGACTAACTAATGCACCAGCTGCATTTATGGAACTCATGAATAGAATATTTCAACCTTTTCTTGATCAGTGTATAGTTGTCTTCATAGATGACATCCTGATCTACAGTAGAGATGCTCAGTAGCATGAGCACCATCTTCATCAGGCTCTAACTTTGTTAAGAGATCATAAGTTGTATGCTAAATTTAGCAAGTGTGAGTTCTGGTTACCAGAAGTTTCTTTTCTTGGACACGTAATATCTGCTTCAGGTATTCGTGTTCACCCTAAAAAGGTAGAATATGTCCTATAATGGGAACAACTGAAGACACCTACAGAGATACACAGTTTCTTAGGGTTGGCAAGATATTATAGGAGATTTATTAAGAACTTCAGTTCTATAGCCCTACCCTTAACTAAGTTGACCAGAAAGGATGCTCTTTTTATCTGGAATAACAAGTGTCAGCAATCATTTTAGTTGCTGAAGGAAAGGTTGACAAGTGCACCAGTGCTGGTGTTACCTGAGCAAGGAAAAGGGTATATAGTTTTCTGTGATGCCTCTATGAATGTACTAGGATGTGTGTTAATGTAGGATAAACAAGTGATTTCTTTTGCTTCTCGACAGCTTAAGAAACACGAGTAGAATTATCCAACACACAATCTAGAACTAGTTATTGTAGTTCATGCTTTGAAGATCTGGAGACATTATCTCTATGGAGAAACATTCTAGATTTTCACAGACCATAAGAACCTAAAGTAAATCTTCTCTCAGCATGAGCTAAACATGAGGCAATGCCGTTGGATGGAGTTAGTCAAGTACTATGATTGTATAATTGATTATCATCCAAGGAAGGCCAATGTGGTGGCTGATGCATTAAGTAGGAAATCAGCAAAACCAGCCTTAGATAGAGCACATATAAATTCTTTGGTGTGCTCTAGGAGGGATATGCTTATTTCTTTAAGGCAAGACAATGTACAAATAAAAGTATCATTGTTATCTGGGTTGTTAGCTGAGATGCACATAAAACCTACCTTGAGACAACAGATTAAAGAAGTACAACAGGCTAATGCTGCAGTTCAGCAAATTAGCTTGGAGTATGGTAGTGAGAAACGAGATGGTTTCCATGATTCTGATGATCAGGTAGCTTGTTATCATGGTAGAATGATAGTGTTTGATGTTGATAACTTAAGGAAGTTAGTCCTGGAAGAAGATCATTCTTCAATGTATGTTATGCATCCAGGGAGCACCAAAATGTATCACAATTTGAAAGATATGTATTGGTGACCTGGTTTGAAGAGGGATGTTGCTGAGTTCGTTATGCAGTGTCCAATGTGTCAGCAAGTTAAAGATGAACACCAGAAGCTTGCAGGAACAAAGAGGCATTTACCTATACCACAGTGGAAGTGGGATCATGTAACCATGGACTTCATGGTTGGTTTACCTAGAACAGCCAAAGGTCATGATTCCATTTGGGTAATAGTTGATACGTTGACAAAGACAACACATTTTTTACCTGTCAAAACAACCTATTCTGTAGAGAGACCGACACAGTTATATGTAGATGAGATAGTGTGGCTGCATGGGGTTCCAGTTACCATTGTTTCTGACAGAGGTCCCCAGTTTATGAGTCATTTTTGGGATCGACTTCATAAAGCCTTAGGCACACAGTTAAGGTTTAGTACATCCTTTCATCCTCAGACTGATGGACAATCTAAAAGGACTATACAAACCTTGGAGGACTTGCTTAGGGCATGTATCTTCCAGTTTACTAGAAGTTGGGATCTACATCTAAGCTTGATAGAATTTGCCTACAACAATAGCTATCAATACAGTATTGATATGGCACCTTATGAAGCTCTATATGGTAGACGTTGTAGATCTCCCTTATGTTGGTATGAAACTGGTGAATATCAACTTTTGGGTCTTGATCTTGTGCAACAAACAACTGAGAAGATTAAAATAATACAACAACAGTTAAAGACTGCACAGAATAGGCAGAAATCTTATGCTGATAAGTGTCGTAGACCTTTAGAATTCCAGGATGGAGACAGATCGTACCTCAAGGTCTCACCCTGGAAGGGAGTTCTTAGGTTTGGAAGAAAAGGAATTTAGATCCAAGATTTATGGGGCCTTATCCAATCATTGAACAGATTGGAATGGTAGCTTATAAGCTGGAGTTACCACCTGAGCTACAAAAGTTGCACCAAGTGTTCCACATTTCCATGCTAAGGAAATGTCATCCTGACACAGAATCAGTTCTGCAGTCTATGGAAGTAGAATTAAATGATGATATATCTTATGTTGAAGGACCTATGTTGATTCTTGACAGAAGGATCAAGAAGTTGAAAAAGAAAGACATTAGTCTTGTAAAAGTCCTCTGGAATCATCGTGGCGTTGAAGAAGCTACATGGGAACTAGAGGAAGAAATGAGGAGGAAATACCCTACTCTTTTCTCTTAATGTTTTGTTAATGATTTTGGGGATGAAATCCTTATAAGGGGTGGATAATTTGTAAAATCCCTGACCTGGGTTATGTTTTAACCCTAGGTGTTTTGCTTAATAAAGTTGATTAGATGCTTGCTCTTATCTTTTGAAAAGTAATTAAGGCTATTGAGTAACTTATATTTCAATTTTAGTCCTTTTTGAATAATGTTGAAACATTGTTTTGTTATTTTTGGACTAAAGTGCAAATTACCCAAGTTGAGGGGCTATCTTTCAAATTGCACATGAAAAAATATTCCTATGATGTTGAGACATCATAAGAATGAATATGATGTAGTGGTATGGTTTCCACAAGCTTGGGCACCAAGATAAAGCTTGCAAAACAATCATTGTGCATTAAAACCTAGTTTTGGTGTAATGTGCAATTTACCCAAAACTTAGGGTTCAATATCCAACATACCACCTCTTGAGGGTCCCTCATGTTTCTTTTCATTACTTAGAGCATAGAAATGATAGGGGCACCTCATTTGAATTATCTTGGAGGAGAGAGAATCTTGACATTAAAATAATCAAGATTTAAGCATATATGGAACTTTAATTTAATTTAATGCAAAAATAAATAAATTAATTGAGGAGCCCATCAACCAAAAGTTGAGGGATTAAATAGAAAAATGATGGACGATCTTGTGCCTTGCTTTGGCACAAAAATATCTTGGTTGAGTGGAAGCCACTCACATTATTATAATAAAAATTATTATCCACTAAAAGATTGGATATTAGTATAAAATTCACTAAGGTGCTTAATTTCTTGTCCATTAATTCTTGTATAATGGAGAGGTTTTGCAAGATAATGAAGGTGGCTTTGTGGCAAAGAAATGGAGGGGGAATTGGTGGAAATTATTTCAGAATTTAAAGAAAATAATTCCTTTTTCTCTTTCCTTGAAAATCCTTATACATATCCATTTTCCAACCACTTAAGGATCTTTTGCTTGGAATTCGATTTCTTATTTGCTTTGTCCGACCACGGGAGAGCTCAGGAGAAGGCAAAGGACGACTCTAACCTATCGGTGAGCTTTTGATCATCTTCCACCTTGGATTCATGGTGACAACTCAAAATCAATGCTTGATTCCTGGTTTTCTTCACTCGATTTCCAACCCTAGCCAACTTGTTCAACTAAAAAGCTCAAGAACGGACCTTGGGCAGTTTCTAGAACTTCATCCACCATTAGATCAGTGGATCTTGGAGCTTGGAATCAGATTTTGAGGTGGGTTTTATAACTTTAACCCTTAAACATTGATATTGCATCAAATTCTCTATGATTTGTTGATTATTTCTTCTATTTGGGACTCTTTTGATTCATTGTTGAAATTCCCACAAAAACGGTTGTTGTTCTTGGATGTACGAATGAAGCTGATGACATCATCATCTTGACACATTTCCCAAGAAAATTATGGGCCAAACAGTTTCCATAATTTGCTCAAAAGGTTTCCATAATTTGCTCAAACGGTTTCAAACCGTTTGAGGGGAAACAGTTTCACCAAACCGAATGAGAGCAAACGGTTTCAAACCATTTGGAGGTGTTGACCAGGGTTGACCATTTCGATATTTGTTTATAATGATTTTGGTTAATGACCCACTAATTATAATTGATTAGTTCCAATTGGTTCACCAGTTGAAGAGCAATCAATCACCAAACCCTAATCGGGTTGAGTGTTGATTTCTAATTTGATTGAGTTAGTTCTTTGGGTTGATTGACCCAAACGGTTTCAAAACCATTTGGGGATCACCCAAACGGTCTCAAGACCATTTTAGGGTCACCCAAGACCATTTGGAGGTCTAGGGTTGAGTATGGTTGGGTATTTGAAGATCTAAAGATACCAAGTTGATTTGCAATCAAATGCTGATTTGGTGATCAATCCTATGATCCAAACCCTATTTCAATGTCATGAATTTGGATGTTAAGATGGGAAAAAGGTCTCAAGACAATTTGGAGGTCATCTAAATGACCTCTAGACCGTTTGAGGTCAGGTCATGTCCAATTTGGATGATGGTCCAATAGTTTCAAAGTAACTAGTTTCACAATGATCAACATTGAAGGCTCATTGATTCCAGACCCTAATTCAATTGGAATCTAAACTCTAATTTATTTTTAATTGGAAGTTTAACCACTTGGAGGATAATTTATTTAAGTCCAATTTAGGTGTGGAGCTGAGGCTCAATTGATAATTGGATACAAGAATTCAATCGATCAGGGGATCAACATTGGAAACCCTAAATCATCCTGAATTGTTGAGACCATAATTGGTCCATTCAATTTTGAGGAGGTTGGGAGCGAACGGTCTCAAGACTGTTTGAGTCCGAACGGTCTCAAGACTGTTTGGGACCAAACGGTCTCAAGACTGTTTGGGACCAAACGGTCTCAAGACCGTTTGGGACCAAACAATCCCAAACCCGATAAGGTTCAAACGGTTTCAAATGTCACTTTATCAAACGGTTTCAAGAATTACTTTGGCAAACAGTTTCAACCTCCTACTTTACCAAACGGTTTCAAAGATATGTTCAAGACCGTTTGGATGTCTTAATGGTCTAAGACCATTTGGAGGTTACACAAGAAAGACCGTTGGAGGTCTGATTGGTCAAGACCGTTTGGGGTCTAAGAGGCCAAGATTGTTTGGAAGTTAATCAACTAAATCATATAAACACTTAAAGTGGTTGAAGTTCAATTGTTTCGGTGAACAATTACATGATGTAAACCAATGGTGATTATAACAATGGTACCCATAATGATATATGGTGATTAGTACCCTTTAAATAATTAAGCTTTAATGATCATGGTGATAATGACATAACTCATGGTATCAATTCTTCTTTCAAGTTGAGTTGACTTAGTCTAATCAAGGGTAAAGTAAGCATCATCTTATAGAAGATGAGAGAGGAGGCTTCCTATATGAATGATAACCATGTAATGGTTAAGTTTTAACACTTTCAACATGGATGAATGTTTAATGAAGGTATGATTCATGATAGGGAGATTATAAACCCTAATCATGAGTAGAAACCCTAATTATGAAGGTTAATGAATCATAACCCTAATTGAGGGCATTGATAGGTGAAATCCTAATACATGAGGATGGTATGATCCTAATTCATGGTAATGATATGAGAAACCCTAATTCAGGGTACTTTGATGATCATTCCTACTTGGAATAATCAGTAAACCCTAATTGTGAGTTATTGAATATAAACCCTAATCTAGGGTGATGTAATGTGAATAGTAAACCCTAATTGCAAATAAGGTGAATGAAAATGTGAAACCCTAATTCTGGGTTATGCTATATAGCGTGAAGCTCTAAGGTTGGATAATGCAATGATGAGTCATTAATCTTAATTGAGCTAAGGGATTGATTAACCCTAATTGAAATGGAAAGGGAAACCCTAACCCTCGCAAGGGCATAGTGGTGTAACCCTTGCATAGTGATGTTATAATTGTTTTGCATTATGCTGATATCAAATTGATGTATCTATTATCATCTGTACTAATCATGCAGGTTTTATGAGATAATGAACATAGCCAGGTATGAGCTCTGGTGCTTTATTTATTGAAAGTACTTTAGGAGCCTAGTGAACAATGATATGCTATGTTGCCTAGTGAGAGGTAACAAAAGAGATTAATAGGCTGTAAAAGCCATGTGAAATACCTGCACTACAATTATCATGTTTATACAGTCAGATGATTTGATGGCATTGAGTTACCTGTTTAAGTGGTAATAAGTGTTTTGATGATCTAAGGGTTTGAACACCCATATTCTAGAATCGTGATGATGAGATGATATGGGATTGAGATCCCAATGCTAATAAAGCTATGAAATGAACTTGATGGAAATAGTACTCATTCTTTATAGCAATTGTTATAATGGTTTATGTTTGAAGACATGCCTGATGCTAAAATAATATTGTAATGTACTTAAATAATCAAGTGAAATGATATCATGTAGAGCCCTGACCATAGATCCATCATCATTAGTAGTTTGGTGATGGTGAAACATGTATTCCTAAGGGAACTCTTAGAGGGCATACTTTTGATTATGTGGGGTTTATGGGCGTGAATATCCTTACACACTAATGGAGGAATTGATGTGAGATAAACATTAAATCTCTCAATCCTTCATTATATGTATATGCCAGGATGATGTACCACTAATTTCCCGATGATGATGTTAATGTAGAATTGATGTGAGATAAACAAGAAATCTCTCGATTGCGAAGAGAGTATAGCATGCCACTGTAACTCTAATAGCGAAGTTGCCAGTATACCCTAGAAAGCTATTTGACAGAGACACGAGATGTACTGCATCTTGTTCCTCACACTGACTGAGGAGGATGAGGTCATAGAAACCCGTCTCTTAAAATTGACCTATGTATGGTACCGATTTCGATTTTACAATGGTCGGTTGGAGTATGAGTGGTATACCTCATCTCCTTAGGGCATAAGTATGTTTATAAAATGTAATTAGTCATGTAGCATATTTGCTTAGGGTTGAATTACGAGAATCAATGATTGATGATACATTGTCTATTATATCCTAGTTGGATAAATGCTATACATGTTCTTTATATTCCTTATTGAATAAATGACATGTTGCTTTATCAAATTATAATTGAAATGATCGACATAGAGAATATTGCTCTACCAAGTTTAATCAATGATGTATGTGTTGTTGATTATTTATTATTTTACTGCTCAATGTTATTCTATTATCTACAATAACAATGTTTCTGGCGGAGAGTTATATCTCTCGCTGGGGCAATTTTTTCAATTGTCTCACCCCTGTGGGATTAAATTTTTTGGTAGACGCCGAGGAAAAGGCAGAAACCCTACAGAGGGTGAACAGTAGTAGCAGCAACAGCAACAAGGACAACAGTGATCCTCAGGTGGAGACACTGTCTATCATGTCCTGTATTTATAGAGAGTCCTATGTGTCATCTCTGTACTCTCAGGTCCTAGGAGTCAGTAGATGATTTGATATAGATCTGAGATTTTTGGCTTGATGCCTCAAGATTCTTGTATACTACTTATGTACAGTTTGACATGGCAGATAATGTTTGTGACTTTCGAGATGAGATGATACAGAGATGTATTGATGATCTGGAATGTAAATAACTTACTTGAGTTTCTTATGAAAGAGTTTTACAGTTTGTGGATCTTTTTGTAAAAAAGTTTTAATTTTTAGTGATTTTTAGTAATTCCACTACTAATAATATGCTTCCACATTAGTTAATATTGTTTTTGCGAGTCGTATGTCACAATGGGGGTGGCGGTCGGCACTTCTTCTATAGACGCGGTGGGTGTTGTTTTTGTAGCTACTACTGGAACAATTATCATTGGCTCATTGGTGGCAATGACCCCCTCGGTGGTGGCGGCGACTGGCTCAATGGGGGTGGTGACCGGGGAGTCATCAATAATGACCACCGAAGGTTTGTCCTACCGAGCCATCGTAGGTGCAAGCTACCTTGTTGTGGCCATCCTCTTTCGGATGGCTCTCTAGGCAGCGTAGGCTGCATGGACGGTCAGATCTTCGACCTCTGTCATTGTGAAAACTAACTTCTCTATGTCGTAGTTGACACATCCTGTAAGGGGTAGGAGGATGTTGGTTCTTGCGAACCTATATAAAAGATAGAGGACCTCCTATTTGATGATGTTAGCCCTGGTGAGGAATTTGATATCTATTTTGTCGTTGGCCCTAGTTTGCAAAAGGCTGAGTGGCTCCTTTGGGTACCTGAGCCCAATCGTGATCTAGTTGACAATTCTTCTCATTTTTTACTTCTTACTGGCATCCTTGATCAAGTGAAGACAGTTGAGCAGGAAGCACTCCAAGTTGATTTGCATGCTAGCCATGATTACCAGATGAGATTCAACTCTTTAGTTTACAAGTTGCTTGTTTCATATTTCCTGAAGAGCACGCTAGCCACAATTTTGTAAATGATTTGCTGAAGTAGGAGTGGACTGCATCTACCTTACTTCCCGGCTTGAAAGGATTTTCCTGTCAATTTCTTTCACAGCTTGACCAAGTTGAAACTGTCGTTGTCACTGATGCAGGCTCCATTGTTGAGCAACTCTTCCTCAGTTGTGTTGGTGTAGAATATTTTGTTGAGCAACCTCTCCGTGATTTCATGCTTTGCATTGTAGAGGCACCCTTGCAGCCAGTCCGCTCTGTCATACCTCTTGCTTTCATCTGGGGTGTTTGGAACCCAGTAGAGGGAGGAGATAGACTCCTTCGTTAACTCAGTGTATGAGTTGGAGAAGCTGAACCAGAGCTTTCGGATACCAGTGACTTTGAGGATGTTTTCCAACATGTCGAAGATGTCAATCTGCCAGAAGGAAGCGTGGTGGCAGAATCTGGTCAGACCGAAGACCTTTACCGCCAGCTCGATGTGGAAACCTTGGTGGTATGTGTCCTTTGGCACGAATCGCCCTAGAGAGTGGGCAAGCACTTCGGGTTCTGCTGTTATAGCCAGGGCTATGCCTGTCTCGATGCAGGGCCATTTTTCATCCTTAGAGGGCCCAACTGTTGCTGGGTTAGGGCATTTCTACCCAACGGTGGCCACTGTTGTGTCCTTGGGGTTGATTCTCCAGCCCTTCTCGTCAACTTGGATGACAATTTCTTTTGTACGTGCCATTTTTTGAAAAAGATGAACAATTCATGCTAAATCAATAAGGGTTATTAATGCCAAATTTTGTCCTCCCTATAGGTGGGATCTTTATAACTAAAACTTAAGTAAGAATTGTATCATTCGATATGGTTGGTCAATACCCACAAAAACTAGTATCAGGTTGCATTAAGAAGCACATCGTTGGGTTTTGGAGCAAAAGTTTATAATTCCTGGTGCATGACATGCAAGTGAATGGTAACAAAGAAACCTGACATGTCCATGTGTGATACCCGTGATTAACCGATATCGGGTATAAGAGAAAACGATGCACTTGTGAAGTCGGCAGTCCAAGAATGCGATATGGCTACGCGACACGTATATTGCATAGACCCTAGAGTGAGTCGGCAAGCTCCCCCCAAACTCACTTAGCGTGATAAGGAATGCATGATAAGTGTGTCACGTGATACAAATGGAAATATGACACGATCCAAGCGATAGGGAAACTGATAGGCATTTAAAGCTTTGCCTGACACGGGTAGGAACACGATATGAGGTGTATGATATAGTCTAAGTGATAATAGGGCGCGATAGAAATGGAGATAGGTCAGTGAGATAAAGGTTGTGCGACATGGGTTATTACCTTGTCAGGTAGAGAGATGTTGAACACAACATAGGAGGTTGGGAAGTAGGAAACCCAGGATAGGAGCTAGGATGGTTTTGAGCGATACAAGATATTGAGTGATACGGGAGCAGAACCTTGATAACTTCGGTAACCCGACATGGTTAATTTGTTGTTTCTTATATAGCCATCTGTGAGTGGGGTTTAACTATAAAAGTTGGAACATGCGTCACATATGCGTGTGAATCGCCTTCCAAAGAAAGGTAAAACCTATCTAATCATGTCATGTTGTGAGGCTTAGAGGGAGAAGGTGCATTTTCCGTCATGTGTTTACTCGGTGCGTCCTTTGCAGACCACGAGTTTGCATGATGCATCTGGTGTGGTGTGGTGTGAGTGCTAGTTGTTAGAGTGATATGTGGTACGTCTGCTATACTTGAATCGACATGCACGCAAGATAAGGGTATGTGATACTTGCCCGATACGGCTTGAACGATATGATAACCTGACACGATTATCATGCATGACATGCTCAATTTTAAAAGGCCTTATAAACTCAGAAAAAATGAAAACTATAGTAAAAGGCACTTGATATGTAAAACATCACCAGCCTAGGTGTAAACCTCAGTCTCAGCTAGTATTACACATCAAGACGATGAAACTAAGTCAGTGGCCCAGAAAATGTGAGCGTCAGTGCGCGTGGTACGTGCACAGACTCATGCCTTATTATAATGAAAGTGTTCATAATGTTCTTTGTAGGAAAAGAAAATAACATCCTATCCTAAGAAAGTAAAAACATGGGTTGCCTCCCATGGAGCGCTATGGTTTCTGTCGTTAGCTCGACATCTTCCGTCTTTCTAGGCTTCTTTGGTGGGGGTGCCTTCGACATCGTCCAGGGGCAACTCGGATTAACTTGTGAAAGCTTCATCTTCGTAGAATCCTTCCACCCGATGTATGTTGACTAGAAAGACCTTTGCAGGAGTATCCTTGTCATACAGATCCATCCTTCCCGACATGTACATCTTTTATACCACTAACGGTCCTATCCAAGAAGTCGGTAGTTTCCCTGGAAAAATTTGAATATAAGATTTAAAAAGAAAAACCTTATCACCTTGCTTGACATATTTCTTCCTCAAGTGGGAGTCATGCTAGATATTAGTTCTCTACTTATAGATACTTGCATTCTTATAGGCGTGAAGCCTAAGTTTTTCAAGTTTTTGGAGCTGGAAGAACCTCTTCTTGCCAGCTAGAGATGGGTCCATATTTAAATGTTTGATAGCTCAGAATGCCTTGTGCTCTAACTCAAAAGGCAGATGACATTCTTTCCCATAAATCAACTGATTAGGCATCGTGCCAAGCGGCGTCCTGTACGTTGTTTTGTATGCCTAGAGAGCATCATCCAACTTGGTGGACCAGTCCTTCCGAGATTTTTTGATTGTCTTCTCTAGGATCTATTTGATTTGCTTGTTCAAAACTTCAACCTTGCTAGACGTCTAGGGATGATACAGGGTAGAAACCTTATGTCGAACCTCATACCTTCACAAAAGTGCCTCAAATTTCTTTTCAGCAAAGTTTGATCCACCATCAATGATAACCGTTCGAGGGAATCCAAACCATGGGATGATTATTTTTGTAAATAGATTTATAACAGACTTTGCATCACAGGTGGTAGTGGGTATGGCTTCTACCCACTTGGAGACATAGTCCATCGCAACTAGAATGTACTAAAAATTGTATGACGAAGGGAAAGGTCCCATATAGTCGATTCCCCATACATCAAAGATCTCAACTTCAATCCATTCTGACATAGGCATCTCATTCCTGTGGGAAATATTCCCGGTTCTTTGGCACTCCTTGCAGACTTTGACGTAGGCATGAGCACCTTTGAATAGAGTGCCCCAATAGAAACCAGACTGGAGAACCTTGGATGCAGTTCTTTCAGCTCCCAAGTGTCCTCCATAGGGAGAGGAGTGACAGTCATACAAGATCTTCGGGGCTTCATCTTTAGGTATACATCTTCTGTAGAGGTTATTAGCATAATGCCTAAACAACAGAGGGTCATCCCAGTAATAGTTCTTCAGATCAGAGAACAATTTCTTCTTCTAATTATATGATGTTTCTGGGGGTAGTTGTTTGCAGGAAAGATAGTTGTAGATATCAGCAAACCAGGGTCCATTTGGATTGGCCATCTGGGTCCACCATAGCCTTCTCCTCCCTTACCTCATCACAGAGTTGTTGATAACTTTTTACAAAGTAAGAAGACTCAAAGAATGAGGGGGCTTTCATGCAGTCACAGATGTTGAATTCGATATGCTCATGTCCAACTCTAATCGTTATCATCCATGCCTTCACGTTGATAAGTGCTCTGCTGGTTGAAAGGAAAGGTCTCCTAAAAATCATTGGGCAGCTAGGATCCTCCAAGGTGTCGATCAGAACGATGTCACATGGTATAAAGAACTGCCCAACCCTAATGGGAACATATTCCACTACTCCAACATGTCTTGTGAAGGTGTGGTCTGCTAGTTGGATTCTCATATTTGTACTTAATATGTTAGTAAGTACCAACCTTTTAGCAAGTGACAACGTTATTAAGCTAATGCTCACCCCTAGATCTGACAAACCTTTACGGGTCATGTTGGCTTTGACTTAGAAGAGAATAACAAAGGCTTCAAGATGTTTCTTCTTAGATGGTATACTTGCCTTAACAAAAGAACTAGACGTCTGTGCTAACATCATAATTTCAACATCTTCATCTCTCTTCTTCCTTGAAATCAAGTCCTTGATAAACATTGCATAGATGGGGATTTCCTTGATAGCATCCAAGAAAGGGATGTCGAGGTGCAACTTCTTCATGGCAGCCATTTCTCATAACTTTTCTTTAACTGAGCTTTCACTAGCTTGTGATGGAAAGGTATGCGGGGTGCATACCTATCTGGACGCTCCTCGGAAGTTGCGTCGGTGTCTCCTTTCACTGTTACATTCTTTTGCCTCTGGGGTCCTTCTGTTGATTCCTCAGAGGTTACATCCTTGACGGGTGATGTTACTACTATTGATCTCTTCTCGTCGGCCGTGTGTATCAATGTTCTTGACCTCAGGATGGCCATCTTCGTGGTTTCATTTCCTTGCAGGTTCGCCTCAGTGTTGGACATGAATCACCCTACCTAACGGTTGATACTTTGGGATAGGCTTGCCAGCTGCTGGTCTATTTGCTTATTGTGCTGCTGGAGCTCCCCAATCTGAGTCGATAAACCTACCATCTGTTGTTGCATTAGTTTGAGCAATGTTGTGTTGTCCACAGAACTTTTGTGCACCTTCTCATTCATATCATTCTATTTCCTGGAAAAGGACATTAACTCGATCATCATCGATGGTCATTGTTGCTGACCATGTTGGGTGTTCAGGTAGCTTCTTGGTTGTTGGAAACCTATTTGGTGTTGATGATTCTGATGTCCTCCTGAAGAGGTTTTGTCTACCAGCTGGTGAGAATTTTCTGCCACGCTGGTGTTTCCATACAAGAATCTGGGTGTGTCGCGATGTTTGATACTAGACATAACTCACATTCTTCGTACTTTTTTCATTAGGCTCGCTCTGTATGATCGTATGTGGGCAAAAGTCAGAAAGGTGGTTCGGCGCTCCACACGTGACACAACTCCTTACCGCTTCTTATTGGACCTTGCCTTTATAGCTCTGCTCCTTCAAAGCTTGAACATTAGTCACTATCTTATCCAACTTAACCGCTAGTGCTTTCATCACCTTTGATTCTCCAGGGGTAGAGTGACTCATCGACTCTCTATCATATTCACTATCCTGCTGATTTGTGGCCATATTTCCTATAATCTCCCTGGATCTTTGGGCGTTAAGCCCCAAGAAATCGCTGCCTGGTGCAACATTCAAGGATTTCTTTTCTCCGATGCATAACCCATTGTAGAGGGTGGTGATCATCTTGGGCTCAGAGAAACTATGGTGTGGGCACTCTCTCAGATAGCCTTGGAATCTTTCCAATGTTTCATTTAGGTTCTCTGAAACCTTCTGTGAGAATTTGGTTATCTTGTTTAGCAATTTTATCATTCTCTCTATAGGGAAGAACTTAGTGATAAAAGTGTTGGCCAGATGTTCCTAGTCGGGGAGGCTCCCATCTTGGAGACTAGTGTACCATTCTAGAGCTTTGTCCCTTAACGAGAAAGGAAAGCACTGGGTGTATATGTAAGATATCGGGACCCTGTTGATCTTGAAAGTCTTATAGGTCAGCTTGAACATCTTAAGACGGTTGTAAGGGTTCTGTTCACTGGTATTTCCTCCAAACCAGTTGTGTTGCAGCATATGGAGAAAGGCAGGCTTCAGCTTAAAGTTAGCCATATTGAGCGGTTGCTCCACCACTGGGTTCCTTTCCTCATTTGTCCTAACTTGGACAAAAGAACGAAGAGACTGAGCTTCAGGTGCTTCCTCAGCCATTGCTTGCCAGACACATGAGAGTTTTAAGAGATGAAGAATTACCTGAAAAGAAAATATGTAAAAGTGTGAGTGTGTTGTATAAATTATGTACAATAAGTATCTACAATATTATATGCATATGTACAAGGTTTTTGGAAAAGTGCAAGTGAAACTTAAGTTTGTAGAATGGTATCCGTAGCCGAGTCCCCAACAATGGCGTCAAAAAGTTCATAAGCCTTAAACATGGGTCCAAAAATGGAGATATGTCTAGGTCATCATACTTTAGTAATTTATAATACCCGAATGTTTAAGACTTCTAAAACTAGCACATGGTCGAAGTAGTTTGGGGTTGAACACAGGGACTAGGAGAATAGCTCTTCGGAACACAAGTTTTACTTTTCTAAGCACGTTGAAAAGTCAAAGGATAAGGTTTGTTATAGAAAAAGAATCAGAAATAATTAAAATAAACCTATCGCCAAGGGGAGTTACTAGAAAGATGTAAGCTTTGGGTGTTTTGGAATTTAGCAGTTTTTATGGTAGTTTTTGTATATAGGAAACTGAGGAGTTAAAACTATCATTAGAGCAAAGCACGAAGGAAGAAAACCTAATCATAACAAGTGGCAGAGTTCTACATCCAGTGCCTTCTTCTCTAAAAGAAGATGCCAACTAACCATGCACTAAATTCTACCTCTTAAAGGTACCAGGCATGGGCTCGCGCAGAAGGATAAATTGGGCACAACTCTGGTTCCAAGTACTCTCGCAGACATGAATCAGACCAAGCTCTAGAATTTTACAACATCCCCCTCAAAACAAGAAACATGATTCGATAGCTAGTCAAAAGAGTGAATCAGAAAGAAGAAACTAGAACTTAGATGCCAGGAAGAAATCATCCAATGCAATAAAGCCACACAAAGAATGATATGAGATAAACTCCATAGATTCCAATAATAAAAAATAAACATAATTGTTTATTTACAATGCTATAATTAAACGAAAGTAAATGTTGTAAAGGGAAGATAAGTATCGGTCTCCTTGATTTAGGAGATCAAAATACACAACAACAGACACCTAAGATAATGCTAACCCAATATCGAGTAAGGGCCCTATTGGGATATGACCGTATCGGGTCCTTGACTGTGTCATGTTGTGAACTGTGATGGGTAAGGGTTGTATCAGGATATGATCTCCACCTGATAAGGTCATGTCGGGCTACTGGTCATGTTGGGCTACAACCATGATGGGTATAGACTGCATCAGGTTGGGTACTGTGTTGGGTTAGAATACATATCAGGTTAACATTATCTTAAGGCTCTCAAGTTCTTCATGTCGGGTGTAGGTGGGTGAGACATCGCTGGTAGAAGGCCAGATAGGAACCTAACATGGTGGAAGTAGCGTTCAGGATCATATCATGCTACTTACTACTACAGGAACGCTCTCTAAGTGAACTCCTCCCATCCCTCTTGGGATGGGGGTGTGCTCACCTAGTCTTGCCCGGTAGGCTTCTTGGTACTCGACACACTAGCTCCTTTACTCTGGCAGTTAGCTCTCATAGGATTTGACCCATCTCATCGTAGGCTTGTAGCTGTTATTTATAGGCAATGAGTTGATGGGAGTTGTAGCTTTTATTGGCCTATGTGTCATTTATTCGTGGCTCTGTTCTCGAGACTTCAAGAAGGGCCAATACGGTTGTCTCCCACCACACATGTGGGGCAGTGAGTGCATCGTGTACAACTATGGCATTTCAGAGCCTTGTCGGGTTGTGGCACCAAGGGGTGGCCATGTTGGGTATTGACCTCATCGGGTTGTGAACTGTGACAATTTAGGCACCATATCGGGTAGAGAGTTGGACTCCTGCATGACACGCCCATGTCAGGTTGTTGTTGTATCGAGCAGCGACCATGATGGGTAAAGGGGCTTGTCGGCCTCGCAAGCCACCGGGCTAGGATGTGGACTTCATTGTTGATGGTCCTGATGAGCCCATTGGTGCTTTTCTTGTGGAAGAATAAGAAAAACACTACAAAAGATGGGAAATATTGTCAGGGGCATAATAGGCACAATTTCTTCACAATAAATAAGATAAAACAAAGAGGAAGTTAGGTTTGGAGGCTATTTTGATAATACAATATAAGTTCTAGCAACCATAAAATGGGTGTTATCGCACGCCAGTGTGGCCACTCATCCAACAGTTGTTGGTGGAAAAAATGGTCATGGATTAGGCTCCACCAACTTAATTAATAAAAATGAGGCATCACCTCAACAACCACATTCAGTTTAGGTGACTCCCAAGGCCATGGAGCATTCAGGTGAACAAAAAATAACACTCCATCCCTTCTCAGGCTCCAATTCTTCATTCTCAAGCTTGAATCAAGTTATAATCCACTTTAGAATCTAACCCCCTCTTATATCCTATCCATTTCTACGCCCAAATATTCATTCCTTCTTCAGTCTGTTCCACCTCTCTGTGAAACTTAACACCTATCTCCACCTCCAATATTCCACAAAATGAAGTAGTTTTGTAAGAAGTTTAAGGAGGGATCCAAGTGAATCCTATCCTAATATGGTTTATTGAGAAATACCTCTTCCAACATCCCTTTACCTTCCCACATCCATACCCCATCTCCCACCAATTCCATCTCTGACTCCCATGCCCTTGCGACATCGAAGAGTCAATCCCATCTCTACTCATCTTCCAAAACCGCACCTCAGATGCTACCGACAATGAAGATGATGAAGAGGCACCCAATGTAGACATTGACATCATGATTGATTTCATGCAGCCAAAAGTCACTACTCATACATTGTGAGGTAAAGGTGAAAGAACCCATTCTTCTATGAATGTTCTTCCACAACCCATAGCATCACACCATTTACTTAATATGCAATGCAATGACCACGAGTAGAGCCACAATATGAAAGGTGTTTGTACCTTGATGATGATGAAGATGAGCAAGAAGATAAGCTTGTGAGAATGGTTCAAGTGAATTGGGACAGCGGTTCAG
The DNA here is from genome assembly GCA_963693085.1 of Alisma plantago-aquatica. Lineage (NCBI taxonomy): Eukaryota > Viridiplantae > Streptophyta > Magnoliopsida > Alismatales > Alismataceae > Alisma > Alisma plantago-aquatica. The sequence continues at coordinate 952,960,432 of OY856410.1, read as the reverse complement.
GTTCACACACCTACATGGAGAAGTAAGAGGAAGAAGACACCATACATGAGGAACTTTGGGAAAAGCCTATTAACATTGTGAAAAGACTCAAGGTGGACAAATTGAAAGAACTAGGGAAGGAACCAATGTGTGTTTCATATGAAAAGGGAAGAAAAAGTAATATAATCCTAAAATATTTTCATCTAAAATGTTAACAAAAGACATTAAAGACTCACAAGTAGAAGAAGGGGTTTTAGAGAGAGAAGCTCTCCATTGTGTCTAGGTATTTGCCTCCATTTGTGGGATGCGTGTTAAACGAAGGAACCAAGGGCGAGGATAGGTCAATCTTGGGGGGGGGGTCCCTAGATCCATATGGTTTGATGGGGAAGTTGATAGCCTATGTAATTCGATTAGGCGACTTTGTCCCGTACAAGGGATGCTGGCGGAGTGGAGCAAACAACAAACTCTCAACCTGATGTCCCCACTGATAATCAGGAGCTACATTTACATGAAATTGTAGAGTTGTCTAGGAAGGAAGTTAGGTAAGAATATAATCCTCACTCAAATACCTCATTTAAGACATGAGAGCGGGAGATTGTCCATTAGAATGCCTCTAAATGAGATTGCTAGCTGAATGTGAAATCTAGTGTGGAGCTACCATGTTGGAAAGATCATCTTTCAATTTGTTTCACTGGAAGGAAGCCTCTTTGTCATCTTCTAGCTAGATGGATTTGAAGGCAATGGAATCCTAGAAGAAAATTTGAATTAGTCGTGGAGCAAAGGGAGGGATTCATCATGAAAATGCAAGAAATCATGGGATGGGAGAAGATTTTGGGAATGGCTCCATGGATGATCGATGGCCTTTTAGTTATTGTTCACAAGTGGAGAGTGGGTACTCTTATACCTCCTCTCACATTCTCATGTTCTCTTGACTGGTTAAAAATAAAAAATACAAGCATGCCATGGACAATCAATAATGTCACTCGAGTGGCTAGCACAGTTGTTCACCCTCTGGATTTTGAGGATTCGAATCTAGCTGTTGGATGTCTTGTCTGAGCTAAAGCTTGTGTGGAGGTGCAAGCTTTGTCACCTTTAGATAAATTTGTGGTAGTAATGCTTGATGGCTTTTTGACTGCCTTGAAGTTAGAAGATGTGGTTGACCCAAATTTATGTGTGGGTGTAATATGTTTGGGCATAGGCTTGCTTCTTTCCCTCAAAGGAGTTATAAGTACACTGAGAAATGCAACCAACAAATCATAGTAGGGAAGTTAATGATAGTTTCTCGAAGGAATGGTGAAGTGATTCAATCTATACTGAGTGAGGTTTCACATGCTTTGAAGGTTGTTTGATCTATTTTTGTGATGAACTCAGATGGTATTTGGGACACTGAAGTGGTGAATGATGATTCTGGTGGAAGGAAGGGGAAGGACAAAGTCGTTCAAGATTCCTACGGGAATGAATCACTTCTAGTTGATGTAGTTGTGATGTCACATGTGTCATAGGGGAATTCTATTAGTGATCTTCCTACAAGAAAACTATGGAAAAGAAGAAATTCTTGTAGTCATCTTTGTAAAGACATGTTGCATGATTTGGAAGATGATGAAGACTCTCATCTGAAATGCAAGCCATCTTTACAACATTGGGAAGCTTATGAAGATTGGGTGGGAATTTAAATACTTACAGGAAGAAGAGACCCTAATAATTTGGTGGATGTTAAGGTTTTCACAGGTTAAAGATTCTAACTATTTGGCATTGATTGGCCTTTTTGAGTTTTTCCTTGTTTGTCCTTTGTGCCTTCTATTTTTCCTTCTGGTCTGTGCCTAGAATGGTGGTCTGAAGTTTCTACAAAGTACATTGTTACTTCATGGATGGGGGTGGGTGATCTATTCCTGAGTAGAAATTCATCTGATTGTTCATAAGTATTTTCCTATTCTATGGTCTGGGTGTTTTTTATACTCTAGGTCCTATTTTGGTGCATGTGTACCTGTGGTTTCCTTTTTGTTTTCTTGATAGTCATTCGTTGTATAGAGAATTGGATCTTGGTTTTGCTTCTGTTCCCTATGAGGAACTCGGTTTCCTGATATATGTGGCTCCCAGGATAATTTGAGATGGGGGTACATCATAGTTTGTACCTAAGATTGGTTAATAATAAAGTGTCACGCTTGCTTGACCAAAATAGAGTGTGTGACCAAGAGAGTGAATTCCACCCTCTATGCATGCATCACTACAATGCATGCATTGGGCATCAAATACATGTTTGAGGTGGTCTTTAGGGATTGTAGACTACTCAAGGTGCTCACTACTACACAAAATTCATACACTGAACTTATAGAATTTTTTTTTTGCAACTGTTGAGAAGATCAAATATAGAGGGGAGGATTCCATAGGGTTTGTGCTACAAAATGAGATACATGTGCTCACCACCTTCTAGTTGAACAAATTTTTTCCTCTATCCCAGATCAAGAAAATCATTTTAATGAGGGACAAGCTAAAAAAGATCCAACCTTCAACTATATGGCAATGTGGGAGAGGTGAACCAGGAAAGCAACATTCATACTAGGGAAGTCTAAGAACAGTGGGATTTATAACCCCTTTTTGAGGTATACACAAAAATTTCTTCCAAAAACCATTTTTTTCCCCATAATGAGACAATGAGGCATGTTACCAGAAGGATCTTTTTGTTCTTGTCTGGGTGATAATGAGTAGGAATGTCAACCTAAGGCTGCTCAAGATTGACCACATGAGATCAATTCCATCCAAGAGTAAAAATCCTTTTGTCATGGGAGGAATCATGATCTTAATAGTACTAGCCCTAGGATATGATATGACAAGGTTGGAGATTAAGATAGAGGGAGTGATGTATATGGATATAAAATTTATGATGCACTGCCAAATGATCACCATTGTAAATAACAATATGCCCATCTATTCAAGCACTTCAACATATCTACTCAAGAGCATGTTCACCCTAGAATGAACTTCAAAGACCCCATTGTCAATATACCTAAAGGGGTCAGTGAAAGCAATGTGGAGGAGAAACAATGACATGTGTAAAGGAGAGAAGAACATCAAAGAGAGATACATAGAGTGAGAAGGAGGGAAGATTCCACATCTTCACACCACAATCCCAAAGTGAATTACAATGACATATCCATTATACAAGAACAACTAGAGAGAATCCAAAAGGCGTATGAGGCCATGTGGTTCGATCAATAGAGGATACATCACTATATCAACCACATTTACTACCATCAACATGCCTAGGTGCAGAGGAACCCCCAATGGGGGGAGGATTTCAATGTAGCTTTATCTCAATACCATAAGACGTACCCGCGTCTAAAGGTAGAATATTGGGGAAACTATTTCCAGTATCCGCCACCAAAATGGAGGAACACTATAGCCAAAAAAGCAACAATTACTTCTACCATATCACTCCTAGACTTGAGTGTCATGCTTAGGGCATCATGATTCAAATGTTTGGGGTTGTATGATGGTACACCCTCATTTAACTCATGATCCTACTATCCTGTCATTGATTTTTTGTTTAGATAACTTGCTATCTAGATTAAATTTTTCTTTCTTTGCGTACATAAATGGATATAGTTTATTTTCTTGCATTTTTGCATATTTTTTCAAAATTTCTACTCTTATTTCCATTCCATGCCATGCATTTCACTGAATGTAGACTTAGTAATTTCTTGTGTGTTTTAGCTATAAATTGTTTAGTTTTTATTTGTCTCTCTTTATTGTAGGTTTCGATGTGATTTTAGGGAAATATGCACCATTTTGGCCAATTTTTTCCGAACTTGATCTATTTTCCCAGTAGTGTGTATCAACTTAGATCTCTATTAATTGTGATGTGAATAGATAAAATAAGGATAATGCAGCTCACTGATGATATTTTTGTCTAATTGCATTCCATTTTGGACTTTTGATGTGCTCGAAGCCTCATGAAGTTGACTATTCTAATAAAAATGTAATTCTTGCAATCCTTGAATGTTTGAGATTATTCATTCCATGTGGAAAGAATATAATATACCATAATTTCTAATTATATGCATGGTTTGTCCACTTTGGTGAATGTTGCTTGTATTATCTTGCTTAAATGAAATCATAAGTGGATATTCATCACTTATGACCCCTCTTTGACCTGACATTTCTTCCATCATTTTATTACATATCCATATCATGGAAGGATTCCAAAGTGTACATGTTTACCTTGTCCACCCTTCAAAAGTATGAGGTGACCATATCTATACCATCCTCGCTTCTTCCAATCACCATATGCCCGCCTTATACATAACAAGAAAAAAGATGGATGCTCCTATGTAATAGAACCCCACTTCTTTCCACAACCCTTTCAACTCTTTTTATGTCTACTAGGCATAGGGAAATCAAATCTAGCCCACATAGCCCTACACTAGACAAATGGATCATTAGAGGTGTAGTAAAGTGTATGATTGATCCCTAGAAAGTGAAATAACAACTCCAACAATTTTGATGTATTCCATGCATGATACGGTCTACCTAGAGCATTATGGAAGTTATTTAACTTTGGACTTTAATCACATTTAATAAGGAAATCAATAGAGAGTAGTGGAGTGCATGCCTAATTCAACATATGAACTCAATTCATCAAATAAACATGATGATTTCATTATTCCATGTCTCTCTTGAATGATGTGAAAATGAAATTAAGTTGGAGCATATTTGAGGACAATTATGGTTTAAGTTTAGGGTCATGATGGATATCTAATATAGGGCTTCATCTTGTGCCACTTTTCTTTTTAATCATATCTAAAACTTCATAGGATGCATTTAATTTCCATCAATAAGCAAATTATTGTCAATGGCACTTATAACCGTTCTTTGCATGCTTTTTGGTACTTTAACCCCACATTGGTTGGAAGGAAGAGAGGGAGAATGATTCTAGGGTTTCCAAGCCCTTGGATGTTCCCAAGATCATCCCCAACCTATAGATTGTCAACATTGATCTAAAGTAAGGAGCAATACATGCATAAGGACTTTAGAGCTTGATTACATAATAGAAATCTCAAAATGTCCCATGATACATGGCCACATCTGTGGTACAATGCTAAAAATTATAAAGAAAAATCCAAGGAATTAAATATCTATAAAAAGATACTCACCGCAGTCGCGGCCAGTAGAACAACCATGATGTGCAAGATTCACGACGATCGCGCTAACTAAAATGGACATGGTGTGAAGTTCTTAAGACGACCATAATTGAAGAAACAAACAATTCCTCCTCCCTCCAATATGAATGTGGAACCCCCCATGATCGTTCCACCACCATGGTCGTGTTACCCAAGCACCCAAAACCCCAATACCACCTGATAATTTCACCCATTCCACCACTCTTGTTCCACTCCACCATGACCATCATCCACCCCATACACTATAGTTGTGGTGCCCAAATCATCTATGGTGACAAAGTACCCTACTTCACTTTTTCCACTCATTTTCCAATTCTAACCCCACTTAGAATTTATGTTTCCCAACCCACTATATATACTTAGCAGGTAGGAGGGATCAAGGGTTAGAACTTATTTACACCGAACCTAGCATCCATTCAGCCACCTACACTCTTCCACCTTCTCCCACCCCATTTCTATCATCTTCCACTAGAAAACCCTAGCTTTCTACGATTTTGGTCACTTCCACCCACATTTCAATGCTTTCCATCCATCATGGAGGAATAATGACATGCTTCTAAAGTTGGACATGAAGAAGGAAGAGTCTTCACCAAGCTTCCATGCAATTCTACTATTCTACATCTATTTGTTTCTCCCATTTTTGTACTCTGAGTTGCTAAGCCCTAAATGGGTTGTTTGAGGTAAAAATGTGACTTTGATACCATGTTGTGGGAAAATGATATGTAAAACTTGTAATTTAATTTGCTAATGATTATCTTCTACTTCAATCTCATTTCTAATGGGTTAATTTGTTGTTTCTGCTTGAAAACACCTAGGATCTAGGGGAAATGGCTTGTATGTAGCCATTTTGAGATTTGCTCCTAGGTCCAACTAGTGGATCCCTATCTAGCTACCCATATTCCTACATATTTATCCAATTTCCAACAACTAGGTGTGAGATATAAGTAAAGCTTGGATACACATAGTGCCATTGGCATGGAGCTACTAATGGTACAATGCCATTGGCATGGAGCTACTAATGGCTAGATGGAGGTGACATGAGGTTTAAAACCCTCATCTACAACATCCAATACTACCATGGGCCACCAATGGACCTACGTTCTTCCATCCCAGGAAACTACACTTGTTGGATCATTGTTGAATTCTAACTAAACCCTAATAAAATGAGCCTCGTAACATTGGATTGGGGTTGATAGGGACTATTTCCCCTATACACATTGCATTCCACCCATGGCCAATTAGTAGTTTAGGTTAATTCTCTATCATCTAACTTGATGATTGTTTTATGATTTAAATTGATGATTGATTTTTGCATACTATTTCACCCAACCTAGGAGAGTCACATTACCCCATATGGCCACACTTCCATTCATTACATGAAACCCCATTTTCTCTTGTTTAGATAAGGCTTGCTTAGTTGGTTTCTTTACTTGTTTAATTACTCACTTGATATGTTAATGCTAGTTCAGTCTTTCTAGAATAGTTGGGTCTAGTTATTAGAGTGTGTGCTTTCTCTAATAAGATAAAAACTAGTGTAGTCCTTACTTTTATCTTTTGCTTAAATTGCTATTGTAGTGTCCCTTTTTGTAGTGAAGTTGGTTGCCATCTCTAGCTTAATATGTTGGATTGGTTTGTTTGTTTAGTCTTTATCTACTTGCTTGCCTTAACATAGTTGACTTTTCTTTCTTGGTTTCCTTCATTTGTTAATTATTGATGTCATATGAACAGAACAAGAAAATTCACTAGGGTTGAAATTCTCAGAGTGTACATTAACCAATGTACAATAATTACTACCCAAATGCAGACGAATCTTATCATAGTATAGTTCAGGATTGAACTCAAATTAAAACATTTATTAGAGTCAATTGATCATAGTAATTAGGAAAAGGACAACAATTTATCACAAAATGTTAATTGTTGATTATTCGAAGGTTGCAAGAAATAAAGTGTTGGATTATTGTCTAGATTTATCAATGGATTGGAACACTAGGTTGGAATGTATTTCACCACCTCTATCTATCATTCACTCTCGCACTGCATCATATTAAGCATAATAATATATATGTTGAGTCCAAGAAAATCCCCCTTTTGTTATTAGGATTATTACACTGATTGAAATCACTCTATGCTCATAATTTACCTAGAGATCATACATATATAACCTGAAACATCATTTGTCTGAAATCCTCACCATTGTTTGATAGAAATCTGCCAATATCCTAGATCCTAGGTTTATAATTCTTTACACCCAAAATATGATAAACATAAAAACTTGATGATTACATAAGAATTTAAGCATAGAAATGATTGAATCCAAACATATAGTGGTTCTTACAATAACAAATGTAGTACAGAGAACAAAATTAGGTAGTGGGGCTATTCCTTACACCCTATAAAGGAGATTACTCACTAATTGTAATGTCCCCGTCTCCCGATAACCCCCACTTAATGGAGACCAAGAGATCAGAGCCGTTAACCAATAACCAGGATCAAAGGTTCGACAAATAATCAATGAAAATTAATAAATTTTACCAACTAAATTGAAAACTAGTATAAAATAAAACTTTGCATACCTTTTAAAAACTGGGATTTCTAAACTTCTATCCATGAAGATACTAATCTAACTAATCCTCCTGTGCACGTTAATTCTCATTTAATTCCACATATGACTCTTTACTGTTTGTTCTTTTCATTTGTACCTAAAACACCGACAAACAAAACATCGGTCAGCAAGAAGTTGGTATGTGGGGACATCCAAAATTTCACAGATATGGCTAACAATTTAATAATCACAATCAAATTATTTAACAAGGCAATTTACATTTTCAATGTGTCATTCTCCACCGCTTTTTCCCTAACCCTAGCATAGCCCTCTAGGGTTTCTCTTTTTCCATTGACTTAAGGCCACCTTCTCAATACCGAGCTTGGTTCCTGGGAGTCACCTCTCATGGTGCTCCTTAGTCATGCATCATAGACCACCTTCTAATTCCCGAGCTTGGTATCTGGGGTTACCTCTCATGGTGCCCATGGGTCTACCCTCCTGGGCTGAACCTTTATGGCATCTTCCATCAGGGTGGCATGTAGGTGCGAGAATTCACATGTATATATAACTGTGATAGCCATAGTGACTTTATAATTTTAGTATGAACATCCAAACTTTTTATATTGCATTCAATGTGAGGAAACATCTGAAAAACCCTCGGGAAACTAATGTGATTAACCATAATTAACCACATACCTATTAAGCAGACTTGAATGCGGAAATAACTCAACCAAACAAGAAATCAAGCAAGTACACACAGGTTGATCCTGAAAAGACATCCAATTTTTTTCTATCATTAATCATGTCATCATGATCTATTAATCCTAGTTGTTTCCTAGAGTTATTTTTCCTTTTTAGGGTTTTAACCATAATTAGGGTTTCACTTCCTTTTTACCACTATTACTTTATTTTTATCAAAATATCCATCAAACCCTAATTATCTCATTTTATTTTCCATTAAGATCTTAAGATCATATTTGGATCACAAAACCCCTAATTTTCATATTATTATATCCTTTCTTCCCTTTTTCCCTCACTTAGCGTTTCTAAGGGTTTTAATCAACATATTAGGTTTAAAACCCTAATCCTATCAATTCCATCATCAAAACAGGTTATAATCTATCTTAATCATTAAACTGGTTAATAATTCTCGATTTTACACACTTGCAAGATTAAATCTATTTTCGATCATCAATTAGGCTTAATACCCACAAATTAATACCCTTTTCTATCCAAAATATGCACCTTTGCAAAAATATACAGATTTAGGTGTCCAAACCATTTTTAATATATCCCTCATATTTTTCTGATCCTTTTTCATGTATTAACTTTCCTCATCTGAGTTTCCTAGCTCAAGATATGATTTTATCAAGAAAAATCCTTTTACTTGATTTACTTGCTATTTTTAGATAAACCAGGATCACCCGATCCATGGTCCGCGAGTCCACTGAGTATCCAACAGCCATAGACGCACGCGCCCTTTACTTGTAATCAAAAGAAGCATATGACTTTTCTAATCTTGATGCTACTGAAGGAGGGGAGGGGAAAATAGGTCAATCTGCGGTCCTCTTCTTCTTATACCTCTCGACCTCGTCGCTGTAGTAGCGATGGTCAACTGTGAGGTTGACTCTTCGATCTTGTCCTCCTGCAAACGCACCAACTAGTTAGGGAGTTCCGCATCCCTTCTACGAACTCGACGACACCTTCAATTGTTCGCCAAGAACGTGCTGCAAAGCCCTCCTACTCGTCGGACTCTGGCGAGGCTCGCTGAGGTATCGAGAGCGCAAGTCAAGATGGTTGGAGCAATTGAGGGTACTAGGATGCTCCTAGCTCTCCGTCACAATAGTTGGGCTAACAAAAAGATATGTTCATTCCCTCCTTGACCCTCCCCTATAGACAGGGTTGATGTCAGGTTCACGAGGATTGGGCGTTTCCCAAATCAACGACCAAACCTAAACAAAATAGGGATGGATCTCCACGGTTTCCCTTCCTAAATCCAATGGGACTATCAACAGGATGTCATATCTTCTAGATCACGAGAAATCTAGGTTTGAAACTCTCCCTGTAACAGTAGAGTCCTAGTCCACTTGGGACTTAGACAATGACCGCCTGACGTTGGATTAAGATCCGACGGTCTGAGTTGCCCACATTTAAACAAAAAGGAAAATCATTTTCCTAATTCTGAATAAATCCAATTTTTAGCAACTTCTTAGGAAATTCGTATCTCCCAAACCCTTTCTCCTTTTTAACTCAAATTTTAAAATCAGCTTTGGATCGAAATTATCTACCTATGTACCAAATCGGAGACCCAAATTCCAAAGGAAAAGGGTGCTTTCTTCATAAGCAAGCTATCTTTTAAATTAAACCAATTTAATTTGGTATTTCCTCTTTCTTTGCCATTAAATTATTATTTTGAATTCCTTAAACCTCAAAGAACCCTTAATGGCTGGGAATCCCATCATGGGAATATTCCTTAGCCTTTTACTTATCCTTTATCTTTTTTCTCTTTCTTCTTATTCATTTCTTCAGTAAATTATCTCTTTTCAAGGATTTCTTTCTATCTTTCTTTTTATTTTCCTCAGTGACATTCCTTTTAAGATTAAGAATCCTTTGGATATGAAAATCCACCAAGGATAACTCAATTTCACCTCTTTTTACTTATTTTCCACATTTTATCATTATTTCTTAATAAAGAAATATCTAATTGATCTTTTCTTTTCTTATTGCTTTATCTTTGCAATTTTGGACTCCTTGGGACCCAAGGAACCCAAGAGGCACGAAATCCACCTTTGGATTACACTCTTTTGCCTTCCAGAGGATTCTACATTTTTCTTTTCTCCATTTCTTATTAATAATGGAGTTTTGTCTTTTCCTTGTTATTGGGCCAAATAGCCAGTAAAGCCCATAAATAAATCAACAAGGCTATTTTAAATGAAATTCATGCATTCAATCAAAAGACATCATTATTTGTTCATTTATCTTTATTATGAGAAATTACATTTCTCACCAAATGAACCCAAAATTGGGGTTGTAACATCCTTCCCCTCTTAAAAGAATTTTGTCCTCAAAATTCGATCAAGCAAGCAAACAAACAGGATAATCCTTTCTTATGTCCATCAGGGCTCCCATGTGGCTTCACCCTTTCCATGGTGCTTCCCAAGAATGTTCATCATCTCATATTCTTCCATCTGAGTTCTTTCCTACCTTGGTATTTCGTACCCTCATAGGTGACTCAGGACTTTTCAGCCTCTCAAACAGCTGAACATGTTCAGGGCTCAGCACATGGCTTGGGTACCTCACATAGTGCTCTAGATCAGACTCATGTAACACCTTATACATCATGTTATCCTGAAGAGTAAGGCTAAACACAACCTTCTCCACCAATACATCTCAAATGGAGCCATATATCGGGGACTCATCTTTCTCAGCTGTAGCTCAGAGGGGTCATATTTTCACATTATATTCTCCCATAGTGAATTGCATTTTAGTCTGCTTTGCATCAGCTCATGACTCATGTCACTCTTGGGCTCTCTCTCATCCATTGCACGATCAAGCGACTTCATCTGCACACATTGTGGTTCTTTTCTGACCTTCGTGAGGCCTCCTTCACCAACATCATCATAATGAAATGGTGATCGACACAACCTACTTATAGAACTTCTTGCATCTCGATAAAGGCTATGGTGATTAACATCACATCTTAAGAATTGTCTCTTTGTATCACCATGAACAAGCACACTTGCTCTCATCAGACCCTCTAGTCTGGATCATACTAACCATTAGTTAGGGGTGATAGGCAGTACTGACATCGAGTTCTTCATGTACCTACTTCCACCTTATGGAAGTGAACCTTTAGGTCATACTCAAGAACATTTAAACTCGTATCATGGGGTAATTGAACTGTCTCTCTCCCGTGTAGTTCAACCCGATCTGTCTCTTGATAGTACTCCTTCTTTCTCATGTCATCTAGGTAAGGCGATCTACCATAACCCATATTGCATCATGACTTTCTTAGGTCAAGGGGAGGCTTTCCACATCATCCATAGTGATGAACACCCATTCCCTCTCAGGGACTCTTTTATCCTCTATATCTATACACTGGGTTATTGGTGTTCGTCCTTTACCTCCTGGCTTGCATGCAACATACCACATGCAGCCTCATCTCCAGCATCCATAGTACTGCTACCACTCATTATCTCACTAGTACTATGGTGTATGGTGATCTTAAAATCATGATCTCCTGTAGGATTCCTCAAGATCGATTCCTTAGAATTCCTAAACCACTCTCATCAGGGTTTTATTACCTTCCTATCCAAAGAATTGTATCTGCGGTTCTACCACCATCCTTTCATTATTGCATCAAAGACTACACTGGCTAACCAAGCAACTACTAAATTGTTCAACAGATCTCATTACCTCTGAGTGTTAGCCCAAACATATCTCTTTTCCAATTGAGGGTTAACATAACAACCTCTTCTAGCCTCCTGCCAAACTATTCAAATATATCTCAACCAAAGCATTCATTACCACTTCACATCCTTAGGTATTAGGTAACATTGAAGACATACACTTCCATGTATTTCACTTGTCATCTCAAACTCAAACTCAAACTCTAAGTCTATCTTCATCGAGCACACTTTGAGCTCATCTTCTTAGTGATGAACTCAACCTTGCATCACTTGCAAATTCCACATAGCTCATGCACAAAAAAACATCCTTATAAGATGACTACCTTATTCCTTTTATTGTTTGCAAACCATCCATGTATCATTCACACCACCAAGGTATGTTATCATCTTGTCCTCATACCTCATATCAATGTTCCAACTCGCATCATCTTTTATCCTTGGCGTATGGCATGCGTCCTGTCCCATCTCTCCCTCCCATAACAAGAGGAAATAAGCATTTGGCGGCCGTCCAAACACAAAGTTCTTCTTGTTCCAAGAGTAGAGATGGTACATCCCACAATGCCAGTACACCTTCAAATCTAAGTTGAAACGTGCAACTTATGTCTCCATATCACCATCATCTTGATATCAAAGTTGCTTCCATGGAAAACTGGTCTCGAACCTACTTGGTTCCACACCCATTCCTTGGTCATCTCCTCCAACTCTATAGGGTGCCGACACTTTAGGGGTCATCCCTCTTCCCTTATGCATTCCGAGAGTTCCCTACTCATCTTCCTTTTGGGTCCCATGAGTTGATGACGGTGATCAATCTCCTAACCCATGGCCCTCAGACAATGATAGTTGTTACCTCCCGACCCTATGGTCATGTGCAACTAGGGAATTAGGCCACTCCTACTTTCATCAGTCTTATCCCTACATGACCCAAGGATAGACTTAGGATTCTCTTATAGTACAGGTTCAACTTAGAACCTTACCCAAGCCTTCATCATCTCTCTCTCTCTGCATTCATGGCTGACTTTCATTGTAACAACCCCGTCTCTCGGTAACCCCCACTTAAGGGAATCCAAGAGATCAGAGACGTTATCCCAATAAATTGGATCAAAGGTTCAACAAATAATCAATAATAATTATGAAATTCTACTAACTAAATTGGAATTCGGTATAAAATTAAAACTTTACTTACCTTTGAAAAACTTTGGAAATCTATCTATCCAGAGCTCGAATTAATCTATCTAATCCTCCTTGCACTTTATTTCTTAATTTCATAATGTGTCACTTTACTGTTTGTTCATTTTAGGGTTGTACCTAAAATGCCGACAAGCAAAACATCGATCAATATACGGGAATATACTGGTATGTGGGGACATCCAAAATTTCACAGATATGGCTAACAATTTAATAATCACAATCAAATTATTTAACAAGACAATTTACATTTTCAATGTGTCATTCTCCACCGCTTTTTCCCTAACCCTGGCATACCCCTCTAGGGTTTCTCTTTTGCCATTGACTTAAGGCCACCTTCTCAATCCCAAGCTTGGTGCCTGGGAGTCACCTCTCATGGTTCTCCATAGTCATGCATCATAGACCACCTTCTCATTCCCGAGATTGGTGTTTGGGGTCACCTCTCATGGTGCCCATGGGTCTACCTTCTTGGGCCTAACCTTTATGGCATCTTCCATCAGGGTGGCATGTAGGTACGAGAATTCACATGTATATATAACTGTACTAGCCATAGTGACATTCTAGTTGTAGTATGAACATCCAAATTGTTAAGATTTCATTCAATGCGAGGAAAAATCCGGAAAACCCTCGGGAAACTAATGTGATTAACCATAATTAACCACATACCTGTCAAGATGACTTGAATGTAGAAATAACTCAAAAAATTAAGAAATCAAGCAAGTACACCCAATTTGATCCTGAAAAAGGCAACCAATTTTTCTATCATGAATCATGTCATCATGACCTATTAATCTTAGTTGTTTCCTAGGGTTATTAGTCCTTTTTAGGGTTTTGATGACCATTAGGGTTTTTCTTTTACTTTTATTGCATTTATTGATCCCTTAGATCACAAACCCTAATTTCAACATCACAAGCTCAATTAAAGTCTATTATTTCTCTTTTATACCAAAACTACCATATTTATCCTTTTAAGTTATCTCAAGATCATTAGACTCAATTATCACTTTTAGTTTCTTTCGAATTGACCACTCATATTTCATTATGATCAAATTCACATATGAACTCTATTTATTATTAAACCCACATTTATCCATCAAAAAACCCTAATTACCATATTAAGGGTATTTATCCACAATTAAGAACTTTTATACTCGAGATAGCTTAGAACCATCATATCTCAGCTTCATTCATGAATTTAAACAATCAAAGCCATTATACACCATGATTACTAATATTAGGGTTTCAAGGCCCATTAATGCTTATTTATGCACATGGAACCCTAAATTACAGATTGAAGTTCGACTTTAATATTCAACTTGTTGTTACTTCACAAATTATCCTATTAAACCTTAAAATCATCCTTTATACTCAAAAAGAGTTTGTAAGTGCTTAATCATTCTTATTTGAGGTAAAAACCCTAAATCATGTAAGAAACATCTAGATCAGGTTCAAGTTCGTCATTAACTATTCAACAGGTTGCAATTACTCAATTTCACCAATTAAGCATCATGAACTTAACCATTAATTTCAATTAGGGTTTCTAACATAATTTCAAATAAATTTTCATTAACTTAGCATACTTTTGCAAATAGGAACGAAATCAGGTTCTCAAACTATTTTTATTGTGGTCCTCACATTGTTCTGATCAACTTTCATGTATAACTTGCAATTATTGGATAATGCTATATTTAGTTATGATTTTCGCAAGAAAAATACCTTTAGGCCAATCGATGGCTGCCATGTCGGCCCCCTTTCATTTTCTTTTTGTTTCTACTGGCAAGGCACCTAATTGACTGGTTGTACATTTCTACCCCTACACCCCTTTCAAGAAGTCATCCGCGCCTAGGGGAAAGGAGGTAATTTGCCCTCCTTTCATCTTCAACCTTGCACCCTACTTGCGAGCTAGCAGCAGACCGCGGTCAACTAGGGAGTTGACTCTGTGTGTTTCTCCACCTGAGCGCAAGCCAACCCCAACATCGCCTTCACCTTGACATCCCTGATACACGACACCCCTTCATCACTTTGTTGCTCATCCCAGTCATTGGGATGGTGAAGCTCTCCTCCGACAAGAAGCTGCTGTCGGGTAGGGATTGATATCATGATCAAGGGACCAATTGGTGGCGCGGTCGAGTTTGTCAGCTCTGAGCAGATGCCTTAAGATGCTTCGGGCTCCCCCAGATGGAGTGCAAGACCCCTATTTATACAGGGAAGTCCATCGAAGAGTTCCCAATAGGATTTGGGCATATCACTTGGCGTCCACGAAACCTACCAAAACTTAGGTCTTCTAGGTTCAGATTCTCCTCCTGAATCTACTGGACTAGTTCCCATAATGTTTTGTCCATTATCTTGCAAGATTTTGGTTTCGAAAAGTCCACCCTCTCGACCTCCTATTTCCTTATCTGAATGAGGAAGGTGACAACACAGCCTTGTTGGTATGTATGCCCTGAGAGCCAATCATATGATGATTGGTGGGATACATTAAGATTGATTTGATAAACATAAAAGGCGAGCTTCCAATTCTTTCTGGTTCAGTCATATGAGATAGTGATAGAACAGATTGAATGTCTAGAGAATGACAATACTCAATGACGTATGCCTTCAGGTTCATGACCTGAACGATGAGATCATACGGATGCTAAGAGTTTGTACATTCTTGTTATGTCCCTAGTCGGATGTCATTGTGGAAGGTAGATAGACAGCAATGACACACAAGACTAGATTGTGGTGTTGGTTGATGACAGAATCTCATTAGTCATGATATAGAGATATCAAACCAAACACATAGGTACTTGTTAGAGAACAAGGTACCGGACAGACCCACCGTGAGTTTGACACATGGAACCATGAGAGGGTAGTCACAGTCAGTACTCACAGTGATGGTGGTGAGTGTGATTCTTAGACCTGAAATCACTACACTCAACACATGTCGTTGGGCACACTTTGACATCATCAAACGCAGTCCTGAAACATGGGTTGTTATAAAGGTGATGATTGGGTGGCTTTGACACATGGGGCTTTTGAGGGGTGAGTGATAGATATGGGATTTGTCCCTCCTGAGGGAGTTTGAAATCCATGGCCACTTGATGAGTAGGATTGAGAAAGGTGTGCACGCATGTGTGAATCAGTATATGATACTGATGTCATACATATCTCTTCCAGTCTACTCTGAGATCAAGGAAGTGAATGAACGTTGACAGGATGACTGTTCCATGCCTCGAGTTCATTCGGGATATCAGTGACAAAGGAATTATACATTCGATGTAACACCATTCACGGATTGTAGGATGAAAGTTGTTCTCCAACTTTCTACTTTCACTTGGGTAGCACTGATGTGTGACTAGGCACCGCTCTTTGCTTGTGAAGTCATAAGTGTTATGGACTTTCACTGCCAACGTGAAATGGACCTGCAGGGTCACACACATAGGATTTAACCTGGAAGAGGAGTTTTGTCCACAAAGCAATGTTTAGATTGATTACTAAAGGAGTTTAGTAGTTCAATTAAACACTCAATCAGTCGATAGCTCAATATCGTATGGTTCAAGGTGTTGGACGCATTGATTGGAGTATCGGATTGATTGAAATCGCAATTGACTGATTTTGCCCAACCTGTGCTCCCAACCGATTAGTTCATGTGATGAACCGGTCGGCTGAGGTTGCCGAACCGGTCGGCTGGAATGTCCAGGCTGATCGGCTCATGCCCAGGTTGAAACGACCGGTTCAAGGGTTGAACCGATCGGCTCAACTGGTGCAACCGACCAGTTGGGAAAGTCATGTCGGCGAGGATTTTCCTTTCGTTTCAAATTGCCCAATTCGATTGGGAATAATATTGGTATTCGATACCAATTGGGAAAGAAACAAGGAAAGTCTTTTTGAGCCGGATTAGGACCATGAACCGATCGGTTCAGGGCACCAACCGTTCGGTTGGAGTGACCCAAACGATCGGCTCAGGTCCAACCGATCGGCTCAATGGCTGAACCGATCGGTTCAGTTGTGCACCGATCATTTCAAGTTGCGAACCGGTTGCTTTTTGTGGAAAATTCTCGAACCCTTCTACTCCTGCTTTAGTCCCGCATTGCCCGGGATGGAGAACCCTGTCCCATGACTCTCCTATATATATAAGGGGTATTGGGGGCTTCTCATAGTACAGCTCAGTGCAACCAGTTGCTCTGCAAGTTGTTGTTCTCTCTGGTTTTGGTAACCGTGAGAGAGCTCGAGCAAGTGCTTCCCGCAAAAGGGAGGTGCAGCAAGGGAAGGACAACTGCAGTTGCAACAGGAGGCAGGAGAGCGTGTTGGCGACTAGTACGTCAACAGGAGGGTGCGACTCCTTCCACTTCCTTATGGGACAAGGAGAGTGGAGTTCCAGGTGGTCCGTGTGGACTACTACAGAGGCGGGAGGACACTGCCGCTTAGGAGGACAACTGTCATCCGACAGTCCGGTTCGAGTAGGAGTTGTCAGTCCCGGTGCGACCAGGAGCTGCACAGACACCGTCGAAGTCCGGAGTTGAAGACCGCGCATTGCATGAGGTATTGTCGCCGAGAAAGCCTCGGGACAAGGTATGATTCTGCAAACCATCCTTTCCTATTATATAGACGTTGACGCGTTTCCTCGGTATGGGTTTGGGGAGAAATTTTTGTTTCCGCTGCCTTCTCCGTCTCCCCTAAAACCCAACAGTGGTATCAGAGCCATGTCAGCTGTTCTATATTTTAGGAATATCGATATGATCGATTTTGGTTTGTCGCCTTTATTTATTGCATACGATGCGAATAATATCGGCTTTATGCATGTCCAATCCTAAATCCACAAATCCGTAATTACATATATGATATGTATTATTAATGCACTCGATACGCGTCGCCCTTAAACGAGTTTTGTGGTGGATGTGTGTAGCGTGATTATGGCCTATAAACCCCTATCTGTGTGTGGTTGTTTGTGGTTTCTTGCATCTCGGTCTGCGCACCGATCTTCCCTCTCTTATTCCCGATGTAACTCGAAATAATTCGAGATTCTTTCCTACCTTTGCTCCCCCCGAATGTAACTCGGGGTTTCCTTTTTAAAGCAATGTAATAAATAGAATAGGATTTTATTTCCTGTTATGTCAAAGACCGGCGGACATCAAGACGACTGCTCAGACGATCGGTTCAAGGAGTGAACCGATTGGTTGACCTTCCAGACGGTCGGTTCAATGAGTGAACTGATCGGTTGATGACCGGTTCGAGGAGCGAGACGAGTGGGTGGCAGACATGACGAGATGCACGACGACCAGGCAAACCGATCGGTTGAAGGAGCCAACCGATCGGCTAGTGGCACCCAGACGACCGGCTGGAGAGTACAGATCATTCATGTGATGAGTTGATCAACTCGGATGGCAAGGCACAGATGTTCATCTTGTACAGGTTGCATGTGATGTAGACCTAGATGACTGTGATTCCTCTTGGCTCGAGGAATCACATTAGGATGGCCATAATCATCGCTTTTTATCGTTTGTGCATGTTTTCTATGGGATATAGCATGTATATGATATGTACTATGTATTGTGGTGATTGGATATGTATATGTATATAAAACCAAATCCCTCATTAAAATATTAAGTTTTAGATGCCTTCCAAATGCGACACACGTGAAAAGCTTGTTCGACCAAGTGTGGGCACGCCCTAGCGTGGTGCACCGTCTACCTCGTGGAAGCGTGAAGGATGAATGTGTGGGTATGCCCTAGCAGGGTGCATGTTCATCGTGTTTGCTTTGGGTCGGACTTAACAAGGTGATCTAGATGGGATCTAGTACCTTGAGGCATGGAGATGATCATTGCAAAGAGTTGTATATGACATCTTATCAAGAGTTGCATATGATGCAATAGGCAAAAGTTGCCTACCTGAGAGATCTATGTTGTGGGTGACAGCCCTAGCTGGTCCATGGCTTAGAGGATTTCAGGATCTTGCCCACTAGAAGGTTGTACGCTGCAATCTTCCGAATTGATGGTGAGGCTATCGATTTGAAGTAAAATTGTGGGAGCGATAATTAATTAAAGGCCTAATTATATCGTCAAATTTTCAAATCAATCAAATAAGTCAAAAATGAGTTTTGGACTAAAATTGCATATTTTCCTTTTGTAGTTCAAATGGCAACAAACAACAACAACTTTTCTTTGCGATCGGTCCTTGACAAGGACAAGCTAAATGGGACAAACTTCCACGATTGGTATCAGACATTGAGAATTGTTCTCACTCAAGAGCGTAAGCTCTATGTCCTGGATACTCCAATTCCAGAGGAACCCGCTCCGAATGCACCAAGGACAGAAAGGGATGCTTACAAGAAGCATTCTGATGATGCCATTGATGCAAAGTGCTTGATGCTATGTTCAATGAACCATGAGTTGCAGAGGCAACATGAGAACATGGGTGTGATAGAGATGATTCTGCATCTCAGGAACATGTATGAAGATCAGGCATGGCAAGAGAGGTACAATGTTTCTAGGGCGCTGTTCAAGTGCATCATGACAGAAGGAGATCCAGTTGGTCCTCACATACTCAAGATGATTGGGTATGTGGAGAACCTGCAGAGACTGGGATTTCCACTGAGCCAAGAGTTGGCTACTGACGTGATACTGCAATCGTTGCCAGAATCTTACAGTCAGTTTGTGATGAACTACAACATGAACAACTTTGATAGGCCACTGTCAGAGTTGTTGGGCATGTTCAGGACAGTCGAGTTACAGATGAAGAAGGACAAGCCTAAATCCGTGATGGTGATCATGAGCAAGAAAGGAAAGTCCAAGCGCAAGGGCAAGGGCAAAGCTAAGAAAGGTTCTGAAGCTAGCCAGGAGTCCAAGCCATCTTCAGCTCTCAAGGCCAAGGGAGGCGTGACCAAGAAAGGAAATTGCCACCATTGTCAAAAGCCAGGACATTGGAAAAGGAATTGTCCTATCTACCTGGAAGAACAAAAGAAGAAGGAGGCGACTGAAGCCTCTACTTGAAGGTGTCATGTAAATAAACTTGTAACACTTTTTGAGATATATGATATCAAGATGTAAAGTGTAAAGCATTCTTACTTGGGGCAAGTGTTGCCTTTATAGATAGGAATACTTTAGTTTATTTTCAACCAATAAGGCATGTAATACAGTTATGAACTGTTATTTTATACTTGCCAATAGATAGAAACACTTTATTTTTGCATATTGTATGACAATGATGGCAATTAATAAAGAGATGTTTCAATTTATAAAGATGTGATCTTTGTGGAAATGCCTTATTTATCTTGTGATATTTGATATGCATAAGATAAGATGATACCTAAAAGTTATAGATAACTCAAACAAGATAATTAGCATTAATCATGAGAAATTCATTTCTAGTTTCCATGTGATGGATAAATCTAGACTCTTTTGGTTATAGAACCAGTAGGAGGCATGAATATCTTGGACATGATTAATCAATCTTCACTAATGTAGTGGGAGAGTGATTATCCTATTAGGTATAATACATGTGATGTATTTACATACCTATTATACTTCAAATGGTGTTTAGAGAAATACCAATATGAATATCTTGAAGTGTTCAAGATTATCATAAATGAAGTACAAATTTGGTAAAGTATTAATTCTTGATGAGATCAAGGAATGAAATACTTGGACCAAATGTTTGAGATCCTTATGAGTGATTATGATAGTGTATCATAGTGAACTCATGATTAAGGCATGGTGATGTCTGAATCAAGAAGGAATCATACTCTAAGGAGTTAGAGAATGATTATCAAATAACTGAATTCTTCTTAATAAAAGAATACCCCACACTAATAAAAGAAATTAAGAATCACAAGGGTTGTGAGTTCTTATATCTTTAACAGATACACCTCAATTATCTATGTGATAAGTTGTTCATGTGATGAGTCAACTATCAAGATGAATATGAGGAACTGAATCTTGAGTTATGGTTTATGAAACCATTACATCCTAAATGACTTCCATGTGAACCATAAGGTATGACCTTGATGGTAGCACTCATTGGATCATATCCATAAGTGCAAATAAGTCTTAAGTGTTAAGACACATGGATAACATTTTGACAAGGATGATGCTTGTTGATTGCAACTTAATGACTAAGACATTTGGCATATGGATACTAAAACTGCATTCTTATGAGGAATAAAAACAGGATGTGTACGTGACACAGCCTATAAGGTTTATGAATCCACTAATGCAAATGAAGTCTATAAGTTACAATGGACTAATCAATGTGATTGATTGAGTACAAGCAACTCAAAATTGGATCTTTACTTTGATGATATAGTCAAAGGGTTTGACTGATATGTCAAAGATAAAGAAGGGATCTGTGATTTAGTGGGAGCGTATTCACATTCCACATATTGATGTGAAATGGAAATGTTCTAGATTGGAAATCCGAATGTGGAAATTATCTTTAAGGAAGATAGAGATGCTTCCTATGTGATAGGAATAGAGATCTATAGAGATAGTTCTCGAAAATCTCTTGACCTGGAAAGAGAGAGCATACATTGGCAATCTGTACTGAAGTATTCAGTATGCACAGATTCAGTGGGAGAAAACTTGTCCATATTACATGGAGTTAGTATCCCAAGGCCAAGTGTCCAATTCTTATGAAGAATGGGAACACTAAGAATAGATATGGATCTATCATGTATGTAATCATCCCATTATCTTGCATGTATGACATGGCAAGAATAAAATGCATTCATCATCTTGTATGTAGGACATGGCAATATGATGTGCTCATCCTGATAACTCGTATGTGGGACATGACAAGTGGATGTCTGTCTGCTTCCAGTAAGGGTTACTGGAATACCATGAGAACTTGATGAGTGCTTGTGAAGTACTAGTTCTATGGAGATAAGGAAGAGTTCGATGTAAAGAGTTACATTGATGCGAACTTCCGAAAGGACAGAAAATTAATCGCAATATATATACATAAGATGTATAAAAGTGAAAGTTTGTTGATAATTGGAAATGTTCGAATAAAGCCATTTAAAAAGGGGAAATGCCGAGTATCTATGTGTTAGTAAACAGCAGTGGATACTATATGGATCTGAAAGTTCATAGGATGAACTTATATTCCACTCATTGATGATAAGTCTGGAATCCTTGATCATGCAATGTGGCTAAAGGTTAGCAAATGGAATACAAGATCGCATATTACGGCAACTCTATCTCATACGTATGACGTACATCGAAGATATGTGAGACATGCAATTCGTACAGACTTTGGCAAGGTGTTGCCATTACTCACCATGCTGGCACTACAGCACAGTAACATGTGGGACATGTTTGAAGATCACTATGAATATGATTCATGGGTGATTGGCTCGCAGTGCAAGTGGGAGTCAGTTGGTATGTATGCCCTGAGAGCCAATCATATGATGATTGGTGGGATACATTAAGATTGATTTGATAAACATAAAAGGCGAGCTTCCAATTCTTTCTGGTTCAGTGATATGAGATAGTGATAGAACAGATTGAATGTCTAGAGAATGACAATACTCAATGACGTATGCCTTCAGGTTCATGACCTGAACGATGAGATCATACGGATGCTAAGAGTTTGTACATTCTTGTTATGTCCCTAGTCGGATTTCATTATGGAAGGTAGATAGACAGCAATGACACACAAGACTAGATTGTGGTGTTGGTTGATGACAGAATCTCATTAGTCATGATATAGAGATATCAAACCAAACACATAGGTACTTGTTAGAGAACAAGGTACCGGACAGACCCACCGTGAGTTTGACACATGGAACCATGAGATGGTAGTCACAGTCAGTACTCACAGTGATGGTGGTGAGTGTGATTCTTAGACCTAAAATCACTACACTCAACACATGTCGTTGGGCACACTTTGACATCATCAAACGCAGTCCTGAAACATAGGTTGTTATAAAGGTGATGATTGGGTGGCTTTGACACATGGGGCTTTTGAGGGGTGAGTGATAGATATGGGATTTGTCCCTCCTGAGGGAGTTTGATATCCATGGCCACTTGATGAGTAGGATTGAGAAAGGCGTGCACGCATGTGTGAATCAGTATATGATACTGATGTCATACATATCTCTTCCGGTCTACTCTGAGATCAAGGAAGTGAATGAACGTTGACAGGATGACTGTTCCATGCCTCGAGTTCATTCGGGATATCAGTGACAAAGGAATTATACATTCGCTGTAACACCATTCACAGATTGTAAGATGAAAGTTGTTCTCCAACTTTCTACTTTCACTTGGGTAGCACTGATGTGTGACTAGGCACCGCTCTTTGCTTGTGAAGTCATAAGTGTTATGGACTTTCACTGCCAACGTGAAATGGACCTGCAGGGTCACACACATAGGATTTAACCTGGAAGAGGAGTTTTGTCCACAAATCAATGTTTAGATTGATTACTAAAGGAGTTTAGTAGTTCAATTAAACACTCAATCAGTCGATAGCTCAATATCGTATGGTTCAAGGTGTTGGACGCATTGATTGGAGTATCGGATTGATTGAAATTGCAATTGACTGATTTTGCCCAACCTGTGCTCCCAACCGATCGGTTCATGTGATGAACCAGTCGGCTGAGGTTGCCGAACCGGTCGGCTGGAATGTCCAGGCTGATCGGCTCATGCCCAGGTTGAAATGACCGGTTCAAGGGTTGAACCGATCGACTCAACTGGTGCAACCGACCAGTTGGGAAAGTCATGTCGGCAAGGATTTTCCTTTCGTTTCAAATTGCCCAATTCGATTGGGAATAGTCTTGGTATTCGATACCAATTGGGAAAGAAACAAGGAAAGTCTTTTTGAGCCGGATTAGGACCATGAACCGATCGGTTCAGGGCACCAACCGTTCGGTTGGAGTGACCCAAACGATCGGCTCAGGTCCAACCGATCGGCTCAATGGCCGAACCGATCAGTTCAGTTGTGAACCGATCATTTCAAGTTGCGAACCGGTTGCTTTTTGTGGAAAATTCTCAAACCCTTCTACTCTTGCTTTAGTCCCGCATTGCCCGGGATGGAGAACCCTGTCCCATGACTCTCCTATATATATAAGGGGTATTGGGGGCTTCTCATAGTACAGCTCAGTGCAACCAGTTGCTCTGCAAGTTGTCGTTCTCTCTGGTTTTGGTAACCGTGAGAGAGCCCGAGCAAGTGCTTCCCGCAAAAGGGAGGTGCAGAAAGGGAAGGACAACTGTAGTTGCAACAGGAGGCAGGAGAGCGTGTTGGCGACTAGTACGTCAACAGGAGGGTGCGACTCCTTCCGCTTCCTTGTGGGACAAGGAGAGTGGAGTTCCAGGTGGTCTGTGTGGACTACTACAGAGGCTGGAGGACACTGCCGCTTAGGAGGACAACTGTCATCCGACAGTCCGGTTCGAGTAGGAGTTGTCAGTCCCGGTGCGACCAGGAGCTGCACAGACACCCTCGAAGTCCGGAGTTGAAGACCGTGCATTGCGCGAGGTATTGTCGCCGAGCAAGCCTCGGGACAAGGTATGATTCCGCAAACCATCCTTTCCTATTATATAGACGTTGACGCGTTTCCTCGGTATGGGTTTGGGGAGAAATTTTTGTTTCCGCTGCCTTCTCCGTCTCCCCTAAAACCCAACAAGCCTCTGTTGGATCTGAATCCAACGGCTGTGGTGTCACCGCGTCTAGATCAAAAAGGAAATAAAAATCGTGACAAAAATATTTTCCTCTACACTTTATGAATTTTTGTAAAATCCATATCTCCCAAACCGAGTGTCCAAATAAACCCAAATTTTGAGGGAAACTTAGTAATGATTTAATACACCTCTCTTCCAAATGTGAGTTCATTACCTCAAAGAAAACATGCCTTTTCTTTAGGTGCAAGATATTACTCAAATATGTATATTTCTCACATATTTTCCCTTTCTTATTTTCTTATTTCCCATTATTTCTATTCCTTGTAGTCCAAGAAAGAAAGTGGGGTTCGAAATATTTCTCATTATGACCAAACCCTCACTTCTCTCTCTATTTCTTGCATTATCCTCTTATTTCTTCATTAAAATACCTCTTTTTGATGATTTCTCTTTATCTTTCTTTTTATTTTCCTCATTGGCATTCCATTTAACATTAGAAATCATTTGGATACGAAAATCCACCAAGGATAACTCAATTATACCTCTTTTTACTTATTTTCCACATTTTATCATTATTTTCAATTTCTTTCTTAATAACGAAATGTTTAATTGACATTTTCTTTTCTTGTTGCATTATCTTTGCAACTTTGGACTCCTTGGGACCCAATGAACCCAAGAGGCACGAAATCCACCTTTGGATTACACTCTATTGCCTTCTAGAGGTTTCTACATTTTTCTTTTCTCCATTTCTTATTAATAATGGAGTTTCTTTTGTCTTTTCCTTGTTATTGGGCCCAATAGCCAATAAAGCCCACAAAACAACCAACAAGGCTATTGTAAATGAAACTCATTTATTCAAACAAATTATACCAATATTTGTTCCAATATCTTTAATATGAGAAATTACATTTCTCACCCAATGAACCCAAAAGTTGGGGTTGTAACATCCTTCCCCTCTTATAGGAATTTTGCACCCAAAATTCCATCAAGCAAACAAACAAATCAGGATAACCCTTTCTTATGTCCATCAGGGCTCTCATGTGGCTTCACCCTTTCCATGGTGCTTCCCAAGAACCTTCATCCTCTCATATTCTTCCATTTGAGTTCATTCATACCTTGGTATTTTCATACCCTCATAGGTGACTCAGGACTTTTCAGCCTCTCAAACAGTTGAATAGGTTCAGGGCTCAACACATGGCTTGGGTACCTCACATAGTGCTCTAGATCAGACTCATGTAACACCTTATACATCATGTTATCCTAAGGGGTAAGGTTAAACACAACTTTCTCCACCAATCCATCTCAAATGGACCCATATATTGGGGACAACTTTCTCAACTGTAGCACAGAGGGGTCAGATTTTCACATTATATTCTCCCACAGTGAACTGTATGTCAGTCTGCTTTGCATCAGCTCATGACTTATGTCACCCTTGGGCTCTCTCTCCGCCATTGCAAGATCAATAGACTTCATCTGCAGACACTTTGGTTCTTTTCTGACCTTTGCGAGGCCTCTTTCACCAACATCATCATAATGAAGTGGTGACTGACACAACCTCCTTATAGAACTTCTTGCATCCCGATAAAGGCTATGGTGGTTAACTTCACATCTCTCATAGGGCAAGAACTTCCCTACCCCATTTATCACCCTGAATGAGCACACATGCTCTCATCAGACTCTCTTGTCTGAATCATACAAACCATTAGTTAGGGGTGATGAGTTGTACTAGCATCGAGTTCTTCATGTACCTACTTCCACCGCATGGAAGTAAACCTGTAGATCATACTCAAGAACCTTTGAACTCAAATCATGGTGTAGTTGAACCATCTCTCTCTCATATGTAGTTCAACCGAATTTTTCCCTTGGCAGTACTCTTTCTTTCTCATGTCATCTAGGTAAGGTGATCTACCATAACCCATATTTCATCTTGACCTTCCTTGGTCTAGGGGAGACTTACCACAACATCCATAGTGATGAACTCCCATTCCCTCTCAGGGACTATTTTATCCTCTATATCGATACACTGAGTTACAGGTGTTCGTCCTTTACCTCCTAGCTTGCATGCAACACAGCCTCATCTCCAGCATTCATAGTACTGCTACAACTCATTATCTCAGTAGTACCATGGTGTGTGGTGATCTTAAAATCATGATTTCCTATATGTCATGATTCCTCGAAATCGATTCCTCAGAAACCCTAAACTACTCTCATCAGGGTTTTATCACCTTCCTATCCAAAGAGGTGTATCTGAGGTTCTATCACCATCCTTTCATTATATTAAGGACTAGGCTGGCTAACCAAAGAACCACTAAATTGTTCAACAGATCTTGTTACATCTGAGTGTTAGCCAAACATATCTTCTTTCCAAACTTTAGGGTTAGCCTAACAACCTCTTCTAGTCTCTAGCCAAATTAGGCAGCCATATATCAACTAGAGCATCTATTACCACTTCACATCCTTTGGTATTAGGTAATGTTGAAGACATACACTTTCATGTATTCTACTTATTATCTCATCTCAACACTAAGTCTATCTTCATCGAGAAAACTCTGAGCTCAACCTCTTAGTTTTTGAGCTCAACCTTGTATGACTCATAGCTCATGATAAAACCATCCTCATAAGATGACTACCATAATACTCTTACTGTTTGTAAACCATCCATGCATTATTCACTCCTCAAGGGTATGTTATCATCTCTGTCATCATACCTCATAGCAATGTTCCAACTCACATCATCTTTTATCCTTGGTGTATGGCATGCATACTGTCCTATCTCTCACTCACATAACAAGAGGAAACAAGCATTTGGCGGCCATCCAAACACAAAGTTATTCTTATTCCAAGAGTAGAGATGGTACATCCCACATTTCTAGTACACTTTCAAATTGAAGTTGAAACGTGCAACGTATGTCTCTATATCACAATCGTCTCGATATCAAAATTACTTCCATGGACATATGGTCTCGAACCTATAGGGTTTGCACACATTCCTTGGTCATCTCCTCTACGTCTATAGGGTGCCGACACTTTTGGGGTCATCCCTCTTCCCTTGTGCATCTAGAGAGTGCCCTACTCATATGCCCTTTTGGTCCCATGAGTTCATGAAGGTGATCAATCTCCTAACCCATGGCCCTCAGACAATGATAGTTGTTACCTCCTGACCCTATGGTCATGTGCAACTAGGGAATTAGGCAACTCCTACTTCCATCAATTTTATCCCTATCTGACCCTAGGATAGACTTAGGATTCTAACATAGTACATTTCCTACTTAGAACCTTACCCGAGCCTTCATCATCTCTCTCTCTACATTCACAGTTGACTTTCATCCTTTCATAGGGATCATGGCAACCTGCCTACCTTGGTCAAGCCACATACTGGTTACCTCCATGGTAACACGTCCACATGCACATAGAGATGGTTACCTATGGGTCTGCAGGTTCATTCTCATACCATGTACTCTTCACTTAGCTTCACAAGATCCTCTGAAACCTCTTTAGGTTACCTCAAAACCAAAAAAACTAGTATACACCCTACAAAAGGGTCCCTCTCCCAGGATGGGAGGAAACTACACCTTGATAGCAGTGGTCACAAACGTCATTATGTTTAGGTTATGCATCCACATGAGCATGCTTAGCCCTAGAAAGCTACTAAGGCACAAGAAGACACTTACCAAACCATGCTAGGTCACACCTGTTCTCATCCCCAACATTAGACCAACTTAGTTATGAGGGGTTCATCAAACATACCCTTAACTTAAGGGGTTTCCTTTACCTCTACACATGAGGAGTACCATGCTTGAAACTATAGAGACTCAAATCTCATCATGAGCATTGGGTACACTGCTTCCCCTCTTAGGCCTAGGAACCCTAGGTTCACCTTTGGGTGTCCAATTGCATGTTCAAACTCTTGACCATGAATCAAGCATGTATAAGGCATGACATGCACTCCTTGTCATCCTTCTACTCAAGAAACACATCAGGGTCGAGTCCTCCTCAAGGACAACCGAAAAGGTACAAGGCTTCACAACCCAGTGCCAAACCTCTCCAGGTCTAAGGAACTCTTCTTCCCATCTCAGAAGGTAAACACCTATACCATAGGCACATAGGTACCAGAAGCATCATCCTCTCTCTAGGGTTTGGTTCATGTAAAGGCAACCAAGATATCATCAGCCACCAGGGATTATGCATGAGGCAACCACTATCATCCACTTAGGTCGCATTATTCTCGACTCCCCATTGTTCCCCACATCTCAGGGTTTTAGGTTTCCAACCTTCTTGCTTGGTTCCTTCTTTCTCTCTCTAAAGCTAACTCCACATCTAGCCATACTACCAGAGGTCATCTCTCCATGAAGGATCAAGCTCACAATCATACCTATACGCGGGGAAAGCCTATGCTCAAACTTATGTTTGCTCATGATTATCCATAGCCCCTTATGCTTATCTCATAAGCCATCCATCTATCCTTCTGCTCTTAGTTTTAACTTGTTGCTCACTCTACTGATGTATTATGGGTGCCTTCCATGCTCATATAAGCTCATGGGGTTCCATAGGTTCTTCTCCAACCTCATCAATGAAGGATCTATCCTTCACTCTAACATGCACGACCCTTTCCAGGGTTGGGTCGCCAAAGGTACTCAGTCATCCAACCTCTCATGGCTCATATGGCATCCAAGGCATGTCCATCTAACTCATCATGTCATCTTTCTCTCTAACCTTCACTTAGGGTTAGGGTTAACGTCATCCTTAGCGGATGTGCTAGGTCTCCACTTTTAATGGAGATTTCTACCTCCAAGACTTAACTCACTCTTTTCTTATCCTCCTGACAAGAAGGTCTAGCCTCAGGTCTCTCCTAAGGGCATGACAACTCATGTCATACGACCTAAGAATGTATCTATTCTTTAGTTTATCCTTAATCTATTAAGCTTATGTCCATGACATCTTATTTACACACCTTTCATTAATTTGGTGGAGGATTCCTTAAACCTTATGAACCTTACCCATACCTCGAGAGGGTGAGGAAAAGAGAGAAAACCCTAATCCTTAAGGTCCTTAGCAGAATTTGAGTTGAGAAGGGACGAACAAGATGATAGAGTCCTAAAGGTATCTTATTTTGAGTCAAATCCTGAGACTTCAGCCAGGCAGGCACACTAATCCCGGAGTCCTCGTATTCTGACTAGCAGTGCGGAGTAAAATCTTTCCAGCCCCCAGGCATGATCCTTTTCTAGACATCTCTGTCTTTCGGAAATTCCTCTAATAACTCCGTGGGGTTCTACAGAGTTTGTAAAATTTAATAATTATTATAGATTAAATGAGGAACCTATGTTCTGATACCAATTGTAACGACCCCATCTCCCGGTAACCCCCACTAAAGGGAGACCAAGAGATCAGAGTCGTTATCCCAATAAATTGGATCAAAGGTTCAACAAATAATCAATAATAATTATGAAATTCTACTAACTAAACTGGAATTAGGTATAAAATTAAAACTTTACTTACCTTTGAAAAACTTTGGAAATCTATCTATCCAGAGCTGGAATTAATCTATCTAATCCTCCTTCACTACTGCAAATCCTGTCAAAGCCGAAGGCCAATTCCTTGACCATTACATGTGAATCCTTGACCAATAGGTCTTGGTCAGGGCCAATCCCTGACCAACGTACCCTCGCCAAAAGCTTGGTGACCAATAGTGGTTGGCTAGGACCTATCCCTGACCAATAGGGGTGGAATCCCTGGGCAACCATTACAGGAATTAAAAAGAATCTCTTGGGACAATACATTGTATCCAAGGCACATCCTTGACCAATAGGAAGGTATGTTATTTTGTTATATATATCCATATATGAACACACATAACATCCAAAATATTACACATTAGAAGTAGATTATCACACATCGGATGACAACACTTTGAATATAACAAAAAAGATCATTGCATTGAATTTGTAATTGTGATGTCTACATCCAAAAAGTATGATTGAAGCATCATATTTTTTCCCAAAAAGATAACTCATATCCTCTAATAAATCACATTGTTATAACATTCATATGCATTGCACGACATATCACATTGTTTCAAACAAAAATAAACTTGCATATCGCCATCCAAATCTAATTACTTAATTCATTCTCCCTAGCATCACTTCCACAACTTCCACCATGAGGGCTTTCTCCAAGATTTGCTTCGGTCCTTCTACTTTGTGGAGTGTTTCCAATATCCTACATTTTACAAATATATCAACTTTTTACAACAATATACAAGTTCATAAGCGACAATCAAAACTATTCGTAGAATGTATGTAACAAAAGTAATCAAATGTAATTCTTATTTATATATGCATGACACATAACACATGCTTTCATCATCATATATAGTAGTCATGTAGTTCTGTTGAACAAGCACATAAATAGACTGCATCAAAAGTATAAATAGCAGCCATGTTGTCTTTTAAATAGATGTTTCTTTCTACAAAGAAATATGTCCTCTTATTGTGTATGGTGGGTACAACACGCCGGCTGCTTGGGTCGTAGTTGCCCATAATTTTTTTTATTTTGTTATTCTAATACCATGTGTTGATTCTAATTTCATAATTTATATTTTGTTGCAACATATGTATGCAATATCATGTTATAATACCTTATTGAAAGGAGGTATGTATCCCGCTTGTGAGAATGGGTATCCATTGTACGGGTATGGAAATGGAACTTGAGCACTTTGCAAATTATTTCCATGCTAGAGAGAGATAATGTATTGAGAAAATTTAGTATGTAACTGAATCATTTAAAAAATTTCAAAATGAATGTTATATACATTTCTTACCTGTTGATGTGGGGATGGTTGTCATGGCCCTGGAAATTGATATCCAGGAAAAAAAGTAGTACCATATGAATGTTGACCCTGTGCAAGTATACAATTATGTTTCAAAAATTATTTGTTTGACGAGAATCTTAAAAATGTTTATAAATAAAATAAAAGATGTAACTAATAGTATAAAAACATGTATTTAAAAATGTTTATAAATAGAATGAAAGATGTAACAAATAGTATAAAAACCTATATTAGAGAAGCCAAAGGACTTAATGCACTTAATGTATATTTCACTTCAATCATATTTTTGTTATATTCTTCCATTTTGCTCTGTAGTACTTTGACAGTTTCCTATAAATGCAGAATTTTATTATTTACACAATTTAAGTTATTATTTAACTAATACAATAAAAATTATCATAATAAGTTAATCACCTTGTATTTGTTATTTTCATTCAGTAAAATCACATTGGATGCTCGTATAGAAGCTCCATGAGCACCTATCTTATCATGGCCACTACCAACTAATCGTTTCTGATTAGATTTCATGGGTTTAATAATTTGACAAATAGCTTCATCTTCTTGAAGTTCATTACTTTGATTAGAATCATCACATGACAATACACTTTGTTGGGACTTGTGGTGCTCCACAATTTTTTCCTAATAAATTGTATATGCATTGATGACATAATCAAACTTAATGAGGAAATAAAGGAATAATATTGATTGCTCACCACTATATCCATTTTCCTTGGAGCATGCCCAAGTTCCTTTTCCTGTATTGAAAAATATTATTATTGCATACACACATAGACTTCAAAGTATTACACTTAGAGCACAAATCAATATATATAACTATAATACAAAGTTTTGATGTTCTTACCAACTCATGACATTTTCTTGCAAATGTTTTAGCCCCAGTACAATGATTCATCTATTTTTTGATCTATTAATCTTATTCTTCTCTGCAATTGCCTAATATGACATAGACAAAAGATAGAAAATAAATTTTAGTTACATAGTAGCAACCTCAAAGAAATGTTTATATGATTCCTATAGTTTTATATTTAACAACTGCAAATAAGTTGTAACAAAGAATATAAAAATATTTTGTACACCACATAAACATTTATGTCCATCAAAAATAAGATAGAAACTTGTTTCTAGAGTGAAGGAGGGCAGATTTTTGGACTGTAGCATTTCAAAAAAAAGTTATGATATTATTGTGATACCATGTACTGATATTAATCAAATAATAGCGATGCACATAAAATATGAATACTTGTTTTACCTGTATTTTGGGTTGTTTCCATTTTTCAACCAATCTTAAAAACTACTCACGATCAATTCGAGAATCATTTGAAATTGCTTCCAGCATTGCATCCATGTCATCTTAATACTTCAACCAATATTTGACTTTCAATTCCACCCTCCAATCAGTTAGACTAGAACTTATATGCGTCCATACCCTCTCCCAACCATTTGGATGATCATCCAAGTCAAAATAAGTCTGATTCATATGAAATAGTGCATAACTAAAAGTAAATATATATAACATTCCAGAGTGAAGTTATCATGAAAATATATTATTACCTTATTGAATGATGATATAGGCAATTGTGGCCAATACTTATCAATAGGCCACAAAGATGGTCTTCTAGCTAAAATCCCACACAATAGGCTTCAAAGCCAATGTCATCAAAAACTAATTGGTGCCTCTCACCAGGAGGTGGCTTAAGCTTTGAGATAATTGTAGGGCCTCTCCCACATTCTTCAATTGACTGGAGTTCAATGTTTCTTCTTTGATCATTTTCTTCTTCAACATATGTATTTATAGTTGGAGGTGAGGCTACAGGAGTAATAGTTATATCATCTTCTTCAACTTCAGTCCTTTATGCCAACCTTGCTGATTTCCTGGACATCTAATTATAATATCGAATATAAAAACCATTCATGTTAATATTAACAAAGAAATATGATCAAAGTAGAAATAAGTAGAAATGGTTCAGAATAACATATAAAACAACAACACACATACTATAGAAAATCAATTGACACACCTTGATATGTTGTTTTTATTTGCATGCATGTTAAGTAGATGACAAGGTATACACATTTCAGAAAGAGAGCAACCTAATGGCCATCCTTCAATAAATGCAACATAAGATACATTTATATATAGAATAAGTTAATATTGTAAGATATGTATGTCTTACTTCTACATGGTCAAAGACCTATAAAAACACATGCATTGCATAACATAAAATGTTCTTGGGAATGCATAAAAACATCATATATTTCTCCAAACCCAAGATAGATTTAAACAAGTGAACACCATAGAAAATTATCTCTTCCACATGTTCAAATGCATACAAAATATTCATGTAATGAAAAACAACATCAACTTTCAACTATCATCCATTATAATGTTCACAACTAAGAAAGATTGTGATATTCAATAGTTGAACCTCTTAATCGATTCTATGATACGTAAGCATTATTAACATGGACATGATTATGATTTAGGATCTTGATCATAAACTAGTCACTAAACAATGTAAAACATACCCGTAGACATTGTGCAATACAGAAGACGAGATCTTGATGAAGCAAAACTTCTAGATCTGAAACGCGTCTTCTCTCCCTTCGCCTAAGCCGCCAGCCGTAAGTCCAAGCCGTAATTGCGGTTTCGTAAGTTAACCCTAAGATGGATTTCGGGTTATATTTATAGGCAGAGAGAGGGACGGATTTCTCTATAAGCCTTAATCACAACCGTCCATCAAGGTTGTAAAATAAAAGAGAAAGTCTTCTAAATTAAATCCCAATCCTATTAATTCAGCAATTTCCTTCTTTGACCATGATTGTTATATGGGCCACATAATAAAAGCATATAATGAAATTCAGAATATCCACAAGTCCATAAAAATAGGGACTTGTGGGTTACGAAATTTCCAACCGTCTCCCACTTGGTCCATATTACAATTCCATTATGGTGTTATATAGGAAAACATAAGGCGCGCATCAATGCTGAAATAATATATATAATGGGTTTACTTTTAATTACCTTGGTTAACCCGAATCATTGATGAGATTCATAGCGGTTCTACATTAATTAAAGAACATAGTTCCTTCCATGTACCACTGACCAACAATCAAATTAACCAATTCTGTATAGCGAAGCAATCATAACTGTCCACTTAATGTCTTAGGAAAGACTATTTCTGTTATCATACATTACAATAATATGTACATAACGAATCATGATATGAAACAGAAAAAATCAGAAGTTCCAATACTGAGTACTCAAATAATGTCATTACAAAGCACATAGCAATCCACAAATTAAGAAAAGCTACTGGTTACCCTCAAGACCCATTGTTTCTGCATGCTGCTTAAATGTCTTGGGTGGCAGCCCTTTAGTAAATGGATCTTCTATATTAGCACTCGTATTAATGTGCTCAATTGACACTCTCTTCTCCCGAATTTCTTCTTTAACTGATAGATATTTCATCTCCATGTGCTTTATGCCTTTAGAGTACCTATCATTCTTCGAAAAGAAAACTGCTGCGGCGTTATCACAATAAATTTTCAGCGGCCTAGCAATATAATCAATGACTCGAAGCCCTAAAATAAAATCCGACAGCCATAATGCTTGAACTGTAGCCTCAAAGCATGCTACAAATTCAGCCTCCATGGTGGATGATGCAATAATGGTTTGTTTGGCGCTCTTCCAGGAAATAGCACCTCCAGCTAACACAAACACATAACCAAAAGTGCTTTTCTGGGTATCCACGCATCCACCAAAATCTGAATCTGTGTAACCAATCACTTCAAGGTGATCAGTATGCTTGAATGTGAGCATATGTTTCTTTGTTCCCTGTAAGTACCTCAACACTTTCTTTGCAACTTTCTAATGATCAATGCCTGGATTGCTTTGATAATGTCCCAACATACCAACTGCATAACTGATATCAGGTCTAGTGCAAACCTGTGCATACCTCAAACTTCCTACAAGAGAAGCATAAGGAATATCTTTCATTCGATCACGCTCTAATTCAGTTGAGGACATTAATTTAAGCTAAACTTATCCCCTTTCTGAATTGGAACAACATTAGAATCACAAGACACCATATTAAATCTTTCCAAAACTTTTTTGATATAAGCATTCTGAGACAATGCCAAAAACCTACGTGATCTATCACGGAATATTTCTATCCCAATCACAAAAAAAGGATCTCCCATATCTTTCATTTCAAAATTTTGAGAAAGAAAATCCTTGGTTTCCCGTAATAAACCAAGATCACTGCTGGCAATTAGAATATCTTCAACATATAGAACCAAAAATGCAAACTTACTCCCACTGATCTTTAGGTATATGCATTGATCAACAATGTTTTCAGTGAACCCAAAGGCCGTAATGGTATTGTGAAACTTAATATACCATTGACGTGAAGCTTGCTTTAATCCATATATTGATTTCTTTAACAAACAGACCATGTTTTCCTTTCCATCTATAATGAAGCCTTCTGGCTGAGCCATGTAGACTTCTTCTTCTAAACTCCCATTCAGAAAAGCCGTTTTCACATCCATCTGATGTAACTCTAAGTCAAAATGAGCTACTAAAGCCATAATGATTCGTAAAGAATCATTTTTCAAAACTTGAGAAAATGTTTCGTTATAATCAATGCCCTCTTCTTGATTAAAACCTTTGGCTACAACTCTGGCTTTATGTCGTTTGATTTTACCAAGAGAGTCACGTTTGGTCTTATAGACCCACTTGCACCCGACTCTCTTATATCCTTCAGGTAAATTGGCCAACTCCCAAACTTTATTTGCAGTCATAGAGTTTATCTCATCACACATGGCATCGATCCATTTCTCAGAATGTTCAGATTTCATGGCTTGTGAATACGTAACCAGATCTTTATCCATCCCTATGTTAAATTAACATTCTTGTAAATACAATAAGTAATCATCTGAAATAGCTGATTTCCTACTTCTTGTAGATCTCCTTAATTCTACTACAGGTGTTGCATTTACATTCGGTTCAATGGCGACAACAGGCTCATTATGGAGTGCATGATCATTGACATGTTGTTCTAGATTATTGATTGGATCAACAACATTAGCTGGAACAATGTCAGTCGGAATTGAGGGAAAGGGAATTGGTATTGGTTCCCTTATTTCTCTAATGATCACTTCTCTAACTTTATCACTCCCACTAATTTTACCATTCTCAATGAATTTAGCATTACCGGTTTCTACAATTCTAGTAGTATGGTTAGGACAGTAAAATCTAAACCCTTTTGATCTTTCAGGATACCCAATGAAAAAACTGCTAATGGTTTTTGGATCGAGTTTCTTCTCATGTGGATTATAAATGTGTGCCTCCGTTGGACATCCCCATACATGTAAATGTCTTAAGCTGGGTTTCCATCCCTTCCATATCTCGAAAGGTGTCTTAGGGACAGCTTTGCTGGGAACCCGATTTAAGATGTACACAGCAGTCATAAGGGCATGCATCCACAAGGATATGGGCAGATTGGAAAAACACATCATACTCCTAACCATTTCTAGAAGTGTGCGATTACGTCTCTCAGCTACACCGTTCATCCACGGGGAACCGGGCATTGTGTACTGAGGGACAATTCCTAATTTTTCTAAGAGTTTAGCAAAAGGACCAGGACATTGTCCTGATTCATCATATTTTCCATAAAATTCACCACCTCTATCAGACCTAATGATTTTCACCTTTTTACCTAATTGCCTCTCAACTTCAGTAATGTAAATTTGAACAACATTCACAAATTGAGATTTATCATGCAAAAGGTAAAGATAACAGTATCGTGAATAATCGTCTATAAAGGTAATGAAATATTTTTCTCCACCAAAAGATGGAATCTCGAAAGGTCCGCATATGTCTGTGTGTATAATTTCGAGTAGTTCAGTGCTTCTTGTGGCTCCTTTCTTAGTCTGTTTGGTTTTCTTACCCTTAATGCAATCCACACAAATACCAAAATCAGTAAAATCAAGACTCGGAAGAATCTCATCTTTTACTAAACGATTAACTCTTTCTCTGGATATATGACCCAGTCTTTTATGCCACAAAAATGCAGAACTTTCACTCGTCCTACTGCGTTTCAAACCCACTTTAGGATGCAAGATAACAAGAAGCGATTCAAAAAATGTATCATCAAGAAAAATTTGATATAAACCATTAATCAAAATTCCTAAACCAAACAAACAGTTTTCCTTAAACAAACTGAAACGTCCACCACCAATTTCTAATGAAAAGCCATCATTATCAAGTTTAGACATGGAAATTAAATTCCTAGAAATGGAAGGTACATAAAGAGTTTGCTCCAGATCTAAATAAAAACCAGAGTCTAATACTAAACGAAAGGTGCCAATGGCTTCTACTGGAGCTTTCACTTTATTTCCCATGTAAAGATAGACTTCATTTGGACT
Organism: Alisma plantago-aquatica; assembly: GCA_963693085.1. Classification (NCBI taxonomy): domain Eukaryota; kingdom Viridiplantae; phylum Streptophyta; class Magnoliopsida; order Alismatales; family Alismataceae; genus Alisma; species Alisma plantago-aquatica. The sequence goes on along the minus strand of OY856410.1, from coordinate 952,922,279 downwards.
TATGTTCCGGGTTGTAAGGAATCCCTTTCTTTTTGAACCATTCTCTACGCTTTATGTAATCTTTCTGAATGTGTCCAGGCTTCTTACAAAAGTGGCAGTTATCATTCTTCCTTGCTTTCTTAGGTGCAGATTGTCCTGACTGATTGGATGGACTAGTCTTAATGCCCTTCCAATTTTTCTTACGGACTTTGTTCTTCCCGTACCCATTACCATGCATGTAATTTGCCTGAGCAACATGACCATTATGTTGCTTAATTCAAGCCTCTTCATGAACCAGCTTATTGGTCAGTTGATTCACATTCCACGTATCCTTAATCGTGTTATAGTGAATCTGAAAAGGACCATATTGCTGAGGCAGTGAGTTTAGGATAAATTGGACTAGGAACGAATCCGCAACAGTCATGCCCAATTTACCTAGTTTTGCAGCCAGATTAGTCATGTCAAGTACATGTTTCTGCATAGTGTTAGTACCATCATAACGGGCAGTTGTTAGTTCAGCCATAAGTTTTCTAGAAACTGCTTTATCAGCAACCTTAAAGCGTTCAATAACTCTTTTTAAATACTCCTTAGCTGTCTCACTCTCACTCTCAGTAATGGAGGATTTGATGTTGGTAGCAGTGGTTAAACGCATGAATTTCAAGCAAAGTTTATTAGCTCTAGTCCATGCATTAAAGTTTTTGATCTCATTCTCTGTTGAGGTAGCAGTAAGATCAGCAGGCTTGTCTACGGTTAATCCCGAATCAATCTCAAGCACACCCAAGTAAAACTCGACATGTTCTTTCCACTCGGTGTAATTAGTCCCATCTAGTTTGGGAACTGAGTTGACAAAGGAAATAGGACTAGCGGGTTGATGAACTACATTATAGAAATATGTTCACGATAATTAATCTTTGAGTTGTAAACATATATAGACAAATATGACTAAGATTTATGCATAAGCGAGTGATTTAAACCAATAATCAAACAAGTATGGTATCTGTGGATATCCTATACATGTTTAATTACAGAAATGAAACAACTCCATAATAGTTAGTTTACTTGTAATGCATTGACTACTTGTGGGTAATACATAATGCTAGTAAACAACCAACAATAAGTTTACTTAGTCCGACATCCAATACGTTCTTTGAGTCCACTATGGTGAACTTCAACCAATAATATGAACTTCATATCTTAAGAAGAATAACATTCACGTACCGAGATGAAATCACTGTGGTGATTATCAGAACGATATGATATGAACATTGCTCTTAATAGCATATTTTCCCTAACAATTATACGCATATATGGGATTTTTCCTTAATAGTCATACACATATATGAGATTTTAGTGAACAAATAATTAAGGAAACATTTTATAGTCCTATACATGATAGAGTTTTACTCCAGGATTATTCAATAAGGCACGGAAACATCAAACAAAATTTACATAACAATTATGCCCAAAAACACTTAAAACGTGATTTTGAGGGTCTAAACGGCCGAATTAGGATAAAAAATGAAAAATTTATGACGTATCGATAAATCTTGAAGAAAACGTCGTTTCTGATGAAGAGTCAAAATTTCATCGAATTCTAACACTTTTTCGGAAAATGCAGAAACATGGATAAAAGTTGATTTTATCTTGATTTAGAACTAAGAATATGAACATAACGAAGCGACTGATACCACATATTAATCAATTCTATGATATGTAAGCATTATTAACATGGGCATGATTACGATTTAGGATCTTGATCATAAACTAGTCACTAAACAATGTAAAACACACCCGTAGACATTGTGGAATACAGAAGATGAGATCTTGATGAAGCAAAACTTCTAGATCTGAAATGCGTCTTCTCTCCCTTCGCCTAAGCCGCCAGCCGTAAGTCCAAGCCGTAATTGCGGTTTCATAAGTTAACCCTAAGATGGATTTTGGGTTATATTTATAGGCAGAGAGAGGGACGGATTTCTCTATGAGCCTTAATCACAACCGTCCATCAAGGTTGTAAAATAAAAGAGAAAGTCTTCTAAATTAAATCCCAATCCTATTAATTCAACAGTTTCCTACTTTGACCATGATTGTTATATGGGCCACATAATAAAAGCATATAATGAAATTCAAAATATCCACAAGTCCATAAAAATAGGGACTTGTGGGTTACGAAATTTCCAATAGAACCCTCCATATCCATTCTTGTCCAGGATATATTTTCACTATCATCATGACTTGATTGATTGAATGGTGCTTCAACACAAAATTCTACAGTTTGAGGAAAATCAAACAATTCCCTTGGTGGGACCTTCAACACTACATGCCAATTTGTGTCCACTGGATCCTGAACATAGAAGCAATGTTGAGCCTGAGAAGCAAATATAAAAGGCTCATCTTTATGTGCTAATTTCAAGAAATTTCATAAAGTGAATCCATAATCATCAACTCTAAAGCCAGTTGCAGTGCTCTCATCAAACCATGTGCATATGAATAATGTAATCTGAATATTGGGGCCATACTCTAGCTTGATGACCGCCTCTAGTTGACCATAATAAGTAACATATGATGAAATTGGGTTTCGGCCCCTAGAGCTAGAGTAGCTTGATGTCTCTGTAGATAGATAAACTCCACTATTTTGTGACTTACGACGAGAATCCAACATTTTTGACTGAAATTTGCAGCCATTAATGAAGTATCCATCATAACTGTCTCCTTCACAAGAAGGACCTTGTGCAAGCCAACGAATCTCTTCCATAACTTCTTCTCCATTGTTTCTAGCATAAAAAATCTATGTTTGAATGGAATAGTTTCTTTTTCAAATTCTATTAGCAATACTAGAAAATTAAACAACATGAAATCTAGTTGCTCACATGATTTTTAAACCAAGAAGGAAAATCACGATGATGCCTTAATTCAACATTACGAAGAGTCATCCTTGGATGATTTAGTTGTATATCATCCAGGTGTTTCCTATAATTTTAAAACAAAAGGAATGTTAAGTTATATAAAAAAGAAAACATACTTCTCAAAAATAAAATATAATGGTTACCTTCTATAAGAGTCGATACTCCTTGTGTTGAAAAGAACATAACGATGTGCTTGTTCTAGTGTCACCTGATCAAAAATCTTTCTTAGTTCTGCTCCAATAGATGCATCATCATGGTGACGTGATGAAAGATCCCATCTTGTATCTATCCCTTTCAGATATCTTGAGCAAAATGTCATACATTCATCAACCCAGTAACCTTCAGCAATAGATCCTTCAGGACGTGCCTTGTTACGAACATATCCTTTTAATGTTTTTAAATATCTCTCAATAGGATACATCCATCGATAATGAACTGGACCTGCAATCTTGGCCTTTGTGACTAAATGGATAGTCAAGTGCACCATGATAGTGAAAAATGAGGGTGGGAAGATGCGCTCCAATTGGCAAAGTGTAATCACAATATCTTTCTCAATTTTGTCAAATTCCTCCAAATCAATTACCTTAGTGAAAATGTGATTGTAGTAGGTACATATTATAGAAATTGGCCCACAAACTTCTGGAGAAGATGACTTCCTTAATGCAACAACCAATAACCTTTGCATCAACACATGGTAGTCATGACTTTTTAAGGGCAACACTTTCCATTGAAGCATGTTAATTCGGTTAGAGATATTTGACGAATAACCATCTGGAACTTTCATCGAACTCAATACTGATAGAAATATATCTTTCTCTTTTGTGCTCATTGTGTAACAAGCAGGTGGCACATAATATTTTCCACTCTCAAGATCGATTGCCCATAAGTCTTTCCGGATCCCTAATTCAGATAAGTCCAAGCGAGATTGCACATTCTCCTTGGACTTACCTTCAACACCAAGAAGTGTTCCTAATATATTCTCACAAACATTTTTCTCGATGTGCATGGTATCTAAATTATGTCTTATCAATAGGTTCTTCCAGTATGGGAGGCGAAAAAATATACTAATCTTCTTCCATGGCTTTGGTAGAGGAATTTTGTCTTCCATTTCAGAACTCCTCCTTCTTTTCCCAGTTTCTGAATCTCTCAATTCCTTGCCGAATGTCACATTATCATAGCCTTGAAATGCATTCCAAATATCCTCACCAACAAGAGACTTTGGTGCATGTCTATATTCAGTCTTTCCATTAAAGTTCTTCTTGTCTCGTCGATAAGGATGAATGTCACTAAGGAAACGTTGATGGTCCAGATAGCAATCTTTTTTTCCATGTTTAAGCCTATACCATCCAGTATCTCTATGACAACAAGGGCAAGTTCTATGACCAGAAAGGTTGGCATACACAGGAAAGTCACTTATGGTCCACAAAATAGCAGCTCTCAATGTGAAATTTTTCTTGGAAGATGCATCATAGGTAGTAACTCCTGTTGTCCATAACTCTTGAAGTTCATCAATTAAAGGTTCAAGATAAATGTCAATATCATTTCCAAGTTCTTTTGAACCAGGAATCAATAAAGACATGATGAAGTTTGGTTGCTTCATGCACAACCATGGGGGCAAGTTGTATGGGATCAACACAACAGGCCAAGTACTATGAGAAATATGTAGGGTGTCAAAGGGATTGAAACCATCACTTGCTAGCCCCAGACGGACATTACGTGGCTCACTACCAAATTCTGAAAACTTAGCATCCAATGCTTTCCATGCAGAAGAATCTGCAGGATGTCGCAACTTTCCATCTGTCACCCATTGCTTGTGATGCCATTGCATATCCTCTGCCACAGTTGGACACATGAAAATCCTTTGCAACCTAGGAGTCAAAGGAAAATGAAAGAATTTATTTGCAGAGATCTTTGATGGTTTCTTTTGGGAGAGTGTTTATGTTTTCCATCTAGATGTCCCACACCGAGTGCACACTTCAAGTGTTGCATGATCTTTATAATAAATCATGCAATCATTTGGGCATGCATCAATCTTCACATATTCAATACCTAAGTCTCTTAATAATTTTTTGGCTTCATAAAAACTATTAGGAAATGATTCTGCCCCACTAGGAAGAGCCTCTTTTGTTAATCTCAATTGTGATGTAAAATACTTATTGGTCCATTGAGATTCAACTTTGAGATTCAACATTTTTACTAGATAAGATAGTTTGGAATGGCTCGTACAACCATGGTATAAAGGTTCCCTAGCTTTATCTAGAAGTTTATAAAAATTTTCAACATCAAGATTGACTAGAATATCTGCATCAATATCATCTACTGGAGATGTCTCAGGATTCTGCACACCAAAGACATCATGCAACAAGCCTCCGATGTTGTCTCCATCAACATTGTCACCAAGAAGAGTAGTTGTGGATGAAGATTGCCTTTCTCTTCCAGGAATTTCTCCATAGTCAGTCCATATGTAATAATTAGGTGTGAACCCTTTGATCATTACATGTTCAAAAACCTCCTCCTTAGACTTTTATCAAAAAAAACCTCCTCTTTAGACTTGAAATATCTATTGCCACAAACTTTACATGGGCACAATAATTGACCACTCCTCGCATGGATTTGGTTGAGGAGATTGTGATCAATGAAGGCATACAAACCATCTTGAAATTCCTTACTATGGATACGATTTTCGATATACATCCAACTTCTATCTGCTATGTAATCCATCTACACAAGTGAAATATGGACAAGTAAAACCTCTAAGTCTTATGTATTTGACTGAAAGTAAACATATTAGTTTCTAGTAGAACAATGATAGTAATATCCATTCATATGTGCCACCTATCCCATTCTTGAACATTAAATCTCACTAGTAAGTGTATAATGTGTGTTTGGTTTTTACAGAAATTTCGGCAGCATTTCCCCTTAGTTCTCCAAGTACACCGACATAGATGGAAAAATAACCCACCTAAGTATGTACCCAGAGAACAACTGAGGAAATGACTACCAAAATATCTTTAAAACCAGACACAATATTATACACTCACGTCCTAAGTAAGATTAAGTGTTCGAGAACAGTCCCAAATTGGGGACTATCCAATATTTACTCCTAAAGAGTAAATTTTGGATGGGTTTCTAAGTAAAAAAAAATATATGTATAAATATTTAATATTGTGTTTTATAAAAATATGTTTGAAGTGTTGAAATAAAAATAAATTTTGACTCATGGAGTATTTAAAAAAATAATAAAATCAATATATATTAATATACTGATAGTATTTATATTTATGTCATGTAATATCACTCAACAAATTCATGACAAATTTGCCTTGGATTTGACTAGCACCATTAATGTTCTAAAGTTTCCAAACACGATGTGCGATTTTTCATTCTAGTTTTACAAAGGTGGAAAAAATTTAACAAAAGTGGGCACGTCGTTAAATGTGTTCAATCATTGATAGGTGAGAGAAGAAAGGCAAGAGAGTAGTAAAATACATCCTAACCATTAAAAATTGATCCAAATATTTTTTGTACACAAATAATTGATAAAATTTGAAAAGATCCGAAAAATCCTCGCATAAACAAATGATGTTTGCAATTATAGTAGCAACTTGTCATGAACACATTTTTTTATTAAAATTTCTAATCTATTAGATAAAAGTACTAAATAAACATGATGGAATAAAATGTTAATTTTGAGCACAATGAAGTTTTATAATATTTGAATCAAGTTTTACTTTCTATTAAATTGATATAACATAAGAAGAATAGAAAAGACAGACATCACAGATTTAAAAAAACAAATATTCACAAAATTTCGGTAAAGATAAGACATATAAATTTTAGTTAAGAAGTAATTTGTCAAAGTCACTTTTATAAATAAAAAAGGAACTCGATGCTAGTATTTAGACATTTTTGAGATTCTAACTAGTATTAAAAATGCAAAAATATTTATGTCCAAGATCATCATAACTTTTCCATGCATATAATTCCAATGTAATGAGTGAAAAAATATCTAAATTTTTTCTTTATGTTCCATTACGTCCAAAACCAATTAAAAGTAGAATTTGAACAAGAATTGTTGAAGGACGACCACCTTTAGTTTCATATTTCTCATGTAAAGGGTGGAACAATAAAGATTTAATCTTGGGATGACATAAGTATGGTATATATGTTCATTTAGTAATGTAACTAATTGAGAATGAACTTATTTGGGCTACAACTAATCACCAATGATTGAACAATTTCTGATATAGTGATCTTAGATCAGAAAAAAAATGCTGCATTCCTAATAAAAAGGATGAAAAGTTGCTCCACTGGTAATGCATCATACGTTGTCGGCTGTCGTCCGTGCTCTGTGATCGGACTGAGGAACGATGGCAATTATCGGACGGCCAGTAGCAGGACTCCCGGTTGCGCCTCTACGGATGGATGTGATGGCATGTACGACTGTGACCGAGAGCCTGTGCCCGAGAACCAGTGATGGGGACAGAAGAGTAGCGGCGAACGGGGAACGGGAGGGTGACGGGCGCTGCCTGGATGTGCTCTGTGAGCAGATTGGAGGACGGACAGCAGCAAAACTTCAGTTGGGATGGGAGTTTGGAGGAGACGGAGGGTGAGGTGAGCACCTTGCGCCTCTGTGGACGGCTGGGACGGCGCCGCTGCTACTCCTAGAACCGGCAATGAGGACGGAACAGCGGCCGCACGCTAGAGGGAATGAGACTTCGGGCGTTCGTCTCTCTCAATTTCTAAATTGTCGCTACATAGGCCTCTTTCAGACCTTGGACAACCTGGTGTAGAGAGGAGTTTGTTTTTGTTGCTTTCTATTCCAGTCGGTGTAGGAGTTTCAGAGCAAACACGGAACAAACATTAGCACCAATCCCAGAGCTTTAAGGAGGTTGAAGACGGCTTGTGAGAGAGTAAAATGGCTTCTCGCTTTTCAGGTGGAAACATACGTCGATGTGGATTGCCTACATGAAGGCATAGACTTCCAGTCCAAAGTCACGCGTGCCAGGTTTGAGGATCTAAACCTACAGTTCTTCACAAAATGCATAGACATCGTCGACCATTGTTTAAAAGATTTACGGGCCTATTGAGGAAGTCTGTTGGGTCCTTGAGCTAGTAGGACGCGACGGTCTCTCTGGGAAGTTTGGTTACAAGGATCCCGATACCGGAACGCCTCTCTGGTTGAGAACCCAGAACGCATACGGGAGGGTGCTGCTCCGTGAGCATATTGGGATGCAGCGGTAGAACTTGGGTTGGGATGCAGCGGCCGCGCACTTGGAGTTCGGAGGAGACGGAGGGTGAGGTGAGCGCCTTGCGCCTCGGCGGACGGGTGGGACGGCGCGTTGCTGCTGAGGATGGGTGGTGATGAGGACGGAGCAGCGGTCGTGCACTAGTGGGAAGGAGACTTCGGGAGAGCGAGTGAGTATGTGAAACGTCGGGGGAGCGGTTCCTAAACTGCCACTAGGTCATAGGCGGCTGCTGGGAGAAAATATTAGAAAAAAAAATTAGTCAAGGATTTAAATTACATTAGCCTGGATGAGCTTTGAGGACCAGTCCTACCTTGGTCAGGACTCTTATTCCTAGCTAGGTAGCCTTGACCTATAGCAGATTTTAACCTAGTGCTTGCACTTTATTTCTTAATTTCATAATGTGTCACTTTACTATTTGTTCATTTTAGGGTTGTACCTAAAATGCTGACAAACAAAACATCGATCAATATACGGAAATATATTGGTATGTGGGGACATCCAAAATTTCACAGATATGGCTAACAATTTAATAATCACAATCAAATTATTTAACAAGACAATTTACATTTTCAATGTGTCATTCTCCACCACTTTTTCCCTAACCCTGGCATACCCCTCTAGGGTTTCTCTTTTGCCACTGACTTAAGGCCACCTTCTCAATCCCGAGCTTGGTGCCTGGGAGTCACCTCTCATGGTGCTCCATAGTCATGCATCATAGACCACCTTCTCATTCTCGAGCTTGGTGTTTGGGGTCACCTCTCATGGTGCCCATGGGTCTACCTTGTTGGGCCAGACCTTTATGGCATCTTCCATCAGGGTGGCAGGTAGGTGTGAGAATTCACATGTATATATAAATGTGATAGCCATAGTGACTTTATAGTTGCAGTATAAACATCTAAATTGTTTTGATTTCATTCAATGCGAGGAAACATCTGGAAAACCCTCAATAAACTAATGTGATTAACCATAATTAACCACATACCTGTCAAGATGACTTGAATGCAGAAATAACTCAACCAATTTAAGAAATCAAGAAAGTACACCCAATTTAATCATGTCATCATGACCTATTAATCTTAGTTGTTTCCTAGGGTTATTAGTCCTTTTTAGGGTTTTGATCACAATTAGGGTTTTTCTTTTACTTTTATTACATTTAATGATCCCTTAGATCACAAACCCTAATTTCAACATCATAAGCTCAATTAAAGTATATTATTTCACTTTTATACCAAAACTACCATCTTTATCCTTTTAAATTATCTCAAGATCATTAGACTCAATTATCACCTTTAGTTTCTTTCGAATTGACCACTCATATTTCATTATGATCAAATTCGCATATGAACTCAATTTATTATTAATCCCACATTTATCCATCAGAAAACCCTAATTATCATATTAAGGGTATTTATCCACAATTAAGAACTTTTATACTCGAGATAGCTTAGAACCATCATATCTCAGCTTCATTCATGAATTTAAACAATTAAAGCCATTATACACCATGATTACTAATATTTGGGTTTCAAGGCCCATTAATGCTTATTTATGCAAATCAAACCCTAAATTACAGATTGAAGTTCGACTTTAATATTCAACAGGTTATTACTTCACAAATTGTTCTATTAAACCTTAAAATCATCCTTTATACTCAAAAAGAGTTTGTAAGTGCTTAATCATTCTTATTTGAGGTAAAAACCCTAAATCATGCAAGAAACATCTAGATCAGGTTCAAGTTCATCATTAACTATTCAACAGATAGAAATTACTTACTTTCACCAATTAAGCATTATGAACTTAACCATTATTTTCAATTAGGGTTTCTAACATAATTTCAAAGAACTTTTCATTAACTTAGTGTACTTTTGCAAATATGAACGAAATCAGGTTCTCAAACTATTTTTATTGTGTTCCTCGCATTTTTCTGATCAACTTTCATGTATAACTTGCAATTATCATATAATGCTACATTTAGTTATGATTTTCTCAAGATAAATACCTTGAGGCCAATCGATGGCTGCCACGTCGGCCACCTTTCATTTTCTTTTCGTTTCTGCTGGCAAGGCACCTAATCGACTGGTTGTACATTTCTACCCCTATGCCCCTTTTAGGAAGTCATCCACACCCATGGGCAAGGAGGTAATTTTCCCTCCTTTCATCTTCAAACTCGCGCCCTTCTTGCGAGCTAGCAGCAGACCGCGGTCAACTAGGGAGTTGACTCCGCACGTTTCTCCACCTGAGCGCAAGACAACCCCACCATCGCCTTCGCCTTGACATCCTGGACTCACGACACCCCTTCGTCACTCCATTTATCATCTCAGTCGTTGGGATGGTGAAGTTCTCCTCTGGCAAGAAGTTGTTGCCGGGTAGGGATTGATATCACGATGAAGGGCCCAATTGGTGGCGTGATCGAGTTTGTTGGCTCTGAGCAGATGCCTTAAGATGCTCCGGGCTCCCCCAGATGGCGTTCAAGACCCCTATTTATATAGGGCAGGCCAACGAAGAGTACCCAATAGGATTTGGGCATATCACTTGACGTCCACAAAACCAACCCAAACTTAGGTCTTCTAGGTTTGGATTCTCCTCCTGAATCTACTGGACTAGTTCCCATAATGTTTTGTCCATTATCTTGCAAGATTTTGGTTTCAGAAAGTCCACCCTCTTGACCTCCTACTTCCTTATCCAATTGAGGAAGGTGACAATACAGCCACTGTTGGACCTGAATCTGACGGCTGTGGTGTCACACATCTAGATCAAAAAGGAAATTAAAATCGTGACAAAAATACCTTCCTCTACACTTTATGAATTTTTGTAAAATCCATATCTTCCAAACCGAGTGTCCAAATAAACCCAAATTTTAAGGTAAACTTAGTAATGATTGAATCCACCTCTCTGCCAAATTTGATCTCATTACCTCAAAGAAAACGTGACTTTTGTTTAGGTGCAAGATATTACTCAAATATGTATATTTCTCACATATTTTCTCTTTCTCATTTTCTTATTTCCCATTATTTCTCTTCCTTGTAATCCAAGAAAGCAAGTGGGGTTCAGAATATATCTCATTATGACTAAACCCTCACTTCTCTCTCTATTTCATGCATTATCCTCTTATTTCTTCATTAAAATATCTCTTTTTGAGGATTTCTCTTTATCTTTCTTTTTATTTTCCTCATTGGCATTCCATTTAACATTAGAAATCCTTTGGATACGAAAATCCACCAAGGATAACTCAATTATACCTCTTTTTACTTTTTTTTGGGGGAAATCAGGAGGTCATATTATTCATCTCGCCCTCCTCTTACGAGCTTTTCAAAAGGATTTCTACAATCTACTCTTGAACTAGAAATAAATGTGGCAGTACTACTGCCATTACAAGTATACCTCTTTTTACTTATTTTCCACATTTTATCATTGTTTTCAATTTCTTTCTTAATAACGAAATATTTCATTGACCTTTTCTTTTCTTGTTGCATTATCTTTGTAACTTTGGACTCCTTGGGACCCAAGGAACCCAAGAGGCACGAAATCCACCTTTGGATTACATTCTATTGCCTTATAGAGGTTTCTACATTTTTCTTTTCTCCATTTCTTATTAATAATGGAGTTTCTTTTGTCTTTTCCTTGTTATTGGGTCCAATAGCCAATAAAGCCCACAAAACAACCAGCAAGGCTATTGTAAACGAAACTCATTTATTCAAACAAATTATGCCATTATTTGTTCCAATATCTTTAATATGAGAAATTACATTTCTCACCCAATGAAACCAAAAGTTGGGGTTGTAACATTCATCCTTTCATAGGGATCATGGCAACCTGCCTACCTTGGTCAAGCCCCATACCGATTACCTCCATGGTAACATGTCCACAGGCATGTAGAGATGGTTATCTATGGGTTTTTAGGTTCATTCTCACACCATGTACTCTTCACTTAGCTTCACAAGATCCTTTGAAACCTCTTTAGGTTACCTCAAAACCAATAAAACTAGTATACACCCTACAAAAGAGTCCCTCTCCCAGGATGGGAGGAAACTACACCTTGATAACCATGGTCACAAACATCCGTATGTTTAGGGTATGCATCCACATGAGCATGCCTAGCCCTAGCAAGCTACTAAGGCACAAGAAGACACTTACCAAACCATGCTAGGTAACTCTTGTTCTCTTCCTCAACATTAAACCAACTTAGTTGTGAGGGGTTCATCAAACATACCCATAACTTAAGGGGTTTCCTTTACCTCTACACATGAAGAGTACCATGCTCGAAACTATAGTGACTCAAATCTCTTCTTGAGCATTAGGTACACTTCTTCCTCTCTTATGCCTAGGAACCTTAGGTTCCCTTTGAGTGTCCAACTACATGTTCAAACTCTTAACCACGAATCAAGCATGTATAAGGCATGACGTGCACTACCTGCCATCCTTCTACTCGAGCAACGCATCAGGGTCGAGTCCTCCTCAAGGACAACCAACAAGGTATAAGGCCTCACAACCTGTTACCAAACCTCTCCAGGTCTAAGGAACTCTTCTTCCTATCTCAGAAGGTAAACACCTATACCACAGGCACATAGGTACCACAAGCATCATTTTCTCTCTAGGGTTTAGTTCCTCTAAAGGCAACCAAGATATCATCAGCCTCTAGGGATCATGCATGAGGCAACCACTATCATCCACTTAGGTCGCATCATTCTTGACTCCCCATTGTTCCTCACATCTCGGGGTTTTAGGTTTCCAACCTTCTTGCTTGGTTCCTTCTTTCTCTCTCTAAAGTTAACTCCACATCCAGCCATACTACTAGAGGTCATCTCTCCATGAAGGATCAAGCTCACAATCATACCTCTACGCGGGGAAAGCCTATGCTCAAACTTATGTTTGCTCATGATTATCCATAGCCCCTTATGCTTATCTCATAAGCCATCCATCCTATCCTTCTGGTCTCAGTTTTAACTTGCTGCTCATACTACTGATATACTATGGGTGCAAGCTATATCCTACTTGCAACAACCCATAAGGTTTCTATAGGTTCTTCTCTAACCTCATCCATGAAGGAGCTATCCTTTGCTCAAACATGCACGACCCTTCCCAGGGTTGGGTTGCCAAAGGTACTCAGTCATCAACTTCTCATGGCTCATATGGCATCCAAGGCATGTCTATCCAAACACCTGGTATACCAAGACATCTAACTCTTCATGACATCTCTCTCTCCAACCCTCACTTAGGGTTAGGATTAACATCATCCTCAAAGGATGTGCTAGGTCTCTACTTTTAATGGAGGTCTCAACCTCCAAGACTAACTCTCTCTACTCATTCTCCTGATAAGGAGGTCTATCCTTAGGTCTCTCCTGAGGGCAATGACAACTCGTGTCATACAACCTAAGCATGTATCTATTCTTTAGTTTACTCTTACTCTAATAAGCTTATGTCCATGATATCTTATTTACATGCTTTTTATTAATTTGGTGGAGGATTCCTTAGACCTTATTAACCTTACCCATACCTCAAGAGGGTGAGGAGAAGAGAGAAAACCCTAATCCTTAAGGTCCTTAACAAAATTTGAGTTGAGCAGGGATGAACAAGATGAGAGAGTCCTAAAGGTATCTTATTTCGAGTCATATCCTAAGACATCGGCCAGGAAGTCACACAATCTAGGAGTCCTCATATTATGACTAGCGGTGCGGAGGAAAATATTGACAGCCCCCGGACGTGATCCTTTTCAAGACACCTCAATCTTTCGGACAATCCTCTAATAACTCCCTCAGTTCTATGGAATTTGTAAAATTTAATAATTACTAATGATTAGATGAGGAACTTATGCTCTGATATCAATTTTAACGACCCCGTCTCCTGGTAACCCCCACTTAAAGGAGACCAAAAGATCATAGCCGTTAACCAATAACCCAGATCAAAGGTTCGAAAAATAATCAATGACAATTAGTAAATTTTACCAACTAAACTGAAAATTGGTATAAAATAAAACTTTGCATACCTTTTAAAAATTGGGATTTCTAAACTTCTATCCATGAAGATACTAATCTAACTAATCCTCATGTGCACGTTAATTCTCGTTTAATTCCACATATGCCACTTTACTGTTTGTTCTTTTCATTTGTACCTAAAACGTCGGCAAACAAAACGTCAGTCAGTAAGAAGCTGGTATGTGGGGACATCCAAAATTTCACAGATATGGCTAACAATTTAATAATCACAATCAAATTATTTAACAAGGCAATTTACATTTTCAATGTGTCATTCTCCACCGCTTTTGCCCTAACCCTGGCATGCCCCTCTAGGGTTTCTCTTTTGCCATTGACTTAAAGCCACCTTCTCAATCCCGAGCTTGGTGCCTTGGAGTCACATCTCATGTTGCTCCTTGTCATGCATCATAGACCACCTTCTCATTCCCGAGCTTGGTGTCTGGGGTCACCTCTCATGGTGCCCATGGGTCTACCCTCCTGGGCCTGACCTTTATGGCATCTTCCATCAAGGTGGCATGTAGGTGTGAGAATTCACATGTATATATAACTGTGATAGCCATAGTGACTTTATAATTGTAGTATGCACATCCAAACTGTATAGATTGCATTCAATGCGAGGAAACATCCAGAAAACCCTTAGGAAACTAATGTGATTAACCATAATTAACCACATACCTGTTAAGCAAACTTGAATGCAGAAATAACTCAACCAATCAAGAAATCAAGCAAGTACACACATGTTGATGCTGAAAATACATCCAATTTTTTTCTATCATTAATCATGTCATCATGATCTATTAATCCTAGTTGTTTCCTAGAGTTATTTGTCCTTTTTAGAGTTTTAACCATAATTAGGGTTTCACTTCCTTTTTACCATTATTACTTTATTTTTATCAAAATATCCATCAAACACTAATTATTTCAGTTTATTTTCCATTAAAATCTTAAGATCATATTTGGATCACAAAAACCCTAATTTTTGGATTATTATATCATTTATTCCCTTTTTCCCTCACTTAGGGTTTCTAAGGGTCTTAATCAACATATTAGGTTTAAAACCCTAATCCTTGCAACTCCATCATCAAAACAGGTTACAATCTATCTTAATCATTAAACCAGTTAATAATGCTTGAGTTTACACACTTGCAAGATTAAATCTATTTTCGATCATCAATTAGGGTTAATACCCACAAATTAATACCCTTTTCTATCAAAAATATGCAGCTTTGCAAAAATATATAGATTTAGGTGCCCAAACCATTTTTAATGTATCCCTCGTATTTTTCTAAACATTTTTCATGTATTAACTTTCCTCATCTGAGTTTCCTAGCTCAAGATATGATTTTATCAAGAAAAATCCTTTTACTTGATTTACTTGCTATTTGTAGAAAAACCAGGATCGCCCGATCCATGGTCCACGGGTCCACTGAGGATCCAACAGCCGTGGATGCACGTGCCCTTTACTTGCAATAAAAAGAAACATATGATTTTTCTAACCTTGATGCTACTGAAGGAGGCGAGGGGCAAATTGGTCAATCTGTGGTCCTCTACTTCTTCTACCTCTCGACCTCGTCGCTATAGCAGCGATGGTCAACCGCAAGGTTGACTCTTCGATCTCGTCCTCCTGCAAACACACCAACTAGTCAGGGAGCTCCACCTCCCTTCGATGACCTCAATGACACCTTCAATTGTTCGCCAAGAACGCGCTGCAAAGTCCTCCTTATCGCCGGACTCCGGCGAGGCTCACTGAGATATCGAGAGCGCAAGTCAAGATGGTTGGAGCAATTGAGGGTACTAGGATGCTCCTAGCTCTCCGTCTCAATAGTTGGGCTAACAAAAAGAGATTTTGATTCCCTCTTTGACCCTACCCTATATATGGGGTCAAGGTCAAGTTCACGAGGATTGGGCGTTTCCCAAATCAACGACCAAACCTAAACAAAATAGGGATGGATCTCCACGGTTTCCCTTCCTAAATCCAATGGCTAGATCACGAGAAATCTAGGTTGGAAACTCTCCCTGTAACAGTAGAGTCCTAGTCCACTTGGGACTTAGACAATGACCGTCTGACATTGGATTAAGATCCGACGGTCTGAGTTTCCCACATTTAAACAAAAAGGAAAATCATTTTCCTAATTCTGAATCAATCCAATTTTTAGCAACTTCTTAGGAAATTCGTATCTCCCAAACCCTTGCTACATTTTAACTCAAATTTTAAGGGAAGCTTTGGATCGACATTATCTACATTTGTACCAAATTGGAGATCCAAATTTCAAAGGAAAATGGTGTTTTCTTCATAAGCAAGCTATCTTTTAAATTAAACAAATTTAATTGGGTATTTCCTCTTTCTTTACCATTAAATTATTATTTTGAATTCCTTGAACCTCAAGGATCTCTTAATGGCTCTGAATCCCATCTTGGGAATATTCCTTAGTCTTTTACTTATCCTTTATCTATTATCTCTTTCTTCTTATTCATTTCTTTCGTAAAATATTTCTTTTCAAGGATTTCTTTTTATCTTTCTTTTTATTTTCCTCATTGACATTCCTTTTCAGATTAAGAATCATTTGGATATGAAAATCCACCAAGGATAACTCAATTGCACCTCTTTTTACTGATTTTCCACATTTTATCATTTTTTCTTAATAAAGAAATATCTAATTGATCTTTTCTTTTCTTATTGCTTTATCTTTGCAATTTTGGACTCCTTGGGACCCAAGGAACCCAAGAGGCACGAAATCCACCTTTGGATTACACTCTTTTGCCTTCTAGAGTTTTCTACATTTTTCTTTTCTCCATTTCTTATTAATAATGGAGTTTCTTTTGTCTTTTCCTTGTTATTGGGCCCAATAGCAAGTAAAGCCCACAAATAAAACAAAAAGGCTATTTTAAACGAAATTCATGCATTCAATCAAAAGACATCATTATTTGTTCATTTATCTTTATTATGAGAAATTACATTTCTCACCAAATGAAACCAAAATTGGGGTTGTAACACTGATGGTAGAAAATTCAAGTTAAATAGTGAAGAAGAGAGAAGACATCATCATAACATAAGTAGGATGAATCATAGCCATGGTGTGTGGGAACACATTTTTGAACTCTAGAAGAAGGCATAGACCAAGAAATAAGAACAAATCTTGGATGTTTGTTGGGGATGCATTGTTGGTTCGTCGATGTCTCATTCCTTGCAAACTTAATCTCCCTCTATCGGGGCAAGGCAGGTTGAGATTGACGATGGTACAATGGTGGAGTTGACTCCTTGGTTTTGTCTTCCTTATTGAACATAAATGTGGATCTTTCATGGAGATTAGAATCTCCTTTACCCATCGACAAATGGAGGGGGTTGATGGAGGAGGTTGATTGTGGATGGAAATGTTCGACACAATTGGTTGAACTTGGTAGTCTAGATGTTAGTTGACAGATCCTTTACATGGTTGTGGTGGCCATCTTTTTATAGTTGGGGATATGTTTGGAACTCTTCCCAGTCATTTGTACATTTTCCATAGATACAATAGTTAAGCGAAGAGAGGTAGACAAAGGGTTTGTGACCCTTGAGTACCACCATTGGTGCAGGGGCACAAAAGTCTCGGTGAGGGCCCCATCAAGCAAAATACCCATCAAAATGTTGTAGTCGATAGAGTTCTCATAGGTCGATGAGGATAGAAACTTCATTAGAGGGTTGATTTATATTTTTTTGGTGTTGGCGTGACTAGTTCAAGTATGTAGTCTACTCAACTATAGAGGGATGTGTATATTGCCCTTGTTAGGCGATATTATCATCATACTGAACTCTCACCATCAATAACTCTTGTTGGGGGTCAAAAATAGGATTATCATTGGGAACACTTCCTGTCAGGAAGATTTTCTTTATGGATTGATTCTTTATTTTGGGCCAACTAGGCTACTCGTCTGGCTTGATTTAGGCTCGAATAATTGCAAATATTGTTTTTTTATCAAAAGTTTCTTAGGCTTGCTAGTCAGTTAGTGCGTCTACCGCCTCCTACACTCCCACCACACAATGATGTTCTAGCCTTCCATGACAACCAATAATTTGAATCAAATCCTAATCAATTATCATAAAAGTAAGAAAACCTAAAAGTAAGCTAGTTCTAGGGTAAATTCATGGAAATGAGTGTAAAACTAGACTAAGAATGCCACTTAAACTATGATGAGTATGCTCATCAAATAAACATGAACTAAAATGTTGCTTGTCCTTGAGTAGCACAAAATATGAAACAATCACCAAAGGAATATTTTCAACCCATGCAATTGCGACATCTTCACGTCAAGCTCATTTGCCTTCCACCTGATATGGACAAGCTATCCAACTTTCTGAGATCCCAAAAGCATCTATCAATGTATTATTTTTGAATTTTTATTTCCAAAAACACTTCCTTCTCAATATCCCTACTCTTGACACATCTATGAGTGATCATAAAAGTTTAGAGAGTTCCACAAAAAAAAAGTGTTCATATGATCCAACATTGGGGTACTTGAAAAGGATATCAAATATGTATCATTCATTGTGTCCTTGGGTAGAAAATGGAGAGAAGTGGTTGTGGAAGCAGGATACATGTCTCTCTTATATTTGACTTGAGACTAGATTTATTTGTGCAAATACATATATTGCAACATTTTTTTCTGTTGTGCACATTGCCAACTTTTTTTTATGATATGCCCGGGTTTCATAGGCAGGGGTATGGAAGAAGCAAATAGAGTAGGGAGGAAATGTGCCACCTTGAACATGGAATTTATCACTTTTTATGAATTTTTTTTTTCTTTTTTATGGATATAAGGTAACAAGATGGAATAAGGAGTGTAGAAGAGGGTCGATAAATATACAACTTTTCATGGGAAATTAATGTTTGGGTTTCTACGAATTTGTGACAAGGGATGTACTACCCATCTTCCACTATGAATTTCTGACAAGGGTTTCTATGAATTTGTGACAAGGGATTCATCTCAGTTGAAAAAATACCTACCATCTTTTCATGGGAAAATAATGTTTGGGTTCGTTGCCACATGGGGTGATTTCTAGCCATTGGTCATTGTGAGGTTTTTCTTTGAGTGAGTGGAGTTAAATGATGCTGGCATGAATGGATGCAAATAAGAATTTGAATATAAGTCAACTAGATAATGGCTTTAGTTATTCTGGAAAAAAATTATTTTAAAAAACTTAAGCTTAATGCAAAGCATTATGCAATGATAAGATCATAAGTTATAAATAGGCAGGTTTGGGTAGAAAGTAGAATATGTACTACCCATATTCCACCCCAAACTTATATATTGGCTCGTCCCTAAAAAACACTAAATTCATGATGGAGGGGAAGAACATTGCTAGTTGGTCAATGAATTGTGGTTTCAATGCATTTAATGAAAGTCATTCACCTCAAAAAAATATTTTTACAAGATATGATCTTGTCATAAGTCTCCAAAATGAACTAAATGCAATATGAAAACATATGTAAAATCAGCTAGAAATGACAGTAACACTCGGGTTGCCTCACAAGAGGTGCCTTTATTTAACAATGATTACTTGAATCCATGAAGCTCAACCATAATAAGTTGGAGGGGGAAGTGCAAGTTCTTGCTTGTCCTACAGGTCAACAATAGTTAAATAATGTTTTATTCATTGGCCATCAATTGTATATTCTTCTATCTTCTCACTCTAAATTATAACTATTTTATGAGGGAAGATATACTTGATAATGAATGGACTCGACTATTGGGTCTTGAGCTTTCTTCAATAAATTTAGAGACGAGAGCTATGAAGTAATTCTTGGTTTTTGACTTATAAATATTTCTCTTAAAGTGGCCATCATGCCACATCTCTTTGCCCTCCTTGTAGAGGTGTGTGTTTTCATAAGTTGTCAGTGTTAACTCTTCTAGCTCTTGTAATTGAAGAAAATGGTTTTCCTTTTCTAGATGAAGGTTGAAGTTGAGCTACTTGATGGCTCATTGAGCATTGTTTCTAAGATCAATTGGTAGGAGAAAATTCTTCCCACAAATTAGATAGAAAGGTATAGTTCCTAGGGGGGTCTCATATGAAATTATATAAGCCAAAAGAGCATCATTCAGTTTATAAGCCCAGTCATTTTGTGTCCTATTGATTGTCTTCTCAAAAATAGCCTTGATCTGGCAGTTGCAAACTTCCACTTGACCACTCTTATGAGGGTGGAATGGAGTATCCACATGCTGAGTGATGTCGTACTTATAAAGAGTGCTTCAAAGTTGCATTCAAGAAAGTTTTATCCACCATTGGAAATGACAATGCAAAGGACTTGAAATCATTGAAAGATAATATATTTGAAACTATTTAACCAATGGTTTGGAGTCTCTAGACTTTGTGGGAATAGGTTCAACCCATTTTGAAACGTAACAAAAGATGACCAGATTGTAGGAGAAGCTAAATGAGGAGGGGAATGGACCTACATAGTCTACACGCCATACCCCAATAATCTCCACTTCTTGCCAAAGATTGACGGGAATCTTATATCTCTTCGATATATTATTGGATCAATGGAACTAGTCATAGGACATGATAAATATCTCATAATACTTAAAAAAGGTAGGCTAGAAGAAAACACATTGGAGGACGTTGAACACAATTTTCTTGGAGCTCATATGGCCCCCAGTTGGACCAGTATAACACTTGTTAAGAAGTAGAAGATCTTATTCTTTGGAGATGCATTTGCAGTTGAGAATGTTTGAGTGTAACAAAAAAGAATAGGGCTCATCTCAATAGTAATGGTGAATGTATGACATGAATTTGGTTTTGTCACTTCCCATGCAATCTGGATGTAGGACTCACACGACAAGATACTTCAAAAATCAGCATATACCATGAGGTGAAAATAGACATCTTGAATAAATTTCCATTAGTAAAGAGCCATTGATTGGTACCGTCTTACTATCCTTGATGTGTAATAATATGCTATGATGATAAACAACAACATTCTTAATTTCCTTTTTATCCGTGGTTTGTACATTGAAGTCTCACAACAATAGGATCCCTCATATTAGCCTAGGATTTGTGACCTTTTTTGACATTAGATATTTGATAGAAGCATGATCAATGTAGACAATCACTTGATAACCTATTAGATAGGAGAAAAACTTGTCAAAAAGATAAACATGAAAGAGAAGATCATTTTTAGTGGTCACATAATTTTTATGTGTTTCGTCCAACGTCTTTCTTTTGTAGTATACGGTGTGATGTTTTTTGTTGACATGCTTCCCCTGAACTAACCTACAACATAGTCACTGGCTCAGAGATGATCTCAAAAGGAAGAGACAAGTCTGGGGCATAATGGATTGTGGTGGAAATGACAACCTCCTCCAGAGTGTTGAAACTCTTCACGTAGTCAGAGTTGTAGTTGATGTGCACATCCTTCTAGAGAAGATTCCTAAAAGGCTTGGTAATCTTGTTGAATCTCATATAGAATCTAGAAAGTCTAGAATTCTTTAACATTGGTTGGAGGAGATAGTTTGGTTATTGCTTCTATCTTCTCTTTGTCAACTTTGATGCCTCTAGTGCATACATGGTCACGATGAAGTGGTATTTCTCCCAATTAAGCACCAAATGTGATTCTTCACAGTGTTCAAGGATAAGGGAAAGATGGTGTATGAATGTTTCAAAAGACTTTCTATTGACTACGAAGTCATCCCTAAAGATATCCATTATGATTATATTGATGTAAAAAAGATGGAAAACATGCAATTCTAGAAAGTAACAGGTGTGTTGCATAATTTGAAGGACATTCAAGAAAAATCATACGTTCCAAAGGGAGACAGGAAGGTGGCATCCTCTTGATCTTTGGGGTGGATGGGTATATAGTAGAATACATAGTATCCATCCAAATAGTAGAAGAATTCCTGGTATGTGAGTCTCTCTAGGGCTCCATCAAGAAAGGGAAGTGGGAAGTGGTCCTTCTGAGTTTCATTGTGGAGCTTGTAGTATTCTATGCATATGCACCACCCAATTATAGTGTGGGTGAAAATAAGCCCATTCTTCTCAATTAAAACAATAATAGTGATTGCATTATTTGGAACCACTTATACATGAATCTACCACAATTAATCAAAGATGGGATGGATGATCCTAGAAAGTGTTAGCTTAATCACTTCCTTGAGCATAACTTCCTTTATGATAGGGTTCAAATGGCATTGTACCTCCATGGAGGGCTTGTAGCTTTCGACCATGTTCATGTGATGCATGCAGAAGGCCTATTTTTTTAGTGAGGTCGATCATCTTGTATCCTAAATCATTCAACCTCTTCCTTATCTCATTTAACAACTTGTTTCCTAGTTTAGCAGTTAGATCAGAATTGATAGTAACTATGCAGACAGTGTTCTAGTCTAGGAAGACATATTTTAGCCCCTCATGTAGAGGCTTCATCACTTGTATGGTGGGATCCTTTTCTTCTTCTTCAATCAAAAAGATAGGCTTCATATCTTCTAGAGTATAATTGGAGAATAAATTGCTCGACTTGTTCATTGTTTAGGTCATGAGCATTAGCATTGACGGGTACAATGTCGAAAGGGTGTTTGGAAGTAGGATCCACCTTCCAAATATGTACAATTTTTTCAATTCAAATAATCAAATAGCATCTTTTCTATAGAAAGGATCCCTTGAGGCTCTCGAAGATTTTGATGTTAACCATGTATGTCCCGAGTTTTAGTGTTAAGATTTCATATTCAACATTGATGAGTGTGTGAGTGTTCATAAAGAAAGTTTGGCTAAAAATGAGAAGATATAATAGGTCCTCCTTGATTTCAATGATGACAAAGACACATGCATAATATGATTTGGGTCCCAATCTGATATGGAAGTCCTCTCAGATACCCATAGGGGTAGATATAAGAGAGTCCATAAGTTGAATCACAATGTCGTTTGGAAGGATATTAGTGGTGAAGTCTAGCCTCTTTCACAAACTATAGGGAATGATACAAATTCTTTCATGAAGATTGGTGAGACCCTTCCAACATGTTGTATCCCCAAAAAATCAAGAGATGTCAAACGATTCTACATCTTTGAGATTTTTGGACAATATCTAATGTCATCATGCTAGTTTCATGTTCTAAAATTTCTCTTAGGTATTTATGAGTGTGCAGTTCCCTGAAGAACTTTTTCCATGAGTGGATTTTAGCAAGATTCTTAAGGAAGGGGATGTTTACATGTATCTTCTTCATTTCTTCCTTGAAATTCTTATCGAGTCAAGTTACATTAGAGATATGTCTCTGGTAAGGGACACATAATTTGTAGTTTGACACCACATCATTAGAGGGGGAGTTGTCATAGCTTTCAGTTCCTTCTTAGGATTAGGGGTGTTTCTTGTATGGGGGATAGATGTATCACCCTTCTTTGGTTCTTTAATAGTTGGTCCTATAGGTGCATTCATTGGAATGGATATTTGTATAGTCATTGAAGTGATGATGATTGTGGCTAGAGGTTCTGGAAGTAGATGCCCAAAACATGTGGTCACAACCTCCAACTACTCCTCCTAATGTTTTAGGTTAACCTCAAGTTGACCTGCAAATGTGCTCATTGGAGGATGGATGGTGGAAACAATTTGTGCAAGAGCCTCCATGGGTCTTTTGTATGCCTATTAGATTGATAGAATCTTCTCAATGGTGTCCATGTGACTTTGATCATAGGAGGCTAGTATATTCTGTCAGTTGCCTTAGCTTAGTAAATTTTAACCTTGTTTGATGTATGGTTGTCATGGTTTTAGTTGATTCCCTAGTTGAAATTTTTATGGTATTGTCTAGGATTATAATTGTTTTGGAATTTTTTTGTCTTTGATGAAAACTAGTAAAAAAAGAATATTATTATGATCCTACTTGAGATGATGAGCATTGGTCTCTCCTAATGGGTTTTTGTACTAGAATCCATGATGATTTATTGGCCTATTGGTGTTGTTGTACCCTTCTTCAGTAATAGAGTTGACAACATTGACTTTTTCTATGACTGGGATGTTATAAAATTAAGGTTGGTACATGTTTATTGTGGCTGTGTAGAGGAGGTTTCATTGTTGTCTAGTGTGACCTTCCATGCTATCGGCTTGGAATATTACGGAGGATAACCCAACTTGAAAAGAGGAGTATCCTATCTTCCCATTTCTTGGGAGAGATGACTGAAGAATGTCTTGCTTGAGTAGGATGTCTTTCTTAAGAGCGAGCATCTTTAGAGATTACACAATTTCCTTTATCTCATATTGTTCTTATATTGTGGCCATCTTGGGAACCCTCCCTTAGGGGACGAACCCCAATTATATTGGTTCTCAGATCCCCCTATCACAATGTTCCATGTGTCTCTAAAACGTTTTTGCACAAACTTTCTATTTGAAGAAGCGTCAAGAAACTATTTTACATCATTGTCCGCTCCCCTATAGAATTGCTCAATCAAATGGGATGAAGTGATGTTGTGGTGGGGGAATTTGCATGGAATCTCTTGAATCGTTCCTAGGATTTGAAAAAAGTCTATGTTAGGAGTTTCTTGAACTTAGTAATCTCCCCTCGATCTCTATTAAGTGAGTGAGGGTGGAATGAACTTCTCTAGGAACTTGTTTGGATGTTCCTATCAAGTTATGATACTATGATTCTCTAATGAATTGTATCACACCGTAGCCTTATCAGTGAGGAATTATTATAAGAGTCATACATTAATTACTTCTTCAGCGACACTTGTTTTCTCAGTCCACAAAGATATATCAACTTTTTATATGTTCATGTTTGTCCTAAATGGTTCTTCTTGCAAAATTGTTGTTGTGCATCATTGTCACCGATTATGTATTAATTTCAAACTTCAATATGACAACCTAGACTTTATTTCTCTTCATTTATGTGCTTTGCAGTTCACCTTTTCACTAGTTGTTGAATGCAACCTTCATTTTATGATAAGCATGATTGGATTATCTTATGTATAACTAAATCATAGTGACATTCAATTTAACAAAAAACATAGTTTTCATTTTTATGATGCATCACCATCTTCCTTTCTAAGTACATTTTATCTATGTGCATCTCTCAACCCTATCCTTGTGTTCAATTTTGGAGTGCTCCCTTATGGTTCCAATGCACCAAATGTTCCTCAATTTTGAGTTAGTGAGAGAGATTTACACCTTCCCATTTGAAAATTACCTAGATTTAACATTATTTTGACTCTTTTATTCAGTTTTTGAACCATTTTGGGCCCTAATTGGGTGCTTGACCCATCCCACCTTTTCTCCTTGGAGATTTGACCATCACCTTTTAGACCAATTACGATCCTTGTTTTATTGGCCTTGGATGCAGACTGTTAAATCCTATAACTATGACTATGTGCCTCCATCCAATGGACACCTAACCAACTTTCTCCTTTACTCCAACGTATGAAGACAACAGGTTGGCTTGAATGACCTACACCCCAACTCTTCCCAAATTGGGATTCCCTTTTGCTTCAGCGCCTCTTCCTCTCTCTTTCTCTTTTATTTCCAGTCCCAATTGTGGTTTTAAGCCCTCCCAATATCTGCATTTCTTCTTGACCTAATGGAAGAACTACTACAACTGGGTAGTTTGGGTGCATTCTCTCCAAACCTCCTTAGCGCAAGCTAGAAGACCCCCATCTTCATGAAGGGCTAGGGAGCTCAATCGACAACCTCGCACACCCTATAGAGGTATGGAGCTCCCAAACTCCATATCTCTAGAAAGAATCCCTACCTCATGGTGTCATGGGTATCGTAAGGCCTACACACACGAGGTGCTAGGAATGGACCCCAAGTGACATTGAGTGGCCCCCACAAAATTCCTAGCATGCCTCCTAAGTGGACCACTACGGTGGGAAGTGGTTGTCCACAAGGGGCTTTTGTCTCTAGATGGGATGACTCACAAAATCCCATTCCCACAAACTCAATGGGCCTAAGAAGGTTGAACATCCCACCTAATGGCTACATATAGCTGCTAGATTTAAATATAAGGCTCTGTAACCGTAGACAATTAAATGAACCTTTCAAATGTGCTATCTAATCGCTCCTTGAGCCTTTTGGGATATTCCATATATGATTTTTTTGTAAATGCAATATATCCAATAAAAGTTGTCTTCAGACATAGTTTTGCTTTTATATGCTTTGAAATTTTGAATAAGCTACATTTTATCATTAAAAATATGTTATTCATTTAACCATTCTTTCATTATGTTAGTAATGATCCCTTTTTCCCTAAATTATCTAAAATAGTAACATTATCTCACTCTAGATGTGATTGATTTTCTTGAACCACCCATATGTAACCACGATTTTTATTTGGACTTAAAATGACTCTTTGTTGCACTTTCACGATGTAAGTTGATCCAATACGAGGTTTTTACCTATTTTATCATCAAGCACCCTTTTAACTTTGAACTCAATAGACTTTATGTTGTTATATGCCATGTTATACTAACATATTATGCATCTTTCCATGATGTAACTCATATGAAATAAAAGACTTACTTTTGCACTCTTTTATTCCCTAATTTGTGATGTTTGTACATTGATGATTGGATCTTTAATTCCTTATGCAAGCGTTATCCTAAATGTTCAACGGTATATAATGAACTTCAAATCAGTCATTAATTTGAGTTGTGATATAAAATTCCATGTAACACATTCATGTGTCCTATTGACTACTTGTAATACCTAATGTGATGAAAATGCATATGTTGATTATTAGACTCTAATCTTGCTAGTATCATGCTCTAGTGTTAGATGTGTCACCTTAGGGCCACAAATCAGTAGACTAGTCATACTTGTATAACTAAATAACAACTTGATCTATCATATGTCCTTTTATGATCAAACCCATAACCATCAAGAGGGCACATGATGAGGGTAACAAATATTTCATTGACATTTTATGCAACAATGGTAGGTTAAGTGATAGGGTTTCAAATGTCAACAAATTTGAAATACAAAAATGTCATGGTTATCGTTGTCATCCTACTTCCTCGTCCGCTCATAGTTCAGCCTACACAACAACTCTCGCCTTAACAATGAGTTTGTCACCTTATGTTGATAGTGTTTCTTCAACCCTACAGTTGATCTCCTGTACAGTCATCTTATCTAGTGCACAGGAAGGAGCTTGGGGTATGTTCCTTAAATCTTAGAATAAAAATCTAGTCATGGATCTATCCTAGAAGAGTGTGCCATGTACTAGAAATAATTCTTGAGGAAGAAAGACTACCAAAACTAAGATGACTGACATGGAGTTGAATTCAAAAGATATGGAATGTTTTCAACTGTATAAGAAAAATCATAACTAATTGAAGATTCTTAAAGTGATCAAAACAATATATTGTCCCTAGAAACTGTGCCAAAATTTGGCATGGTATTTATCACATGTGACAATTCACTAGTGGTGTAATCCCTAGAGTTTACCTTAATAAACATACCATAATCACCATCAACAAGTGGACGGATCTTAACATAGTATAGTTCATGATCAAACCCAAAGTAAAATGTATTTAAGAGTTAACTAATCAAGGTAACCACACCAAGAACTAGTATTTAGCACATAAGGTTGATTTTTGATTATTCCCAAGTTGCATGTAATAAAATGTTGGATAAATTCTAGAATTATCAATGCATGGGAACACTAGGTTGGAATGGGTTTCACCGCTGCTAACTTTCATTTACTCTCTCACTGCATCATACTAAGAATAGGAATATTTATGTTGAGTCTAGGAAAATCACCATTTCGAATTTAGAATTAATACCATGACAAAAATTAGTTAATTTGGCCTTCACATTACGTACATATCATACATCTATCGCACCAGAAAACATCTATCAGAAATTATCACCAAGTGTTTAAAATGAATCATTCTATAACCTAGAACATCGATTCAAAGTTCCCTACACCTGAGATCTGACTAATATATTAACTTGATGATCATATAAGAAAATAAGCATAAATCAGACTAATTGCAAACATATAATGGTACACACAATAATAGATGCAGTAAATAGAACAAAATTGTGTAGTAGGTCTACTCACCACACCCTACCAAGGGGTATACTCACTTATGTTAGCAAATACTTGTTAAATAGGGAAGAAGATAGAAGAATTCATCGTCACAAAAGAATGATGAATCACAGTTGTGGTGTCCCAGAACGGTTGTTCAAACTCTGCAAAGAGGCATTTACCAAGAAATAAGAACAACTCAGGGATGTTTGACGGGGAAGAACTGGTGGGTCATCAATCTTTCTTTCCTTATGAATTAGTTTTGTTTCTAAGGTGGTAAAGAAGGTGAAGAATTATGGTGGATCAAAGGTAGAGTGGACACCTTGGTTCTGACTTCATTTGAGATCAGACGAGGAGCTATGTTGGAGGTTGGAATCTCCTTGGTTCGTCGACCAGTGGAGGAGGTTGATGGTGTCTAGAAGTGGATATTATGGGTTGAATGTGGCAACATGGCATTGTAGTTTGCAAATCCATTTCATGGAGGTAGTGGCTTTCTATTTATATGTGGGGGGATAGGGTTTGGAATCCATCCCAACTAATTTACACAATTGCCATTGATATAAGAGGTCAGAGGAAGGAGGTAGATGAAGGGTTGTCATCTTTCCATACCTCCATCGGTGTGGGGATGCATGAGACTTGTCGGGTAGGGATGTTGTTGGGAAAAATAATCATAAATGTGATGGAGTCGACTGAGTACTCATAGGTTTATTGGGATAAAAACTTCATCAGAGGGTGATTTAAAGTTGTTGTTGATGTTGGGGTGACTCATTGAGGGATGGAGTCTATATAACCATCACGGGGTGAGAACATGGCTCTTGTCGGGCACAATTCCCGTCAACCAGAACTCCAATTGGGGGTTGAAATTAGGATTCTCGTCAGGCAGACGTCCCATTTCATAGGTTTTTGTTAAGATCCAGTCTTTGCTGGGGGCCAATTAGGTTATTCGTGGGGAAGGATTCAGGATAAGATTTTTGAAAATATTTTTAATTTTATGAAAAGCTTCTTTGGTCTGTAGTCAAATAGAGAGAGCACCGCCTCCTACACTCCTACCATGCCATGAAATTCAAGCTTGTGAAAACCAATAAATTGAATAAGAACCTTATAAATTATCATAGACATAACAAAATGAAAATGCAACCTAGTTCTACAGTAAATTGATGGAAAGCAGTGTAAAATTAGACTAAAAATTGGGGCAAAAATTGGATGAACATACATTGATCAATTATTCCTAACTTGTTTAGGTTTTAAGTAGGGTTACTTTTTTCATTTTCCTAATTTATTTCTCACACTATTGTAACACTCAAATCCATGTTTAAACCATTAAACACTGGACTCTACTTTAGAAACCTATGTCAATGAACTAATCATAATATCCCCTATCTCTTAGGGTTTAACCTTGACTTGACATTATATATACTACTTTCAAGCCCATGGGCTTATGCATTTATTTAGGAATGTTTTCAAAATGGGTTTTAAAAATATCAAAAGACTAGGTGTGTTCCTACAGCACAAATAGACACTTCAACTGGCTAGAAGTACACATGGATGCATCATGGGCCAAGACCCAATTGGGCTTAAAATGGTTGTAAACCTAAAATCTCCATTGTCATCTGTAAAGAGAGACAATGTCATGACTACCTTAGTTGGAGTCAAATCTAGAAAACTCCTTACACGTAGCAAGTACATATGCAAGAAATACCTTTGTTGGCATGCTAGAATGATTGTCACTCATGTGTACCTTATTCAACTTCAACTAGTCTTTGTATGGCTTTGTAAAACTAGTGGTATAGTACATCAATATGTGCTCTCATAGAGGGTTAAGAGGTATTCTTTCTTAAGTCCATGACACTCTAACATTATAGATAAATCCTTAATCATCATTTCTCAAACCAAGTTCTTGAAAATAAATCAGAGCCAACCATCTATTTCCCTACATCAAAAGTTGTGCTACACCCTTCCCTAGTATTATATAAAGAAACACAATGCTATATATTTGAATACCAACTAGTGGATCCTGATGCAAAAGTTAACAACAACCATCAGGTAGACTTCCTATGATCAATATTACATGCTATATTTGCATCAGTCAAACCAATAAAATGAGCAGTGAGCTTCCAAAGAATTCACAACATTCCAATGATCTTTTAGAGAATCATAAAGAAACTTTCTAGTCACACTAACTACTTGTTGAAAATCATACCCAATGCACAACATTTCATCCATAACACCTCCTACTATGGAATAGTTGGGTTTTTGAGCCATCACTTTCTTTTCTTGATAAGTAGAAGGATATTTTTTGACTCAATCTAAAGTGGATGGCTAAAGGAAAATTAACTAGATTCACTCTTCCATGTTGAACCTATACAATATTTAGTCAAAATATATCTTGTATGATAATTGAAGTTTATTTCATTTTATATCATTCTCTATGTTTGTTTAAAGAATCTATCTGGTTTCTCTAAAGCATTTGATGTAAATGAGCTAAACAATTAATTCTTAAGCATGGAAATTTTGTGCACATTTTATAAGTAATCAACATGTAAACTACATCAAAAAAGATATTGATTAAACTATTTCCAGAGAAATATGCTCGAGTAAACACAATGATCTACTTATGTTCTTTTTTACACTTTCTTTGGCATCATTGAATCAAACTTTTCATACCACTTTTTGGGTGTGATTCTCACGTGTAGAAACTTTTATTTAATATGATAATTATGTATTATATTTGTTTCACTACAAATATGTTAGTTTTTAGCCTATAGATCTCTTTGTCTATCCCACCATGGAGTAAGGTTGTCTTCACATCAAGCTTCTCAATATCAAGGTCTAAACATGCATTCAAGACCAAAATAGTAGGGGCAGAATTCCTTATCGCAACTAGATAAAACATCTTATAGAATTTTATACCATTATAATTCCATGAGCCTTTCACTATAGGTCTTTATTGTATCTAACAAAGATTTCATTCCCATATTTCTTTAGCTAGAAGACTCACTTATTCTTCTAGGCTATTCTTCCTTCAAAAAGTTTGCATCAGTCTTATGTATCAATTCTCTTGAATGTGTTCATCTCACTTTCCTGTAGACACATGTAATGACCCCCTCCCCCTGTTATCCCCTATTCACATAGACCGAGAGGGAAAGGGCCATTGTCAGGAATACAAGATCAAAAGTTTAATAATCAACCAGAAATAATTAATAAATTTAACTTACAAAAAGGAATATAGTACAAATTTGTAGAAATGTCTAAAGTCTCATCATAAAATAAAATCTAACTATAACCTTCATGTCTACATTATATTTCTTCATCTTGTGCCTTCTTTCTATATATCTGGTTTCATCATAAAAGTAGAACAACAACTTATCCTAAAATATCCACAAACAAAATGTCAGTTAGTATAACGAACCATACTGGTATGTGGTGAACCAAAATTTTGCATATAATTGGAACAAATATTGGTTCCTCAAAATTGTGCATCCTAGATCATAAGTTTTTCAATCTCGTATTAGGGAAATGAATCATTAGTTTGGTTTTAAAACATCATTCCTATAACATAGGCCATTCTATCCTGTGCAATCTAGACAGAATCATAGATTTTCCAAGATAAATTGTAAATAGAAAATATACATTGTCCTCATGTGGTAATATGATTATATTGGACACTGTTTCAAACGACAAGAGGATTCAAACTTGCCCCATTAAACTTGCCTCTAGGTGTTAATGTTGCCTAAAGAGCGAGCAAGAACCATAGACAATCCTATTTCGCAAAGGTAGGGCTAGTGGGATTGTTTGAGATGAGACCCAAAAGGTGTTTGACATCACCTATGTTAGTGCACAAAGGAATCTGGAACATGTACTTTGGGTAGTTTGATCAGAATTGGGAAGTACCAGGTTGAAGTTAGGGACATTGTTATAATTTTGGAAATACATTGTTTGAGAATATATTATTTTTGAATGGGTCAGTAAAGACATAATCCTATGTGAGGCCCTTGTAATATCCTTGGTATATTCTAGTCAACAAATAGCCAACACTAGTCTAATTAAAGATAGGGACCTAGAACAAACATTTTATAATACTAGATCATCAATGATGGTTCATATATTATTTTTATTACAATTCATTGTGTTTCCAAACCTTATTTTAAAACTTAAACCTTAGAACATAGACTGATATTTTATGGTGCAATCAAGGTAGAAGCATAGATGTTATGTGATAAACTACAAAAAAATACATATTCTCCTCAAGTTATCAATCGATAGCATATCCCCTTAACCAGAAATTTTGAAGTTGTAAGGAATTTCTAACATGTCGATAATAACATAGATCCTTAGTTTGTTATGTCTACCTTCAATAAGTTCAACAACGACCTTCACTCAAAAATCTTTGAGGATTGTTGGACTGATCCATTGCTCGTAGCATTCTTACATAATGTGTCCATTCCACTATTTCATCATCAACATCAGAAATAAGTCATAGTCATAAGCATTAGGCTGAATAGGCACAATCAAAACATTCCAATTCCAATCATTTCAGTTTATTAGATCCCCAGCTGGATCCCTGGTTGTCTCCAAGTCAGCTTTATGCATGTCGTAACCACCTCCCCAAGTGGCCTATACAAAGCATAAAAGGTTACTTCATATGGAATATTGTTGAGAGAAAGGAGCCTCCTGCTAGGGAAGTCGATGCAATACATGATATAATGTACATTACCCATAAATGTAATCATGCACGCTATAATCATCTAATTAATTAATTATGTTATTCTAAACAACATATATTAATTTTATTTTCTATGAAAAATGAGAAACAATTTACTAACCAAACTCCTAAAATATAAATTTTAAATAGGTAGCACAAAATTACTTCAAGTTATTTATATATAAATGAAATTTCTTCAAACTAGATTACATACTAAATATATTAGTTTTACAACTTTGACACACAATCTCATTGTAGTGTTAACATTTACACATACATACATACTAAGAACATATGTATGCATAAGTACATGCAGACGTATGTTTGTGTGTTGTGTGTGTAAGTATGTATATGACTCACACACACTTATATATCCTTAAAAATATCTTACCTCTCATGTTTTATTATTGATTTTATGTGTTTCAAGAGATAATGATTGTCAACTTCATTAATATTCTTTATTTTTATTATTATCATATGGTATGCATCTTAACTTTTTTGGTAAACATAATATATATGTAAGATGCAAAACACAAAAAGTAATCATGACCCTTACCATATTTTGAACTTGTTATTTAGAGTTATTTCCCCCCCCCCAACTGCTCAATCTTGAGTTCACCCCTCTATATATGATAGGCAGCACCTAGGCCACATGGGGTTCGATGGATCAAATCTCAACAACTCCCATTTTAATAGACTTAACCCAGCATTAGGTGGACCAGAGTAGGATACACCTAGAGACCATGATGATACATGTGAAGGAGTGATGGAGGGGTGTGCAAGTAGTGGTACAAGTCTTTGGGACATCTTGGCATCCAACAGAGAATGTGCAGATACAAAAGAAACTAAGTTGTCTAGACTCCTGAGCAAGTCCAATAGTGATTCTCCATTTCTTGCAATCTCATTCCAAGGATAAATCCATCAAAGTTACCATTTTTATTGGTTAATGGAAATCCTTCAGGGGGTTTCAATTGTGGGTGATCTAAGATGGTTTTGGTGAGGTATTCTTGAATATGGTGTCTAGAACATGAACACTGAGAAAGTTAATATAAAGAGATGTTGATATTGTCTCCCTAGATGAATGAGTGACATATTCAAATGGAGAGAAGATAGGTATAGATGGTGAGGAATGAGATCATCTATAAATAACATTACGCTTGGTTCATCCTGGACTTCCCAGGAATTGGACGACATATTATGGCAGAGGTTGGAAAGGATCAAAAGCCCTAGATCAAAGGGGGGACCTACATTTATAAATAAGATCATGTTAATGGATAGCATAAATGAGTTTGAGGGGAAAACAAAGCTAGGAAAATGTTGATCATATAGACAAACTAGTTGAATTAAGTGTGATTAGATGTAATAGATAAGTTCATAGTTTGTACTATTATGATGGTAGCCAACAACATAATGATAGAGTGCTTTAGATACCTATCAAACAAAGAGGTCTTATTCTTTTGTGATTCTTGATCCATATCTAAAATAGGATAAAAAAATAATTCTTAGAATCATTGATATGGATTGGACAATGGGCACTACAAAAGAAAATGCCTTTTATAATGGAAAAACACATGTCTTCTAGTTATGTTGTAGTTAGAATATTTATTACAACAAGTCTAATTATGAGTTGTTTATTGTATATTATATACAACACAAGTAATATACAATGGGCCAAACTTGTTGTAGTATATGTGATACCACAATAGGTGCTAAAATGTTATAATAGACTATATTTTCACAACATACTCAAATGCATTGTAAAATATCATAATTACACAACATGATCTAACTGTTTGTAATAGTCATGTATGCTAACCCATTGTAATAGACCATAATTACACAACATACTCTAACCCATTGTAATAGACCATAATTACACAACATGATCTAACTGTTTGTAATAGGCTTTCACTTGTTGTAATGGTTACCTATTGTAATAGACCATATTCACACAACATGTTGTAACTTGTTATTGTATACTGAGATCACATGACATAATCCAACCCAGGGGTGGAGCTAAGGGGCAAGAAAAAGTCATGCCCCGACTATAAAATGAAAATTTTAAATGTATATACATATGTTTATATGTTAATATCTTAAAATTTATGTTTAATAGTGAATACAAGACAAATGTTGCTAATTCCAAAGTGGCACACAACTATTAGATGTACTTGTAGGTTGTTGGTTCGATTTTGCATCTAAGCGTATTTTACTTTTTGTCCTCAACATTTGTATACAATATTCATTGTATATATACAACATAGAATGCATGTGATGCATAAAATGAAATTGGCTCAGTGGTTTGAGTTGTGCTTTACTTTCATGTGGTCTTAAATTCAAAAAACGTGACTAGGTGTATTTTTCTTTTTTTCTCAACATGTTTCATAAAACACCCATATTACAATGAGTGCGTTCATTGAGCTACAACATGCTTTGACTGTTGTATAAAATACATAAATTACATTATGTGAAACATCTATTTTACAAAGAACCCCCCCCCCCTTTAAGACCACTCAGTCTAATACAACGGTTGACACTAACTATAAAATGGAAAAATGAATTGTTGTAATAAGAAATTTCTACAATAGTGGGATAAAGGAGACCCAGGGGGAAGTATTTTTTTAAGAATCTAAAACATACCCATCATGAGCTCCAAGTCTAAGAAAAATTAACAATAAAGGTAGATATTGTAGGTGTTAGATTGTGGATCACCACTACTTACAAATTAATATAATAGATAAGACCTTTAGATGGAGTTCAATGGCCTGAAAGAGGGTCCAGAACAAAACCTTGGATCATAGTAGGAGATTTCAATGCATATTGGAGGCCCAAGGAGATACTAGGATGCGAGGACCCATGTCTACGATCCATGAAGGACTTCAACACATGGATATAAGGGATATGGGTGAAAGAGATACCTTTTATAAGGATCCAATTCTGTGACGACCTTGATTTTAGAGTTTTCATATTTTATGTAGTATTCAAACCTCATGTTGTTCCTAGTTGATCAATCCTAAGTCAGGGTGAATTTTTACTTAATGATGGTTTCTAAGTGTACAAGGATTCAAATAACTGAATAATGAATCCTGGGATGCATGATAGTCATACTAAGCAATTACAATTCTGTTGTTGACGTTAGAAGCTAAATTTATGTATAGTATAATCTCAATGTACTTATATATGTGTCCCTTTGGAGTATCTCAATTGAGGGGTCAAATAATCGATTATGGGTATCAAACGTTCTCTTAAGGTGTAATACACTAGGAAGAATCTTGAATCAAAATTTTGGAGCCAAAGCATGTTCTTATAGGAAGTTATCTAGGTTTTAATATCACAAACAAATGATTTATACATGCATTGAGGAGTATGTTTTCTGGAAAATAGTGTGGGGCATGAAATTGATGTCACATGGCCTCTGTGAGTTCGGACACACTGGTTTAGTTGTAAGGCCTCTGTAGCACTGATGTGTGGCCTAATCTTGGCCGTCCAAAGTAGATCAGATGATGAAGACTTTGTCTTCTACCCCCGAATTTCATGGGTAATAGTTTCTTATCCACCCCTCTCCATTCCGTTGATTCCATGAGTATTTCCAGGGATTTCCATGCGATCATTTAGCTGCAAATGGTTGATATCTACATCTGGAGACCGAGACTGAAGGATGAGGTGGCCTAGAGAGAATGAACCACCGATCGCACCTCACTGCCTCCACCCACAATCACCGAAGGTGGGACTATCACGAGTGATGGTGTGGAGGGAACTGGAGGGATAAAACCCAAAGAAAAACGATGCTCGTGTCTCCTTGGTGTTTTCTGGGAGGGCATCTTTGATCGTAGAGCTACCCCAAGAGCTCCCAGGTTCGCCGTCTCCAGCTATGGAGGGCAGCCTCGGGACTAGACCTCCTTGATTCCCCATCTATTTTTCAGTCTGTAGACAAATTTGGGGGATCACGATGGTGCTTTGCAATGGATTGAAGGAGACAGAGAAGCCATAGATCTGAAAACCCCAATCCGACAGAGCCTTCTCTGCCCTGGATCCAAGGTGGAGGCCGACATGGTGTTTCCAGCGATTCACAACCTTCATGAGTGGCCGTCGTGGATCTGGGTTCCTCTGCGAAGGTGTTAGATTCGTTGATTCATGTCAGAGATGAGGTTCTGTCTATCAATCGCTCACCGAAGGAGTGTCCAACGGCGGCGCTGATGCATCAGAGGAGTATTATGTGCGAGACGATGGGGTATCGCATGCGTGAAGGTTCACCTGGCTTAGATCGGGTCTTCACCCTCAGAGAAATCATAGACCAGTCGGTCTGACCATAGGCACACAGTGCAACCAGAGGATGTGGATCGGCCAACACTGACCAACCAAGGATTGCCACCCAGGCAGTGGGACCCGCAACTCAGGTAAATCAATTTTATACCTCAGAAATATCATTACTCTTAGAAAATGCCTAATAAATAACTCCGTTGGCCAATAAATTACCCAAAAATATCCCTGGACTCAGAATAATATCCTCTACATTACTACACTCCTAGATCAGACCCTTGAACCACACTCAATGATGATATTCAATTTAGAGTACAATGTTCCTTTTAACAGTTTATTGAGAGAAATAAATAATATCCAGTTGAGATTAATTCTCAGAAAACTATTATAGAATCCTAATGATTATTGAAACCAACTTATGGAATATAATCCGAATATTATTGCTAAATATTAGGTTCTTGCTCTTTAATGCATAATTATATGCTTTTAGCCTTATATTAATGCTAGAAAATAGGAAAAGCCTCAGAAAAATATAAAATTCATACCAGACCTTAATAATGACATATATATCAGACTAAAAATAATATTAACCCTCTCTTACATCATATTGACCTAGGTTTGGCCAAAACCCTAATTGGGACCTAAAACAGTAGTAATAATGGTGAACATTGTATTGATGGTGATTAATTGTTATTAATCAGGTCATGGACAAAGTTCTAGATGATCATGGATGTATAAATATTCTCTGAACTCAGGTATGTGGGATTTATTAAGTATAATACTAGTTTTCTGGTTGCATATGATATGTGATATCTTGAATGCTCATATTTGGATATGATTGCTTGGTTGAACTAGTATGAGTTATACTTCGCCAAATCTAATAGCACATAAATGAGTATGATGGGTTGTAGCTACTAGAGCACATAGCCTGGTGTGGATGTATGTTGCCTAGCATGGATGTATGATTCCTTGGCCCATGTTAGATGTATGATGATACTATATTGCCCACACTAGATGTAAGTCAAGTGCAAGTATGTGTAGTACAACCGCATCAAAATGAATGTAATAAAAGGAATGTTTACCTAATTATCGCTTTAAATAATGTTTTCTTTTACTCTTTCTTTCTCAAGTTATTTCAATTATGCAAACATATTAGTATGTATCTTTCCACCCACGTACACAACACCTTGTGTGTTGATTCGTTGTTTCACGTATGTTTTAGGTTCAGAGCTAGCATGGGAGAAAAAAAAGAAAGGAAGTGAGCAGTTGTCCAGGTTGTACCTATTGTGTAGATCTTGTTAGCATACATGTTATACTTGTGTAAAATTTTCTTATAATGTGCAATTGTAATTCACGTTGTAATTTACATGTTGAATGCTGAGAAATGTTATGGTGTTGTTATGGTTGTATGTTCATGTATGCGTATTATGCTTCCGCATCGCTCTCTGATATGATTGGATGATGTTCTCGGATTCTGACCTCTCATTCCCAATAGGGTTTGGAGAAGCCAAAATACAGGGACGTCACAGTTGGTATCAGAGCATGAACAATAGCTACACCTAACAATTGCTCACCATGACACATACATACTAAATTCTCACCTTTATCTTTAACCATAGAAACTTAGTAAGTTGTTTTATAGGAATTAGGTTGACCTAGCCTCTAGGTTAGAACCTAGATGTTCGAGAACTAGGTTTGGACAAGTGTCTGAAACCCTTTCCATATAGAGCTCATATGTATTGGGTAGCTACACTAGTCTACATCTCGTTCTCACCATTTCACTAGGTGACATGGCACTAGACTATCTACTGTGTGTGGGACACTCGATTTTGCTGATTTGGTTTTGTTTTCCAATCGGCTCGAGCCTCGACAGTTTTCTCTGACGTCTGGCTTCTTAGAGAAAAACTATATAATATTTTATTACCTATATGTAAATATAAAAATGTGTCCCTCACAATGTAGAGTAGTTAGTGTTCATGGAATCTAAGTGAAAGGGAGTGACATCAGTCTAGAAGAGAGAATAGATCTAGATTAGATGTCTAGAGCCTCATAAGGTTATGTGATAGATAGATAAACAAAAGAAAGATGAAGGAAATAAGTATTTAGAATCTTACCTAAGTTGATCTATGATGGTATAAGTTTCCCTATTAAGATTTGAGTTTTATATGAGCCGAATCCACTCTTAGAGGATCTGTGCTAAGTTGTGATGATGAAAGTACATTCCCTTTTCCTATTTAAGATAAGCTAAGTTAAGATAGAGATGAGTGTGCATGAGCCTCAAGCTCTTATACAAGGAGGATGTCTAGTGGTAGGATGAGATATGTGGTGAACTCTGGAGAGATTAAGACCCACAGGGAGAAGGTCATAGGACCTAGCCTCCAACATATGAGATACATGTTAAAAAAAATGTCCTACACTAGATTACTCTTGAGTGTTGAGTTGAGTCCTTATGCATGATTCAAATCTATATGTGAGAATTGGGTAAAATAAAAGGATGGGTAGATGACCCATATGATAAAGTCAATCCTTTGGCTGAGTTAGGTCCTAGCTGGAGTGACATATTTTGTAAATATCATCATTAGTTGCAAGTGAGGTAATATATGAACTCTAGTTATGAGAGTATGATGCTTTGTGCAAAAGATACTCAAAATACGAGTTCTTCCTTCTTCTTCTCTTTCTTAATATATGATGATATAAACCTCACTTGAGCTATATAGATGATTTGTATATGAGGCGTCACTCATATAAGCTTGACCTATTCTATATTCCCCCCCCCCTATATCATACATGTAGTACCAAAGATTGAAATCATGATAAGTTTGACTTTAAAATATTCTTTTCCTCTTCACATGAAACATGAAAGATATGATGTTGATATCATGGGATAAACTTAGTATATTCTCTTTTTCCCTTCACATAATACCTGTAAGACATAAAAAGTTGAACTCATGAACTTGATATAAAGATATTTTTGGATCATAGGATATATGATCAAAAATATAGTTCGTAACTTTGATCCTTCTCAATGAATGCTTCTAAGTTGAGTATGAATATCACACCATAGGGTGAAACCCTAATGGTCAAACATGTTACATAAGCCCTTCTTAAGTAGAAAAATTCTAATATCCAGGATGAAGATAAATCTCCTCTAATGCTGAAATCATTGTAAGATGTTGATCATAAAACATATTTATGATGTTAGATTTGAACGATCTGAATATCATGGCATATAAACGAATTCCTCCAGAACTTTAAAAGCATGAACAAAACATGTACCCTTAGGGGTGATGTAATCCTAAGATATCATAATGTCATGTTATGGCTAAGACCTTAAGAGATGCCTCCACATATATATAAGGTGGGGTGGGAACACCCAAGACTCTCTAAATCTTAAGATGACAACTTAGGGTATATCCAGAATGATGATGCAAATTTTGGAAGCTAGAATTGATGACCTATATGAAGTTGAACATAACTATATTACCTTAAAAATGAAATCAGGGTGAATGTGACGACCTTGATTTTAGAGTTTTCATATTTTATTTAGTATTCAAACCTCATGTTGTTCCTAGTTGATCAATCCTAAGTCAAGGTGAATTTTTACTTAATGATGGTTTCTAAGTGTACATGGATTCAAATGACTGAATAATGAATCATGGGATGCATGATAGTCATACTAAGCAATTACAATTCTGTTGTTGACGTTAGAAGCTAAATTTATGTATAGTATCACTACTACAGAAACGGCCTTTGGCATCGGTCGTTTAACCCCATTTGGAGTCGGTTTCCGACAGATGCCTATGTGGGCGCCGCTAAAGGTCGAACACTTCGGCGTCGGTTTTTTAACCGACGCCTATTTATTCTATAGGCGTCGGTCATTTAGTATATAACCGACGCCAAAAGTGTTCGCGCCACAGAAAATGGCGTCATCTAGGGCACTTTCTGCGTCGGTTATTTACTAAACAACCGATGCCTATATAGAATATAGCGTCGGTCTTTTAGTAGATAACCGACGCATAAAGTGCCCTAGATGACGCCATTTTCTGTGGTGCGAACACTTTTAGCGTCGGTTATATACTAAAACACCGACGCCTATACTTCAAGACGACACGGCCGTGCTTCCCTACACGGCCGTGTTTAGTACTATAGGCGTCGGTTTTATATGAATAACCGACGCCTTTTTCACCACGGCCGTGCTATCCTGCACGGTCGGGTTGTTTGTACTATTAGGCGTCGGTTTTTATCAAATAACCGACGCTGTATGTCTTTGCTGACGGTTTTCTATAAATAACCGACGCCTATTTCTATTTTTTTTTCATATCAGTTTACAGGCCTGCTGTGGCTGGTCAGCAGGATGAGAACCTACAGTTCAGTTTTCTGAACTGCAGGTTTACGACATCCATTGATATCAGCCTACAAACAGGCCGCAAACCTGCAAAAGTCACAAGGAAAAATTTCACACAAGTACATACATTCAGACATCAATTCAATTCTCACATTCACACATATAGAAACATTCAAATACATGTATTAACATTCAGAAATATTCATTTACAAAGTATCATTCATTATCGCTATCAACATCCCAATTATATCTTACAGTTGCCACTGCTTGTACAGCTTTTGCCCATTCTTCTCTTACTTCATTTAATGCTTTCATCGTATATGGAGCATGTATATTTTTTAAGCGTTTACCTATAGTGTGGTCAGTTTTAAACACCTGCAAAGAGAATGATGTATATATATAAGTAATAATATAAAAATAAGATTGATATATTTCATACTAACTAATGAGACTATATATAATACCTCATGTATGCTATCGATGTCCAATGCGGCATGTTTGATAATCATCTGCATAAATCGCATCACATAGTATGCGCATGCCCAGCCATTGTCTTGTGTAGCACACTATAAATTTAAACATACAAAATAATACAACTAAGCACAATTCACATCAATAATATATATATTCGAGTCGGGAATTTACTTGTACGTTCTGCCAATTTATTGGATGGTTCTTTTTCCTTGGGACCGTTCCTCCAGCCTTTTTGAATGCATCTAAACCCCTACATGTTAATATAACACAATAAATTGCATAAGTAAATAGTAATGTAATAAAAGATGTTAACGGATATAAAAATGAAATTTTTCTCACCAGAATAATGGCATTCTCATTACGTGTCCAATTTTAGTGTTCAATGTACTCCCCGCAGGATCTAGATAATAAACAGTGAATGTCCCAGGGACAATAACTAGTAACTCCCAATGTCTACCGCTAGAGGTAAGAAGTTAACAATTAATAACTCAAAATGCAAAATAAAAATGGAATTTTCTTAAGTCCAAATTATAAATAAAGTAAACTTACTTGACATTGAATGGAGCTATTATTATCATCTTCTTTTGCTGACCAAAAATTGTAAAAGCCTCTATACAGTATTGTTGAACATTATCAGGGTCTTTAGCTACCAAACTAATCAATGATGGAATCAAAAATCCCACATGATAAAATGCAAATTGTTTGCAATGATCTTCGACTAAGTAGCTGCAAAACATATAGGCGTATGCATTAATATATAAGAAACCAGATCATCGGATCTTACACAAGGTATATGGATGTATAAACAAGATCTCACCTTATCCATGTCTCTATCATTGATGTATTCAGCCAATCATACATAAACAACTCAATAATATCTTGTATAAATAAAGAGCTATCATATGATTGACCTGCATAATCTGCATCTAAAGAAACTATTATAGGGCAATGTATATTATGTGCCCGTAGCCAACATGCCATTCCCCTACAAGCAGGACCTAACGGGTATGTTAGGTCAGTTGGAACCCAAGTTGGTAATGCGGGAAGTGGAGGTGGAGGCCTAGGTGCTCCTGGTGTCTACTTTTTAACCTGTATATATAATTTCAGATCAGTTGACATCATATATACAAATTAACAGTCTAAATCAATGTAAATTTATCTTACAATTTCAGTCGTGTAGACGACATCTGCTTTGGGCCACAATATGACCCCGCCTTCTGCCTCACCAAGTGTATCAATATCTGGGTGGGCATATGGCAACGCAACTTCCCTCCAATCGGGTAATACATGTAGCGGGCTCACACAAATGTAGCCCTGCGGCATTGGAGTCCCATGAAACGTTGCCCCAGGAAGGGACTGGTAAGCATGCGCCTCTGCAACAACATAGTCTTGCATTCTTAAGCGGCATGGCTTCAATGCCTACAAATTTACGTAAAGAATGTTATACATATATACATATAATCTTGAAAACATATCATCTTGAAAAGACTAGCTACAATGTCATAAACAATACTTACAACAGACGTGCTAGGCGATGGGTCTCCAGGATTACTCGCAGTCTGTGCATCAGGAGAAGAGTGGGTCGCCATAGGCTGATTGGAAGCCTGAGATGCCTGCCACCGCAGCAATTCTTCCTTGACCTTCTCAGCAACTACATCGTTGACCTTCTTAAAAACTAAATACTCAACTCTCTTATTCTCCTATACATGGATAAAAGAAACATTAGCTTCTCATTAATGAATTTCCTTTTGCAGTAACATTCTAAAAAAAGAATAGGTTACCTCTTCTTGAGAAAGTCCCGCTCTGGGTTTGCACTGGGATGGCCCAAAGAATGCTTTGATGCCAACACCAGCGCCGGCACCTCTAACACATCCATGATGCTCTGGGTTACCCAGAGCAACTGTCAATTCATCCCTTGTGCCCTGAGGGATGAACGTGCCTTGTTTCCTCTGCTCGTGCAGCTCCCGCTAATCACCATAAACAGAAATTGGTAAGTTAACACCAAAAATAATCAATATTCAAACGATTTCTCTAAGAGTTGTATTTTACCATTTTTGCAGCCGCCTCAGCAGTTACAGGCTTCTTTATTTCACCCTTCTTGTTTTGCCTGCCAGCTATCTAGATATCATGGCAAGGCATGGGTGTGGCAGACTCCTGAGTAGGAGCAGACTCCTGAGTAGCAGCAGACTACTGAGTAGCCACAGACTCTGCCTGTAGTCTTTGGCGAACGCTTGCATAGCCTTTTGGACCCATAGTGTGGTCATGCACATTCAGTGCACGCCTTGCTTTTTGTACGTCACTGAGGGCCTAGTTAGTATGCACATTAATGATTTGGTTAGTAGCACTAAATGTTAATCTTGAATAGGTGAATACAATGTATATTAATTAAATTG
Organism: Alisma plantago-aquatica; assembly: GCA_963693085.1. Lineage (NCBI taxonomy): Eukaryota > Viridiplantae > Streptophyta > Magnoliopsida > Alismatales > Alismataceae > Alisma > Alisma plantago-aquatica. The sequence goes on along the minus strand of OY856410.1, from coordinate 952,878,022 downwards.
GGAGTGACGCCTAATACCTTGAATTCTTCAGATTTTCTTGAAGCAACAAAATTGTCCCAATCTTCTTTGTCCAAGAAGTTCCATTGTTCAAGGGATGACTTCTTCTTCTTATCACCCTCTTTTATGTATTCTCTGTTCAGATTTGTCCTATAATTCCTAAGCATCTTTCCAACGCGTTGCATCACACTTTTACGATGCAACTTCTCATCCAATGCAAACAGATTTTGTAAAATAGAAATGTTATTAACTAGTATCCAAAATAGAATTGCAAATAATAGAATTTGGAATCTACAAAATAGAATTGCAAATAATAATAATTCACACATAAATCCTTCCATATCAAGTCTTTTTTCCCTTGAGGAACTTTATGCCAATTATCATACTTAACACCACAATGGCTCCGAGTGGTACACCCAAGATAGTTTACAAAATTATTGCGGTTCACTCCAATTGCATTTCCTCCATTATCAAACTCCACCACCAATTTGGATCCACTACCACTTAGCGCTAATAACTTCTTCAACAGAGTGATGCCCCTTTTCTTGTTAAGTGTTTGGTGCTGCGCATCAAGTTGCTCCAGTGCTTCAGTGGGTACAGGTACATCATCAACCTAAAATTTGACAAAAATAAACACACTAAATTAGCCCAATATAGAAATATAGGATATATGACATAACTAGAAGATAATGAATTTTATAGAAATACAGGATATGTTTTTAGAACTTACATTGGTATCCTCGCCATGCTCGTCATGGACAGCATGCTCATCATGGACTTCATGCTCATCATGGACATCATGCTCATCATGGTCAGCCATCTGAAAATGTCATTAAAAACGCAAACATTTAGCATTTGTATTAACTAGAAAAAGGCAAACATTTAGCATTTGTATTAACTAGAAAAAGGCAAACATTTAGCATTTGTATAAACATACATGTCTCTAAAATTGTGATCTTTTATTAATTAACAATCCTTCATTGTGATCTCTGCGCACATATAAGTCATCATTAGCTTCAATATTTTGTGGAGTTGGCAACCCAACTGAGAATGGACTGGAGTCATCATACTTATCATAGTACTCTTCTTCATCTATAGGATCTTCAATGAATTGTCTTTTACCATGAAGAACAACCGACCATTTATCATTCACAGGATCATCGATATAGAATATTTGTTTCGTACACATCCAGGGAGGAAGAACAACTGACCATTTCATACACATCTAGGGAGGAAGATTGTATATAACAAGCATGAATGGCCAAGTGCTATGTTGGCTGCTCAATGTCCCATACGGATTCATCCCATCTGTACAAAGCCCAAGTCTTAGATTCCTATCTTCTTCACCAAATTTGGGGTACAATAGATCAATCTTCTTCCACTGTGGGGAATCAGACGCATGTCGCAGGATCCCATCATTATTTTTCTTAACATCTGCATGCCACCTCAAATTCTTCGCATCTTTCGGATTTGCAAACAAGCGTTGAAACCGTGATATTATAGGTAGATACCACAACACCTTGGCAGCAGAACCAGTTTTAGACTCCCCCGAAGTCGTCAATTTATACCGTGACGCACCACATTTTGGACAATCTTTCAAATCTACATAGTCCTTTTGAAATAATACACAATCATTCGGGCATGCGTGTATCTTCTTGGCCTCCATTCCCATTGGGCACAACATTTTCTTTACCTGGTATGTTGAGATTGGCAGCTCGTTTCCTTCAGGAAGCATTTCTTTCAACAAAGTCAACAATGAAGTGAAGCTTTTGTCACTCCATCTATTGTTAGCTTTCAACTTATACAATCTCAACACAGCGCTAAGCTTCGTAAACTTAGCACAGCCTGTGTATAACGGTATCTCAGCATCATGCACAATGTTTCTAAAGATAGGAGGTGGATCGGTGTGCTCTACCCTACAACTATCCAGCATCACATCAACGATGTCTTCTGGAACTGGTTCGTTCACATTTACGTCATCGGAGGAAATTTCTTCTTCCACCCAAGCACTGCTATCGACATCTACTAGTTTCGATTTTGAAATCTCTCCATGCCAGTGCCATTCTGTATAGCCTTGTACAATCCCGTTGCACATGACATGACTTTTGATTTCCTCACCAGTGTTGACTTTCAAGTTGTTACCGCAATGCCTACATGGACAGTAGAACCTATCTGTAGGTTTTTTCCTATGTTCCTCGACAAATCTAATAAACTGATCAAGACCAGATATAAACTCTGGGGTGCAACGATTACGAATGGGCATCCATGATCTATCCATTCTATGATCAGAGAAAACAAGTATATATTAGGAAACAAGTATATATTAGGAAAAGATTAGGGTATACACTTACATCCTATGTGTATAATGTGATGTCATTCTTATATATAATAAATGTGTACCACCTATCCCATCCTTGAACACCTAATCTCACTAGTAAGTGTATAATGTGTATTGGGTTTTCAAGAAAATTTCGGCAGCATTTCCCCGCTGTTCTCTAAGTACATATGTACTTAGAGAACAAACGGGGAAATGCTGCCGAAATTTTCTCGAAAACCCAATACACATTATACACTTACATCCGAAGTGAGATTAGGTGTTCAAGAACAGTCCCAAACCGGGGACTATCCAAGATTTACTCCTAATGAGTCAATCTTGGACGGGTTTCTAGGCCAACAAACACATTTGATGTCATTCTTATATATAATAAATGTGTACCACCTATCCCATCCTTGAGCACCTAATCTCACTAGTAAGTGTATAATGTGTATTGGGTTTTCAAGAAAATTTCGGCAGCATTTCCCCGCTGTTCTCTAAGTACATATGTACTTAGAGAACAAACGGGGAAATGCTACCGAAATTTTCTCGAAAACCCAATACACATTATACACTTACATCCTAAGTGAGATTAGGTGTTCAAGAACAGTCCCAAACCGGGGACTATCCAAGATTTACTTCTAATGAGTCAATCTTGGACGGGTTTCTAGGCCAACAAACACAATAATAGATATCTACAATGAAGCCGGACTCCATACAAACCGTATATAATTTAGTGATCATTGTTCATTCTAATTTATACCAATGTACAAGTAATATAAAGAACAATGTGGATTATATGGGACATAAATTCATTTTTCATTGTCCAACATTAGGTTCAACACTTGAAACATACATTCATTTACAACATAAAAAATTTGTATCATTAGGGTGCAACATGTGGATTATATGGGACATACACATCAAGGTGGTCATAAGGGAGGATATTTCCTTATTTATAAGTAAGCGATATAATATTAAGATCCATATAAAAATTAGGGCAGAAGGAAGAAATAAATCTTCTTTAGGATACAATAGACCCTTATGGATGTATTTAGGGTCATAGGTACCATCATAGAACAAAAGGGGTACACTCTAGGATTTAAGATCACACTACATCATGTATTTTATACAAAATTACATGTATGTGTATATAAAAATATATATTTATAAGGAACTTCTATACATATCAGTATCTCTAATCATTAAAATCGGCAAGCAGATCAGTAATTGTAAATAACAAACTATGAATTGTTGAATTAAAGTAATCACTAAAGTAATACTAACCAGTAGTACCAATCATTAATCACTGAAAGCAGCAAGGAAATCAGTAAAACTAATCATGCATTACTAGTATAATAGAGCAATAGTATATTTACTTCGATGCATTACAACATTACCCAATTATTTCAGCTTACATACCTTTCGTTAGTGGCGGCGGACAAGTAGGCGAGCTCCCAGCAGTGGTGGTCGAAGCAGGAAGAAGGGGGTGGCGCTGGGCGTGAGCAGGGAGGAAGGAGCTACGGCGGTGGGCGACGCTGGACGAAGTAGGAAGAAGCTAGGGCGGTGACGCTGGAAGAAGCTACAGCGGCGGACGACGTTGGAAGAAGCTAGGGCGGCGACGCACAACAGCAACACCGGCAGCATTGGTGAGGCGAGGACCACAGGTGGAGGAGAAGGAGCGGCGACACGTTGGTGAGCAGCAACACAGGAGAAGGGGGCGCGACGGAGAAGGGGGCGCGGAGAAGAAGAAGAAGGCAGCAGCAGTGGCGGCGCGGCGGCGCTGTCGTGGAGAAGAAGGAGCAGAGAAAAAGGGAAATCGGCGGCGACAGCAGAGAAAAAGGGCAATCGGCTCGCAATGAAACAGAAGAAAGGGGAAGAGTCGGGCGATTGCGGGATATTAAGTTCCCAAATAGCGTCGGTTGTTTAAAACAACCGACGCCTAAAAATCTTTAGCGTCAGTTGTTTGAAACAACCGACGTCCAATTGGACGATATTTTCACGAAATTATTTGGCGGGAAACACTTTCCGCGTCGGTTATATAAGGATAACCGACGCTGAAAGTGACACTTTTCGCGCAAATTTCCATCACACATACGCGTCGGTTTTTATCTACATAACCGACGCTGAAAGTGACACTATTTTTTTTGCTCAAAAATTGGATTTCGCGGGCGACTTTAAGCGTCGGTTGTTTATAAACAACCGACGCTGTATTCAAAGTGGTACCCGTGTCTAGTTGGTCTTCAAATATAGACGTCAGTTTGCCTAAATAACCGACGTCTAATATTATAGGCGTCGGTTTTCCTAAAGAACCGACACCCAGAAAAGCGACACTGAATGCTGTTTCTGTAGTACTGTATAATCTCAATGTACTTATATATGTGTCCCTTTGGACTATCTCAATTGAGGGGTCAAATAATCGATTTTGGGTATCAAACGTTCTCTTAAGGTGTAATACACTAGGAAGAATCTTGAATCAAAATTTTGGAGCCAAAGCATGTTCTTATAGGAAGTTATCTAGGTTTTAATATCACAAACAAATGATTTATACATGCATTGAGGAGTATGGTTTCTGGAAAATAGTGTGGGCCATGAAATTGATGTCGCATGGCCTTTGTGACTTTGGACACACTGGTTTAGTTGTAAGGCCTCTGCAGCACTGATGTGTGGCCTAATCTTGGTCGTTAAAAGTAGATCAGATGATGAAGACTTTGTCTTCTACCCCCGAATTTCATGGGTAATAGTTTCTTATCGACCCCTCTCCATTCCGTTGATTCCATGAGTATTTCCAGGGATTTCCATGCGATCAGTTAGCTACAAATGGTTGATATCTACATCTAGAGACCGAGACTGAAGGATGAGGTGGCCTAGAGAGAAGGAGCCACCGATCGCACCACACTGCCTCCACCCACAATCGCTGAAGGTGGGACTATCACGAGCGATGGTGTGGAGGGAATTGGAGGGATAAAACCCAAAGAAAAATGATGCTCGTGTCTCCTTGGTGTTTTCTGGGAGGGCATCTTTGATCGCAGAGCTACCCCAAGAGCTCCCAGGTTTGCCGTCTCCAGCTATGGAGGGCAGCCTCGGGACTAGACCTTCTTGAATCCCCATCTATTTCTCAGTCTGAAGACAGATTTGGGGGATCACGACGGAGCTTTCCAATGGATTGAAGGAGACAGAGAAGCCATATATCTGAAAGCCCCAACCCGACAGAGCCTTCTCTGCCCTCGATCCAAGGTGGAGGCAAAATTCTATTTTTTTTCAGACAACCCATAGACCAGAGAAGATTGAATGAGGCCAAAAATGAACTTGATGAAATGCTAAAATTGGGAAGAATCTTTTGAAGAAAAAGAACTGGTTATTGAACATTTCAAAGAGGGTGATAAAAATTCTATTTTTTTCATACATATGTCAAAGAACGTGGGAAACTTTTTAGATATAGTAACTCAAGGGAGATGATTACACGTGTCAAATGGAAAGATGGTATAGGTTAAGATGAAGTACAATATTACAACAAACTCTCTCTTGTAGAAGGAGGTATAAGAATATAAGACTTTGCTACAATCATGAACATGACCATAAGTGGGGAAGATAACCAAGGCATTGTTTAAATGGTCTTTGACGAAGAGATTTTTAAAAATTATTTGATATGGATGAGGATAGCTCCCCTAGGCCTGATAGATTTACCACAAAATTCTATCAATCTACTTGGTTACATGTTAAAAAAGACTTGACAAAAGTCAATAGACATTACATGGAGGGGAAACATATACGTAGAGGTCTTAAATGTGTACAATTAGTCCTAATCCTTAAGGTAGATGTAACACCCAGGGCCCACTGCCCATGGCTCTAGTAGAGTTTCAGGAATGACGACTGGCCCCACAAACCACCACTAGCCTTAACTGTGCACTTTGTCCACACTGACGCGCAAGCCAGGATCAACTTCATGACTGGTCACCCATCCTAGTACTACTCCAAGCTGAGCACGCTTAACTATGGATTTCTTTAGAAATGGGCTCCCTGAAAAGGAGGTGCACCTTGGTGATATGGGTAGTCCAATCATTGCTTTTAAGATCATGTTATCTGAGGCCTCAAATCCTAGGATGTTACAATCTCCCCCACTTAGACTCTTTGAAAAACACTAGAGGGGGGGTGAATAGAGTTTTTAAATAATTTTAACAATTTATTGAACTCAAACAACCACAATTGAAAATTGGAAGAAGGAGACATGTGTTTAGAGTGGTTCCAACTTTAGCAAATACTAAAGTTATCAGTCCACTACCCGGTTGCTTACCCAACTGGGATTTTGAAAGTATTTATTTTATTACCTTCTCAAGGATTTATACAAAATACAATACTTTCCTTTAAACCCCTTGAACAGCCTTCCCTTGAAGTAGGTGCACCAACTTGAGGTAGCCTTCTTGAAGTAACTCCAAGCTCCCCCTTGAAGTAGCCTTCCTCTCTAGAAGTAACCTCTCGTTGCACCAGCCTTCTGAAGTAGCTCAAGGTCGCCTTCTTCACCAAGAAGATCTCCACCCTCTCCAATCCGCAACCTCCAACCTAGGAGTAGCAAGGAGAGTACAAACAGTAATAGAGAACAAGAAAGGAAAAAGGAAATTGCAACTTATCCTTTGTAGCCCAAGGCTTGATTTGCCTAGATCAAGCGTATAGATCTCCTAACCAAGTGTATGGACTTGTGATTTGCAGTGGGTAGGAGATACTAGCCTATAGGACACAAATTTTGAGCTAAGGATGAAAGTAGCCAATTGTTAAAATGCTCAAATTGCTCACAAACAGATTGCTCAAAGTATGCTCAAGGATTTCTCAAGTGTAACAAGTGTGTTTGAGTGTCCTATGGCTTGTCCTATTTATAGGAATGGCCTAAGGATGCTTAAGGACGTTCTAGACAACTTCTAGGGGTTTCTAAGTGCTTAACTAGCCGTTAGGTACAAGTTTGTTGCTTTAACAACGACTAATTAATTAATTCTGCAGTTGCTGTCAGAGACCATCTCGGTCGAGGAATGGTCGACCGAGACACCTACTTGGTCGAACTTTTGTCGACCGACAGGCTCTCTGGAACAAGTGTTTTGCAACGTTTATCTCCAACTGCCAACTACCTTGTCAGTTGTGTCTAACGGCTACTTTGGATCTTTCTCGGTCGAGACGATTGTCGACCGAGAGTGTCTCGGTCGAGGAGTTTGTCGACCGAGATTGATCCTGTTTCAATGTTTCAATTTAGGCACTAATTATATGTATGAGTGTGCATATGTAATCCTATTTTAAAGGGATGACCTGTCTAAATGTGGTGTTTAGCTAGGGAGAATCTAACGCTTGATTTACATGAAATCTAAGTACTTGTACATTATATATTTGTACAAGTTTTTACAAGGCGATTACATTTCATGAAAATACAAACATATAAGCATATGAATTTCCCTAATTGCTTTTGTCATCCACCTTGTTCCTACACACTCAAGTAGCTCATTAGATCAATAAGAATGAAATGTTTGTCATAATCAAAACAAAGGGATTTATAGATGTCCATTTAGCCAACAATCTCCCCCTTTTTGAAGATGACAAACATTTCCAAAAATATAAATAAAGGAAATATAAAACAAATGAGTTTCATACCTTTAGATTACCTTTTGTAGCTTTTCCTCTTGTTTATAAAATGTGTGCTTATTATTTCCCATGAATTATGGAACATGAAATCCAATTCACTAGGGAATATAGCAACTTTCAATGTAAAGCCAAGAGTTTATTTATCAAACTCGTTGATTGAGTTTTTTTTTATAATTACTAAGTTTTAGTTTTATATTTATTTATCCCCCTTTGTCACTTCAAAAAGATATCCGTTAAGAATAAAAATTCCCCCTTAATTTGATGTCCCATCAAATCCGATGAAAAAGATGTCCATTTAAAAGTTTTTGTTAAGAAGCACAAATATCAAAGAAAACAGCTTCCAAAGGAGTGATAAGCAGTTGCTTCCTAATTTTGTTAAATTGATCTAATGGAAGCGATTTTGTAAAAATATCAGCCAATTGATCTTCCGTATCAACATGATGAAGGGAAACATGATTCTTGGAGATATGATACCTTAAAAAGTGATGACGGATTTCAATATGTTTAGCTCGGCTGTGTAAAATAGGATTGTGTGCTAAGTTTATAGCGCTCGTGTTGTCACAAAAAATAGGCGTAGATGAAAGAGTAAAACCATAATCGTTTAATACTTGTTGCATATAAAGCACTAGAGCACAACAAGACCCGGCTGCCATATATTCAGCTTCAGTTGTAGATAGGGCAACCGTATTTTGTTTCTTGCTAAACCAAGATACTAAAGCTCTTCCTAACAAGAAACAGCCACCACTAGTACTCTTGCGATCAAGGTGACAACCAGCATAATCTGCATCAGTATAAGCTTTAAAATCCAAGGATTGTCCTTTTGGATACCATAAACCAAAACAAGTAGTGCCGGCTAGGTAACGAAGAATTCGTTTAACTGCTAGAAAATGAGAGTGCATAGGTTGTGATTGAAATCGAGCACAAAGACCAACGGAAAACATAATGTCTGGTCTAGAAGCAGTTAAGTAAAGCAAACTACCAATCATGGCTCTATATAAGGAATCATCAATAGGTTCCCCATTTTCATCCTTATCAATTTTAATAGAAGTGGCCATAGGAGTAGTAGCATGTTTGCACTGATCCATCCCGAAACGCTTTAAGAGTTCCTTAGTATATTTTTCTTGGCTTATGAATATTCCGGCAGGTGTTTGCTTAATTTGAAAACCAAGAAAGAAAGTTAGTTCACCCATCAGACTCATTTCAAATTCTTTTTGCATAATGTCATTGAATTGTGTGCACAATGAATCATTAGAAGCTCCAAAAATAATATCATCAACATATATTTGCACAACTAGGAAATCAGATGTATATGTTTTGAAAAATAAAGTAGAATCAGAATTTCCAATAGAAAAATTATTATCAAAGAGATATGTCTTGAGCCTTTCATACCAATTCCTAGGTGCTTGTTTTAAACCATAAAGTGCTTTCTTAAGTTTATAAACATAGTCACCTTTTTCCGGTATTTCAAAACCAGGTGGTTGGGCAACATATACTTCTTCTTGAATAATGCCATTTAGAAATGCACGTTTTACATCCATTTGGTAGAGTTTGATGTTTTTATGTGCAACAATAGCTAGTAACATTCTAATAGCTTCAAGTCTAGCTACCGGTGCATATGTTTCATCAAAATCTATTCCTTCTTGTTGATTATATCCTTGTGCTACTAACCGAGCTTTATTCCTGATTACTTCTCCTGCCTCATTTAGCTTATTCCTAAAAACCCATTTAGTTCCTATGATGGTTTTATCTTGTGGTTTAGGAACTAAATCCCATACATCATTTTTAGTGAATTGATTCAATTCTTCTTGCATGGCTATTATCCAATAATCATCTTTAAGAGCTTCAAATATCTTTTTAGGATCAATGATAGAAACAAAAGCCATGTTTGCAACATCTTTGAAGGAAGACCGAGTTTTGACTTTATCATTAGGATTTCCAATAATAAGTTCTTGAGGATGATCCTTAATAAGCCTCGGTGTAGGTTGTGGTTCAGCTTGGTGATTATTTGTAGTAACTTTCTCACTATCATTTGGTATGTTTAAATTTTCGAATTGATTAGTGAGATCTATGATTTCTAGATTTTCAGATTTGGTCTCTTCATGAAAAGAAACATGAATAGATTCCTCAACTTTTCTAGAGATAGTGATATATACTCTAAAAGCTTTGCTAGAAGTGGAATATCCCAAAAAGAATGCTTTGTGTGATTTAGAGTCAAACTTATCTCTATCATATTTGGTATTTAAAATATAGCATGTGGAGCCAAAAGTATGAAAATAGTCAACTCTAGGTTTCTTAGAATGTATTATTTCATATGGAGTTTTCTTCAAGTGAGAGTGAATAGTTACTCTATTTAACACATAGCATGCAGTGTTTACAGCTTCAGCCACTACTACAGAAGTGGCCTTTGGCGTCGGTCGTTTAACCCCATTTGGCGTCGGTTTTCGACCGACGCCTATGTGGGCGCCGCTAAAGGTCGAACACTTCGGCGTCAGTTGTTTAACCGACGCCTATTTAAACTATCGGCGTCGGTCGTTTAGTCGATAACCGACGCCAAAGGGGTTCGCGCCACATAAAACGGCGTCAGCTAGGGCACTTTCTGCGTCAGTTATTTACTAACGGACCGACGCCTATACTATTATAGCGTCGGTCTTTTAGTAGATAACCGACGCATAAAGTGTCCTAAATGACGCCATTTTTTGTGGCGCGAACACTTTTGGCGTCGGTTATATACCAAAAGACCGACGCCTCTAATTTAAATAGGCGTCGGTTTGATACGTATATCCGACGCCATTTCGAGGACTGCTTTGGCCACATAAGGCGTCGGTTATCTATAAATAACCGACGCTGTAGATCTTTGCTGACGGTTTTTATAAATAACCGACGCCTATTTTTTTTTTTTTCATATCAGTTTGTAGGCCTGCTGTGGCTGGTCAGCAGGATGAGAACCTGCAGTTCAGTAACTGAACTGCAGGTTTACGACATCCATTGATATCAGCCTACAAACAGGCCGCAAACCTGCAAAAGTCATAAGCAAAATTTCACACAAGTACATACATTCAGACATCAATTCAATTCTCACATTCACACATATAGAAACATTCAAATACATGTATTAACATTCAGAAATATTCATTTACAAAGTATCATTCATTATCGCTATCAACATCCCAATTATATCTTACAGTTGCCACTGCTTGTATGGCTTTTGCCTATTCTTCTCTTACTTCATTTAATGCTTCCATCGTATATGAAGCATGTATATTTTTTAAGCGTTTACCTATAGTGTTGTCAGTTTTAAACACCTGCAAAGAGAATGATGTATATATAAAAGTAATAATATAAAAATAAGATAAGATTGATATATTGCATACTAACTAATGAGAGTATATATAATACCTCATGTATGGTATCGATGTCCAATGCGGCATATTTGATAATCATCTGCATAAATCGCATCACATAGTATGTGCATGCCCAGCCATTGTCTTGTGTAGCACACTATAAATTGAAACATACAAAATAATACAACTAAGCACAATTCACATCAATAATATATATATTCGAGTCGGGAACTTACTTGTACGTTCTGCCAATTTATTGGCTGGTTCTTTTTCCTTGGGACCGTTCCTCCAGCCTTTTTGAATGCATCTAAACCCCTACAGGTTAATATAACACAATAAATTGCATAAGTAAATAGTAATGTAATAAAAGATGTTAACGGATATAAAAATGAAATATTTCTCACCAGAATAATGGCATTCTCATTACGTGTCCAATTTTAGTGTTCAATGTACTCCCCGCAGGATCTAGATAATAAACAGTGAATGTCCCGGGGACAATAACTAGTAACTCCCAATGTCTACCGCTAGAAGTAAAAAGTTAACAATTAATAACTCAAAATGCAAAATAAAAATGGAATTTTCTTAAGTCCAAATTATAAATAAAGTAAACTTACTTGACATTGAATGGAGCTATTATTATCGTCTTCTTTTGCTGACCAAAAATTGTAAAAGCATCTATACAGTATTGTTGAACATTATCAGGGTCTTTAGCTACCAAACTAATCAATGATGGAATCAAAAGTCCCACATGATCAAATGCAAATTGTTTGCAATGATCTTCGACTAGGTAGCTGCAAAACATATAGGCCTATGCATTAATATATAAGAAACCAGATCACCGGATCTTACACAAGGTATATGGATGTATAAACAAGATCTCACCTTATCCATGTCTCTATCATTGATGTATTCAGCCAATCATACATAAACAGCTCAATAATATCTTGTATAAATAAAGAGCTATCGTATGATTGACCTGCATAATCTGCATCTAAAGAAATAATTATAGGGCAATGTACATTATGTGCCTGTAGCCAACATGCCATTCCCCTACAAGCAGGACCTAACGGGTATGTTAGGTCAGTTGGAACCCAATCGGGTAATGTGGGAAGTGGAAGTGGAGGCCTAGGTGCTCCTGGTGTCTTCTTTTTAACCTGTACATATAATTTCAGATCAGTTGACATCATATATACACATTAACAGTCTAAATCAATGTAAATTTATCTTACAATTTCAGTCGGGTAGACGACATCTGCTTTGGGCCACAATATCACCCCGCCTTCTGCCTCACCAAGTTTATCAATATCTGGGTGGGCATATGGCAACGCAACTTCCCTCCAATCGGGTAACACACGTAATGGTCCCACACGAACATAGCCCTGTGGCATTGGAGTCCCGTGAAACCTTTCCCCAGGAAGGGACGAGTAAGCTTGCGCCTCTGCAACAACGTAGTCTTGCATTCTTAAGCGGCATGGCTTCAATGCCTACAAATTTACGTAAAGAATATTATACATATATACATATCATCTTGAAAACATAACAACTTGAAAAGACTAACTACAATGCCATAAACAATACTTACAACAGACGTGCTAGGCGATGGGTCTCCAGGATTACTCGCAGTCTGTACATCAGGAGAAGAGTGGGTCGCCATAGGCGTATTGGAAGCCTGAGATGCCAGCCACCGCAGCAATTCTTCCTTGACCTTCTCAGCAACTACATCGTTGATCTTCTTAGCAACTAAATCCTCAACTCTCTTATTCTCCTATACATGGATAAAAGAAACATTAGCTTCTTATTAATGAATTTCCTTTTGCAGTAACATTCTAAAAAAAGAATAGGTTACCTCTTCTTGAGAAAGTCCCGCTTTGGGTTTGTGCTGGGATGGCCCAAAGAATGCTTTGATGCCAACACCAGCGCTGGCACCTCTAACACGTCCAGGATGCTCTGGGTTACCCAGAGCAACTGTCAATTCATCCCTTGTGCCCTGAGGGATGAACGTGCCTTGTTTCCTCTGCTCGTGCAGCTCCCGCTAATCACCATAAACATAAATTGGTAAGTTAACACCACAAATAATCAATATTCAAACGATTTCTCTAAGAGTTGTATTTTACCATTTTTGCAGCCGCCTCAGCAGTTACAGGCTTCTTTATTTCACCCTTCTTGTTTTGCCTGCCAGCTATCCAGATATCATGGTGAGGCATGGGTGTGGCAGACTCCTGAGTAGGAGCAGACTCCTGAGTAGCCGCAAACTCCGCCTGTAGTCTTTGGCGAACGCTTGCATAGCCTTTTGGACCCATAGTGTGGTCATGCACATTCAGTGCACGCCTTGCTTTTTGTGCGTCACTGAGGGCCTAGTTAGTATGAACATTAATGATTTGGTTAGTAGCACTAAATGCTAATCTTGAATAGGTGAATACAATGTATATTAATTAAATTAGGAGTGACGCCTAATACCTTGAATTCTTAAGATTTTCTTGAAGCAACAAAATTGTCCCAATCTTCTTTGTCCAAGAAGTTCCATTGTTCAAGGGCTGACTTCTTCTTCTTATCACCCTCTTTTATGTATTCTCTGTTCAGATTTGTCCTATAATTCCTAAGCATCTTTCCAGCGCGTTGCATCACATTTTTACGATGCAACTTCTCATCCAATGCAAACAGATTCTGTAAAATAGAAATGTTATTAACTAGTATCCAAAATAGAATTGCAAATAATAGAATTTGTAATCTACAAAATAGAATTGCAAATAATAATAACTCACGCATAAATCCTTCCATATCAAGTCTTTTTTCCCTTGAGGAACTTTATGCCAATTGTCATACTTCACACCACAATGGCTCTGAGTGGTACACCCAAGATAGTTCACAAAATTATTGCGGTTCACTCCAATTGGATTTCCTCCATTATCAAACTCCACCACCAATTTGGATCCACTACCACTTAGCGCTAATAACTTCTTCAACAGAGTGATGCCCCTTTTCTTGTTAAGTGTCTGGTGTTGCGCATCAAGTTGCTCCAGTGCTTCAGTGGGTACAGGTGCATCAACCTAAAATTTGACAAAAATAAAACACACTAACTTAGCCCAATATAGAAATATAGGATATATGACATAACTAGAAGATAATGAATTTTATTGAAATACAGGATATGTTTTTAGAACTTACATTAGTATCCTCGCCATGCTCGTCATGGACAGCATGCTCATCATGGACTTCATGCTCATCATGGACATCATGCTCATCATGGTCAGCCATCTGAAAATGTCATTAAAAAGGCAAACATTTAGCATTTCTATTAACTAGAAAAAGGCAAACATTTAGCATTTGTATTAACTAGAAAAAGGCAAACATTTAGCATTTGTATTAACTAGAAAAAGGCAAACATTTAGCATTTGTATAAACATACATGTCTCTAGAATTGTGATCTTTTATTAATTAACAATACTTCATTGTGATCTCCGCGCACATATAAGTCATCATTAGCTTCAATATTTTGTGGAGTTGGCAACCCAACTGAGAATGGACTGGAGTCATCATACTTATCATAGTACTCTTCTTCATCTATAGGATCTTCAATGAACTGTCTTTTACCATGAAGAACAACCGACCATTTATCATTCACAGGATCATCGATATAGAATATTTGTTTCGCCTGTGATGCCAATATGAATGGTTCACCCTTCTCGCCAATCTTTTCAAAGTTCACCAAAGTGAAACCCAATTCATCCACTATAACTCCTTTGGTGTTATCAACCCAATTACATTTAAAGAGCGGAATTTTGAAATCTATGTAGTCAAACTCCCAAATGTCCTCAATGACACCGTAATATGACATTTTAGCTTCACGTGGACTCTTATCCTTTGCACTTGCAAAGTACATAGTCGACGCTTGAAGAGTGACCCCACTATTTTGGACGACACTCTTATCATCTTGGCGCTTTGTGTAATATGTGAATCCATTAATGTCAAACCCTTCATAAGACATAACATTCGGTTTTGGTTTAAAGGCGAGGCATTTGATAGTTTCTGTAATATCATTTGGTGTTTGAGATAGTTGATGTAAGACTTTATCTTCAAACCACTTAGTAAAAGTCTTATTATGCTCTCTAGCAAGCCACATTGAACTTGCTCGAGGATGTTGTCTCTTTATGAAATTGGTATGTTCCTCGATATAAACACTCACTTCGTCCATATTGTGTAAAATATACAAGTGAGCTTGTTCCAACTGCTCACGGCTGATTACTTTCACCCGTGATCCCAAAATTCCTTTGCCCTCCTCAATATTCTTGTCATTATCAGGAGTGTCATTACCACTGAGAAAGTCATTGCAAAAATCCATAACCTCTCTCGCCACATAACCTTCAATAATACTCCCTTCAGGCCGATAACGGTTTCGAACATCACCTTTAAAAACACTCATGTATCGTTCAAAGGGATACATCCAATGCAAGAAAACTGGTCCCAACATTTTCACTTCCCTAGTCAAGTGGACAACAAGATGTACCATGATATCAAAGAACGAAGGAGGGAAATACATCTCAAGCTGACATAGGGTAACAACCACTTCTCTTTGCAAATTATCGAGAGTATCAGGGTCAATAACTTTGTTGCATAGACTGTTGAAAAAGAAACAAAGTCTGGTAATTGCAAACCTTACATGCTTCGGCAATATAGATCGAATTGCCACGGGCAATATTTGTTGCATTAGAGTGTGACAATCATGAGATTTAAGACCTATCAACTTCAGATCTTTCATTGATACCAATCTACGGATGTTGGATGAGTAACCATGTGGCACCTTAACATTTACCAAGCATTCACAAAAAGTTTTCTTCTCCTTTCTAGACAACGTGTAACAAGCGGGAGGTAAGTATGTTCTTTTATTACCCATTTCACGTAATTCTGTTAATTCTGACCTTATTCCCATTTCACGTAGGTCCAGTCTGGATTTTATCCCATCTTTAGTCTTACCTGGTATATTTAATAGAGTACCAATGATGCTATCACAGACATTTTTCTCAACGTGCATTACATCGATACAATGCCTGACTGTCAAAGAACTCCAATAAGGAAGATCCCAAAATATTGACTTCTTCTTGAATGAAGAATTGTCACTCAGTGTGGCCATACTACATTGTGATTTCTTACCAAATTCATTGACAATGTCTTTTACTCTTTCATAAACAACATCCCCTGGTATAGGTTTAGGTGCACTCCGTTCATCATTCCATCCATTGAATGCTTTGCGCTTCCTACGATACGGATGGAATTTTGAAAGAAACCTTCGATGACCAAGATATACAGTCTTGCCGCCATGTTTTAGTCTTATTGAATCAGTGTTTTCTTCACATATAGGACACGCTTTAGCTCCTTTGACACTATATCCAGACAAATTCCCATATGCTGGAAAGTCATTAATAGTGCAAAACAACATAGCGTGCAAACGAAATATCTCTCTTGCTGAAGAATCATAGGTCATCACACCTTCAGCCCAAAGTTTCTTTAAGTAATCAATCAAAGGTTCAAGATAAACATCGATATCATTTCCGGGTTGTTTAGGGCCTGATATCAACAATGACAACATAACGTACTTATTTTTCATACACATCCAGGGAGGAAGATTGTATATAACAAGCATGACTGGCCAAGTGCTATGTTGGTTGCTCAATGTCCCGTACGGATTAATCCCATCTGTACAAAGCCCAAGTCTTAGATTCCTATCTTCTTCACCAAATTTAGGGTACAATAGATCAATCTTCTTCCACTGTGGGGAATCAGACGCATGTCGTAGGATCCCATCATTATTTTTCTTAACATCTACATGCCACCTCAAATTCTTCGCATCTTTCGGATTTGCAAACAAGCGTTGAAACCGTGATATTATAGGTAGATACCACAACACCTTGGCAGGAGAACCAGTTTTGGACTCCCCCGAAGTCGTCAATTTATACCGTGACGCACAACATTTTGGACAATCTTTCAAATCTACATAGTCCTTTTGAAATAATACACAATCATTCGGGCATGTGTGTATCTTCTTGGCCTCCATTCCCATTGTGCACAACATTTTCTTTACCTGGTATGTTGAGATTGGAAGCTCGTTTCCTTCAGGAAGAATTTCTTTCAACAAAGTCAACAATGAAGTGAAGCTTTTGTCGCTCCATCTATTGTTAGCTTTCAACTTATACAATCTCAACACAGCGCTAAGCTTCGTAAACTTAGCACAGCCTGTGTATAACAGTATCTCAGCATCATGCACAATGTTTGTAAAGATAGGAGGTGGATCGGTGTGCTCTACCCTACAACTATCCAGCATCGCATCAACGATGTCTGCTGGAACTGGTTCGTTCACATTTACGTCATCAGAGGCAATTTCTTCTTCCACCCAAGCACTGCTATCGACATCTACTGGTTTCGATTTTGAAATCTCTCCATGCCAGTGCCATTCTGTATAGCCTTGTACAATCCCATTGCACATGACATGACTTTTGATTTCCTCACCAGTGTTGACTTTCAAGTTGTTACCGCAATGCCTACATGGACAGTAGAACCTATCTGTAGGTTTTTTCCTATGTTCCTCGGCAAATCTAATAAACTGATCAAGACCAGATATAAACTCTGGGGTGCAACGATTACGAATGGACATCCATGATCTATCCATTCTATGATCAGAGAAAACAAGTATATATTAGGAAACAAGTATATATTAGGAAAATATTAGGCATCATTTCCCTAGTATATAATAAATGTGTACCACCTATCCCATCCTTGAACACCTAATCTCACTTAGGATGTAAGTGTATAATGTGTATTGGGTTTTCGAGAAAATTTCGGCAGCATTTCCCCGCTGTTCTCTAAGTACATATGTACTTAGAGAACAAACGGGGAAATGCTACCAAAATTTTCTTGAAAACCCAATACACATTATACACTTACATCCTAAGTGAGATTAGGTGTTCAAGAACAGTCCCAAACCGGGGACTATCCAAGATTTACTCCTAATGAGTCAATCTTGGACGGGTTTCTAGGCCAACAAACACATTTGATGTCATTCTTATATATAATAAATGTGTACCACCTATCCCATCCTTGAACACCTAATCTCACTAGTAAGTGTATAATGCGTATTTGGTTTTCAAGAAAATTTTGGCAGCATTTCCCCGCTGTTCTCTAAGTACATATGTACTTAGAGAACAAACGGGGAAATGCTACTGAAAGTTTCTCAAAAACCCAATACACATTATACACTTACATCCTAAGTGAGATTAGGTGTTCAAGAACAGTCCCAAACCGGGGACTATCCAAGATTTACTCCTAATGAGTAAATCTTGGACGGGTTTCTAGGCCAACAAATACATGTGTTGTCATTCTTATATATAATAATTGTCTATAAACTACAGGCAACATGGTTAATCCTAATCAACAGAGCATTATTAAATAATAAATCAAGAAATCAATAGTTTCAAACAAAAGGTCTAGGAATCTTTACTAGACATTATATGTATCCCTAATCATCATATTTAACGTACTACATTATTATGAACATCCAGATCAGATTAAGATCATACTATGTTATAACCATTGGTTTAATAACCCTATTTCCGCATGTACATGTTTATCAACTTTAAAACCCTATAATTCATGAAATCATTCTAATTCAATTTAATATGTTGGGATCACATAATTATATAATGACATCAGAATATATAGAAGAATCAAGCAGAGCAGAGCAGAATATAAAGAATGTTGGGATGACAAAATATATATATGTTGCAAAAAAAAAGCAGAGCAGCTAGCAGCAGCGGGAAGACCAACCTTGTCGGGAAGAAGGCAGAGGCTCCGGTGGCTCTGGCTGGAGAAGTAGCTAGCAGCGATGGCGGTGGAGGAGCACCAGGCGGCGCCTAATCGTGTACCAAACATGAAACATGCATAGAGTACATCACATTAAAATATAAGATGTATAACTAGAGCTTTCAGAAAATCAAGCAATTCACTCATTTGAGCTAATTTTAAAATCATTCTATTTAAGGACTCAAAACCTATAATGTTATAGTTAGTAACACTGAAACCTAATTCATCCTGGTGTTTTTTATATATAAGTTCATACCCCTTTTCATTTTGATTTAAATTTTCGTAATTAGATTAATAAACCATCAAACCATTTGATTTTAAATATTTATCTTGACTTGGATTGGGTATGGTAACCAATATACTTAAAAATGTTGTACTCAGGGTTTGATCCTAAAAATATATTGCAATAAGACATGTATGCTTGCGGGGAATGATTATTGCACAATGGGTTTGATTAAATCTAGAATAAAATCTTATATAATTGTTTTCTATAAAATCACACATAATGCACCACAAGGGTATCTTCATAGATGACCCACAATCTTGTGATATATTTCAATAAACTCAGGGTCACTCCGTATATGAATATCAATGGATTAGCATGACACTAACCCTGGTAATGAGGCATGACAAAGATGGGTAAAGTGTGGGATAGGAGATTTGAATCACTTGTGGAATTATTTTTGCCTCACCTTGCCAATATAAGGAGAGAATGAGCTCTCAATTTAATCTAGATTGGGCCTACAAATTTAGAACATTCACTAGGAAAATCCCAATCATTTGCAATCCAAAAGTCCATCATAAGGCTCAAACAACAATGTATGCAATGGTAACTATAAACTGAATATAAATACATTATGAAGATCTAAAGGAAACCCATATACGTATATATGCTTGTGATTTATTACTTGTTCTAAGAATTGTTGAGAATAAAGCCCAAGGAGGTGTCTTTGATGCAGACAAATGTTACTTCCCCTAGTTGGCCTGAGCAGCGGCGTGGAGGAAGGAAGGAAGGAGGAAGAAAGCAGTACCTTGAGGGAATAGGAAGAATGTCTGGCCTAGAGCGCAGCGGCGTGGCCTGAGCAGAGACCTACCCCAAAGAAGCCACCGGCGGCGAGGAGAGGAGAGCAACTGTGCGCGGTGAGGAGAGCAGCAGTGCGCGGCGGCGGCGGTGCAGGCGAGCAGGCGACGGAGAAGGAGACTTCAGAGCGCAGCAGCAGGAGCAGGAGCAGGAGCGGCGGCGAGCAGGCGGCGAGCAGGAGTGGTGGCGGAGAAGGGGGCGCCGGAGGAGGGGAGCTGAAGAAGAAATCGCCGGAGAAGGGGAGTTGAAGAAGAAATAGGGAAATCGCTCGCAATGAAATAGAAGAAAGGGGAAGAGTCGGGCGATTGAGGGTTATGAAGTTCCCAAATAGCGTCGGTTGTTTACAACAACCGACGCCTAAACATCTTTAGCGTCGGTTGTTTGAAAAAACCGACGTCCAATCGGACGATATTTTCATGAAATTGTTTGGCGGGAACCACCTTCAGCGTCGGTTATCCTTGAATAACCGACGCTGAAGGTGACACTTGTCGCGCAAATTTTCATCGCACATAGGCGTCAGTTTCTACCTAAATAACCGACGCTGCTAATGACACTATTTTGTTTCATCGAAATTTGGATTTCGCGGGCGACTTTAAGCGTCGGTTTGTTATAAACAACCGACGCTAAAGACAAAGCGGTACCCGTGTCTGGCTGGTCTTCGAATATAGACGTCGGTTTTCGTAAACAACCGACGCCTAACATAGAAGGCGTCAGTTTTCCTTAATAACCGACGCCCAGAAAAGTGTCACTGAATGCTATTTCTGTAGTAGTGAGCCCAAAAGGTTTTGGGTGTGTTGTGTTCAAGCATCATAGTTCTAGCCATTTCTTGTAGTGATCGATTTTTCCTTTCGACTATACCATTTTGTTGTGGGGTGCGTGGAGCAGAAAAATTATGAGTATACCCTTGAGATGTACAAAATTCCTCAAATGTATGATTTTCAAATTCTCCACCATGATCACTTCTAATGGTACATATTTTGCTTTGTAATAGATTTTCAATCTTGGAACAAAATTGTATAAAAACATGAATAGTATCATCTTTAGTTGCAATAAAGTGTACCCATGTGTATCTACTATAATCATCAACAATAACAAAACAATATCTTTTACCACCAATAGATTGTGTCCTCATGGGTCCAAATAAATCCATATGAATTAATTCTAAGGACCTACTGGTGCTAAGTACATGTTTTGGTTTCAAAGAGGTTTTGGTTTGCTTTCCCATTGTGCATGGTTCACAGTTTTCAACTTGATCAAAAGATAAAGTAGGCAATCCACGAACAAGATCATATTTCACTAACTTTTTAATAACATGTGAACTAGCATGTCCTAGCTTTTTATGCCATAGTTGTAAGGTATTATCATTTGCAAGCAAGCATTTTCCCACTATTGATTTCATAGAGTTAGGTTTAAGGATATAAAGATTTCCAACTCTATTTCCTTCATAAACAACATTTGTAGTGTTTTCTATCAATAACTTGCAGCAAGTTTTGTTAAATAACACATCATAACCACTATCACATAATTGACTAACACTTATCAAATTATGGTGCAAACCATCAACTAGTAGAACATTCTTTATTTCGAGGTTTGTACCAACATTACCTATTCCAACGATTTTGCCCTTACCATTGTCTCCAAAGGTGACCGTTCCACTTTTCTTTTCTTCAAAGGTTTGAAATGCATCCTTGTTCCCGGTCATATGTTTGGAACATCCACTGTCAACCACCCATTCCTGCATTAAAATGTAGATTTTGGTACCCATGTGATGGTCCGATATGGTTAGAATCATTTAAGTACAGACTTGTATAAGAGTTCTGAATCAGAAATCCAGTCGGTCGACAATTGTTCGACCGACATCTGTCTCGGTCGACTAATTGTCGATCGAGAAGATTACTGTATTACAAGCAAAGAAACACAGAAATTTAGCTCGGTTGACCAATTTTTGACCGAAATAATTGCTGTAAATTTTGATATGTTACAGACATCCGGTCGGTCGACAATACTTCGACCGATTAATGGTTCGGTCGACAATACTTCGACCGACTAAGTTTCTGTTTCAGTACAACAATGCAGAAAATTAACAATATGCATGAAATCTTTTGTTTAGTTGAGATAAGACAATATAAATAGCAAGATGGAGCGTTTGGCCATATCTTAACTAAATTCCATTTGACTCTACTAAGTTTGAGGTTTTGGGACCCAAACTAATTCGGAATCCTTAGTTTTATAAGGGCATGAAAAGGAATAGTGTCCAAGACGTAAACAAAAATGGCAAGTAATAGAATCAACTTCATTTCTCTTTCTAGCCATTGTGTTCTTGGGTACAAACATTGTTTGAGTTCTTTTGGGTTGATTTTTCTTTGGAGCATATCCCAAACCTTTTCTTCCGTTGAAAACAGTACCAATGCTTAGAATGTTATCAAGTATATCTTTTCTTCTTAACTCATAAAGTTCTCTTTGCAGCTGAGCAATATCATTCATCTTCTTGTGTAGATCATTTCTTGCTTGATCTAAATCATATAACAATGAATCTCTTTCTTTTGTAACATTATCATAGTCTATATGGTTACACAAAATAGGTTGAGTCTGAAAATTTTTTAGTTTAGCTAACAAGTCAGTCTTTTCTTTAGAGAGAAGATCAACATTTGTTTCTAAAGTGAGTAGCTTTCTAGTGCAATCATCTAAAGATATTTTTAAAGACAAATTCTCAAGATCAATGTTATTCTTTTCAGAAGAAAGATTATCTAATTTAGCAATTATCTCATCATTTGATTTGATAACCTTCTTTAGTTTCTTCTTGACATCAACATACTTATCATGAATTTCTTGTAGACTAGTAACTAACTCTTCTTTAGGAAGATCAAGTAGGCTTACCTCTTGAGAGTCTTCATCATCTTCTCTTGCCATTAGACAATCCACCGTTTCTTCTCCGCTTTCACTGTCACTTGACTCGTCCCATGCAACTTTATAGGCTTTTTCTCCCTTCTTCTTGTGTGAGCTTTTCTTTCCTTTCTTTGCTTTAGGACATTCATTTTTTAAATTCCCTTTCTTCCCACATTCAAAGCACCTAGGAGGGGTAGAAGAAGAGCTGGAAATTTTGTTAGATTTAAATCTTTTGTATTTCTTACCGTTGACGATCAAGGCTTCTTCTCCTTCTTCTTCACTTGACTCCTCACTTTCTTGTGTGATGACTTTTGAAGCTTTTAGAGCCACATCCTTCTTCTTTCCTTGCTGAAGTTCACGTGCTCTTCTTTCCTCCTCTTCTAGGGTTGCTTCATGAGCTTCTAGGTTGCCAATAAGTTGCTCCATTTTCAGTCGAGTGAGGTTGTTTGCTTCTTCAATGGCTGTCACCTTTGGCTTATATTTTGGAGGGAGTGATCGAAGGATTTTTGATACCTGATCTTCTTCAAGGACAGGTTTTCCTAGGGCACTTAAACCATTAACAATAGTAGAAAATTTTGCAAACATTTCACTAATAGATTCATCAGGATCTATACGAAAGTGTTCAAACTTTTGTTTAAACATGCTAATTTTGGAATTTTTGACTTGGACTGTTCCTTCATAGGTTATGGATATTCTATGCAAAATATCATAGGCTGTGTCACAATTAGATATTCTATTAAATTCTCCTACCGATATAGAATAATATAAAATGCTTACAGCTTTTGCATTCATTTGAGATAGCTTTACCGTATTTGCATCCCATTCTACAAATTGAGTTTGAGGGAGCTCATATGGGGTTGACACCATTCTCCATAAGTCCCAATTGATGCCTTGGAAGTAGAACTGCATCCTTCTCTTCCAATATTGGTAGTTTGTTCCATCGAACGCTGGAGGCCTAGCAACAAGTGTCCCTTCGAGGTTAAGGTTGTTGAGCACTCCATCACCCATTTCTTCAAGACCTTGTTAGGGTTCCTTGAAGCCTGCTCTGATACCAATTGAAAAACACTAGAGGGGGGGTGAATAGAGTTTTTAAATAATTTTAACAATTTATTGAACTCAAACAACCACAATTGAAAATTGGAAGAAGGAGACAGGTGTTTAGAGTGGTTCCAACTTTAGCAAATACTAAAGTTGTCAGTCCACTACCCGGTTGCTTACCCAACCGGGATTTTGAAAGTATTTATTTTATTACCTTCTCAAGGATTTATACAAAATACAATACTTTCCTTTACACCCCTTGAACAGCCTTCCCTTGAAGAAGGTGCACCAACTTGAGGTAGCCTTCTTGAAGTAACTCCAAGCTCCCCCTTGAAGTAGCCTTCCTCTCTAGAAGTAACCTCCTGTTGCACCAGCCTTCTGAAGTAGCTCAAGGTCGCCTTCTTCACCAAGAAGATCTCCACCCTCTCCAATCTGCAGCCTCCAACCTAGGAGTAGCAAGGAGAGTACAAACAGTAATAGAGAACAAGAAAGGAAAAAGGAAATTACAACTTATCCTTTGTAGCCCAAGGCTTGATTTGCCTAGATCAAGCGTATAGATCTCCTAACCAAGTGTATGGACTTGTGATTTGCAGTGGGTAGGAGATACTAGCCTATAGGACACGAATTTTGAGCTAAGGATGAAAGTAGCCAATTGTTACAATGCTCAAATTGCTCACAAACAGATTGCTCAAAGTATGCTCAAGGATTTCTCAAGTGTAACAAGTGTGTTTGAGTGTCCTATGGCTTATCCTATTTATAGGAATGGCCTAAGGATGCTTAAGGACGTTCTAGACAACTTCTAGGGGTTTCTAAGTGCTTAACTAGCTGTTAGGTACAAGTTTGTTGCTTTAACAACGGCTAATTAATTAATTCTGCAGTTACTGTCAGAGACCATCTCGGTTGAGGAATGGTCGACCGAGACACCTACTCGGTTGAACTTTGGTCGACCGACAGGCTCTCTGGAACAAGTGTTTTGCAACGTTTATCTCCAACTACCAACTACCTTGTTAGTTGTGTCTAACGGCTACTTTGGATCTTTCTCGGTCGAGAAGATTGTCGACCGAGAGTGTCTCGGTCGAGGAGTTTGTTGACCGAGATTGATCTTGTTTCAATGTTTCAATTTAGGCACTAATTATATGTATGAGTGTGCATATGTAATCCTATTTGAAGGGGATGACCTGTCTAAATGTGGTGTTTAGCTAGGGAGAATCTAACGCTTAATTTACATGAAATCTAAGTACTTGTACATTATATATTTGTACAAGTTTTTACAAGGCGATTACATTTCATGAAAATACAAACATATAAGCATATGAATTTCCCTAATTGCTTTTGTCATCCACCTTGTTCCTACACACTCAAGTAGCTCGTTAGATCAATAAGAATGAAATGTTTGTCATAATCAAAACAAAGGGATTTATAGATGTCCATTTAGCCAACACTCTTGACGTCCTCGTCAAGGCTCAACTAAAAGGCCTCATAATCTCTTCCCCATTTCAGTGCAGACCCACAATGGCCCATGGACACCCAGCTCCTGATCACGGAATACCAGCACAAGGGTGGCTACGTCAACCATGGACAACCCTTTCCTACATTCCTGGACCGCACGACTCAAGACTGGCATGCCATGCCCATGTGGGCCCCACCTACTGGAGGGGAATTAGCTCTGATACCATTTGTAACGCCCAGGGCCCACTACCCCTGGCTCTAGTAGAGTTTCAGGAATGATGACTGGCTCCACAAACAACCACTAGCCTTAACTGTGCACTTTGTCCACACTGATGCGCAAGCCAGGATCAACTTCCTGACTGGTCGCCCATACTAGTACTACTTCAAGCTGAGCACGCTTAACTATGGAGTTCTTTAGAGATGGGCTCCCTAAAAAGGAGGTGCACCTTGGTGATATGGGTAGTCCAATCATTCCTTTTAAGATCATGTTATCCGAGGCCTCAAATCCTGGGATGTTACAGTAGATAATCTAGACAATACTTTTGAATTAGGATCATATGTTTCAATAATGTAGCTATAGTATTACCATCTTGAGTCTCGAATTTGAGAATATCACACACCTAGATAAACTTATATATATGGTACGAGAAGCCTTCATTAAAGCTAGAAATATTGGAAACAACATAAGGCTTGCACAAGAGGTCATGTATGACCTCATTAGGAGGAGTTGAACTAATAGAACACATTCCATTCAAGGTAGACATTTTGAAAGCTTTTGATTGGATGGGTTGGTGATTCATTGCAGAGGCACTAATGGTGGTTGGGTTCAATAAAGGAGTTTTAAATAACATCATGAACATTCTACCATGGGCATGGCTTTCAATTTCCATAAATGGGAGAACAATGGATTTTTTTTTGCTGCATCTAGATGCCTTAGACAAGGTGCCCATTATCTCCTTTTCTACTCATCCAACAATAGGAGGTGCATGGAGAACAAATAATTAGAGAAACACATACTACTAACACTCCATGATATAAAACAAAGAAGGGTGTTTATCTCAATCACTTTTTATGTTTGATGATGACCTATTTTTCATCGTGAACATGGTGGGGACTACCTTATAATAGGTGAGGGAGATATTGGAAGCTTATAACTCAATGTTAATTTAATTGATTAATAGAGATAAATCTACAATTATACAAGTTTAAAATTAGAGGATATATGTCAAGAAGTATTGTCTCATTGGAATTTATATTCACTTTAGAACCCATCCAATACTTAGGGTACCTCTATACAAGGAAAATACAACTTAAACACTATGAAGAATAAGTGGAGAAGATCACTTTTCAAATGTCCTCCTGATTAGAAAATCTTCTATCCTTTTGTGGAATGATTACCTTGATAAAAAGTTCTCAAAACAATTCCCTTACACATCATGGGGCCTTGCACCATTCCCTAGTCGACCATCAGAACCATAGAAAGAATGATGTAAACCATCGTATGAAAGTACGGAGAAGAAGATAAAAGATGGCACTGGGTTAGTTGGAAAAGTATAGCCAAGATAAAATAGGAAGGCGGATTAGGTATACCAATGTTAAAAACTAGATTCAAAAGGTATCTATTGAAAGAGGCCTAGTGTATCCTCAAAGAAGAATCTCTTTGGGCATAATATTTTTGAGAGAAAAATAATGAAGTGTAATCGAGTTTGGAGAGAGACCAACCTTGGTATCTCAAAAAGGTAATACAAGCCTTAGTCTACTGATATAATGCTTTCCCTTAGTCTTGGGCAATACCAGATGGGAGGTAAGATGTGGGGATTCAATGTTTTGGCTTGTTGAGTGGGACCAAAAGTATGATCTAATTGAAACTAGATAATGTAGAGATTAACCCTAACCTTAGATTCATTGACATTCTCAATAGTGACAGATCTTGGAACACTCTCTCTCTCTCTAATTGAGCATATCTCTCGTGAAGGTATGTATTACCTCATGAGTGGGTTCTGCTTCAAACCTATTTGTAACACCAGTATATATACCACCTTCATCATTCATTAAAATATCCCTATAACATCGATATTATACGACACCTAAGTGCGTAGCTCTACAACTAAGGACATCCTGTGTTAGTTTCATGGGAACAATCAAATTGACGCCATAGTAAGAGTATAGGTTGCTATGAAATTAGAAAGCAATGAATCAATCAACGACTCCGAGCGAATGAGTGTCATGGAATCACCTTGTATCATCAGTTCAAGGCAAGAAACTGACACCACAATTGACCTGTGGTGTCCTTTTAAAAACAACAACCAATGTTATAGGTTAACAAGTTGGTTTGCGTAAAAAAATGATGCAAAAGAGAAGCACGGATGTACAACGAACACGACCATGCTAAGTAGTACACCTGTATTAGAAGCACAACTATTCTAGACCAACAGCCTTTTTGCGGGTTGGGTAGCACTATTTTTGTTTATGGTAAAAAATGGACCACATTGTATATCTGTTGCTTTAGTTTGGTCACCAAAACCTATATTGCACTTTCTTATTAGGTAAATGTTCAACTGATAAGGGTAGGCATGTCATCAATTTTGGTTAAAAAAAAGAAACCATAGATCTACAACGTTATATTTTTTACGACAACTGACGCCAAAATTATTTTCTTTTTAAAATAGTGGGTATTATTTTCATTTTAAAATAATAGATCTACAAACATGTTGTCCAACTATTTAGTTGGATGCATAACCTGCAACTTATTACAATTGTAGGATCCATCATGTGTTCAACTTAATAATGGGCCATCACACCTGCAAAACCCAAAATAAAAAACACATACACACAATTCATCCATGCACATTTGCATTCTTCAATTCCATTCTCTTCAACACTTAATCCATTCTCATTCACACATACACAATTTAGAAAACAAATTTACAAGATCATCAGTCTCCAATTTTGTTCTCATGCCATGTACAAATGCAATTCTCATTGTGTTTGTTCATCTTCACATTCATTCAAACACATGCATATATACACACATCATGCATATATGAAACAATATTTAGTCACATAAAATTAAAGTTCCAAATGTCATTACGGCCACATGTATGTAAAAATAAATGACATCAACATTTAGAAAACTGATATATCAATCATATTTGAAGTCTACTTCCTTGACAAAGTATTGTGCCCACTCCTCTCATATCTCATATATCTCTTCTTTTGTATAGGGCATTGTCATGTCAAATAGTTGCAAAGAAAATGACTTAATTTAAGTGTTTGATTTGATTTTTTTTATTATCAAAGGAGACTATTTACTTATGATGATCATGACTAAATATACATTACACTTTGTATACAATAGATGTCTAGAGTCGGCAAACCATTATCTCGTATCGGGCACTATAAATTCACAATTATGTGAAATGTCAATAAATAAAAGTAAGCATCATTGACACACACACACACACACACACACACACACACATATATATATATATATAGTAGAGTCAGAAAACTACTAAAACATTCTTCTAAGTTAATGATTTTTTTTCTTATCTACCTCTCCTTGGACCTTTTTGAATTCGTTTATAGTTCTATAAGAGAAGTGACACATTTTATTGAATTAGTAGATACTCATGTAATTAATGATGAATGCATTAATATATTTTGACAAATAAATAAATTTACTCACATCAATAATGTCTTTGTCATTGTGTTTCCCACACTATCTATTTCCTAAATAGAAGGATTTAGAAAATACATAGTTAGTGTCTCGATTAACGTTAAGACCAACACCTAATGATTATTACTCATTGAAAAGAAGAAAATAGAAGAAAACTCAAAATCCACAGTGAAATGTAATGTATAAGTCCAAATTATAAGCAAAGTTCTCGAAACTTATCCAATATTAAAAAGAGCTATAATCATGATCTTTCTGGTATTACCAAAATATTTGAATGTAGTAGAGTACTAATCACTAACATATGTTGGGTCTTTATCTACATGGATAATCAATTGTGGAACTAGTAACACCACATTGGTTAGTGTGAACTCTCCACACTCTATATAAATGACTACAAAATGAATTTGTATGCACTAATTTAGAAAATAGAACAACATACGATTTCACATATATAGAATGAGGTAGTTAGCCATAAGATCTCACCATATTCAATGTTCTATCATAGTTTTGTTCAACCTAGCATATGTAAACAACTCCACAACATCTTGCATGGATACACTAATATTGTAAACTTGACTTGTACTGTTGTCCTTAAGATATACCATCGTAGTCAACCCTTCTTCTTAGTATCTTACACATATTTTGAACCACATACTCCTAGGACCATAGTGACTCGAATAGATCCTTTGCAATCCAAGTAGGTAATTGA
The DNA here is from genome assembly GCA_963693085.1 of Alisma plantago-aquatica. NCBI lineage: Eukaryota > Viridiplantae > Streptophyta > Magnoliopsida > Alismatales > Alismataceae > Alisma > Alisma plantago-aquatica. The sequence continues at coordinate 952,848,055 of OY856410.1, read as the reverse complement.
ATATGTAAAGGAGGAGAAAAGGACGAATGTAGGGGGTTTCTTACATGCTGTAACCTTTACATTTTTATATCAATTGGAAATTATATACACAAGTCAAAAAGAATCTCAAATATGAATGAAATGAAAATTTAGCATACATCAGTGTAGACAACTCCTACTTTGGGCCACATAATCAGTCCACATTATGCATCACCATCATGTCATGGTTGGGGTGGGCATGTGGTAGTGGTCTTTGATTCTAACAGGGGTAGACAAGCCTCATAGAAACACGAACCACATCAATAGGATTTGGATGACCATGAATCATGTCACCTAGAAGGGATGGGTAACACTCACCCAGTGCAATGACATATTCTTCTAGTAAAATATGACATAACTATAACCCCTATATATTTATATATAGTGTGATATACACCTGAACAAAAGTATATTTTAAATTCACCTAAAAGACTATTATATCACAAAACAATTTACACCAGACATGCTAGCTAGTGGGTCCATGGGATTACTGCCAACTACCTCTGTCGTAGGAGGGTCCACCTCATATGAAGATCCATATGACACATGTAATATATGAGGAAGTTGAGAATGACAAGAATGATGCTATCTCATTGTTTCCTCTATTTGAGATTTACATCCTATGTGAAATTAAGTGTTCACGAACAATCTCAAATTGGGACTATCCAAGATTTACTCCGAATGAGTAAATCTTGGACGGGTTTTAGGCCAATACATAATGTTTTCATCTATATACCTATGATCATAGTGTCATAATCAATATCATTAGTGCAAAAATATGTACAGTAACATAGGCTTCAAACAATACATACATTTTCAAGGAAGTGATGCCCACGTTTCATGTAATGTTGATGTTCCATACTCTTTATGTGATTATTAAAATTTCTATGTCAAATAAGCATGTGGAAAGTTAAGGCCCATCAAGGCATGAGAATTAGACTAGTTATGAGTGGATAAGAGCCAAAAACCTCCTTATATTAAGGTTAAGGCTTTATACATAGCGGAAACAACATCGTTCAGAAGTGACAACAGTAAACACACAACCATGAAGGACATCAACACCAGCTACAAAAATGGTGGAGCAGCGGAAGAAATTGCCAGAGTGGGGAAAAAATGATAGGATGAAATAGAGAATGACAAAAAAGTTTGTTTCACGATTATTGTTACATGGAAGATAGGCATCAATTGTTGCAAAGAACAAACTCCTAAGATATTCATTGTCAGTTGCCTTGAAGAACTGACACCATAGGTCAACGTAAATCATCATTTTCCCACCAAATAAATGATGCCACATGTACTGATCTCTAAAAAAATGTCAAACTTGCTATGACTTTATTCATTGGTTGTATACATACACCGATGTCATTTTGTAAGGTATATCGTCAATTACACACCCAAAAATCATAGACACATATATAGATCCATAATAAAAACACAACATTGCTAAGATTTTATTGGTCAGTTGCATCTACAAAACTGACAACATGTGTCAATATCCATTATTTGTTGTGGAACACAAAATATACTTATCCCTAATAAAGATGCCAACCTCGCTCAGAATTTAGACATCAGATTCCCACCAAGAAATTGACATCATAAGCCAATTTGGGGGGAATTTTTTTTTGTGGGGCACAGGCAGGAACCCTGGTCGTCGGTTCATTAAGAAAAAAAAACTTATTACACAAGGTTTTTTGGAAGCAAAACTTTTCTCTGTGTACTAGTGATGACGTCTTCTTTTTGGAGGCATAATTTATTTCACAGGGAGAGCTTTGGCATCAATTTTGTATGACTGACGCATTAGGTCTATATCAACATTTTCTAATGAAAATTCGAATTTCCTAGGCTATCTTAGATGTCGGCTCTTCACAAGGAAACTGATGTTATAGTAAAAGTAGTACTTGTGTTTTCGTCTTAATTGGTAAGACTTGATTAGTAGTGATGTTTATGTTATTCCAATCGACACCATTGGTCTATAGTGTAGTTTTTTTTAGAAACTAACATCAAGAATAGTGACACCAAAGGTTAAAAGTGTACTAGCATAAGGATTTCTCTATTTATGTGTAAAATGAGAATGGATCATTCTCTATTACTTTATATCAAGTAATTGTTAGAGAACCATTTAGAGTAGGATCACATGTGGTTCGTTTTGGATATGAAACCCTCACCTTCCCTAAAAATTAAATAAATTAACAAGGAAACTATTGAGGAGAGCGATACCTACATATGATTGAATTGGATCCTAAAATAGTCATATGTCCTCTAGATCAAGTGTTATAAGGAGGAAATAATAGAAATCATAGACCATCTTTTTAGAGATAGTGAGATTTTTAGATGAGTAGGGGATCAAAATGAAACCTTGATGAATTTCGACTCTTTGTGAAGATGACCCTCTATCCCTTTCGGGCTTAGATTATTTTGGGCCTTGCATTCTCACAAACATGGATTTCCTTGATGAGAGGGTCTCTTCCTTTTATCATGTTGTGGTTCTTATGGATAGCTATATGCACGACTAGATATGACAAAAAGAAAATGTCCTTCAAAGAAGTGTGGAGCATGATTGGCAAAAAATTTATAGAAAGCCTTAAGGACCTTATTCTAAGAGATACAAAAGACCCACTAGATCTAGAACATGTTTGAAACAATCTAGGAATTCTTCACCATATTCGAATCAGAATGTACGTGTGTAAATATATTATATGTAAAAAAACACTACTTCACAAAGTTAATCTAAATTTTAGGGTAATGTGTTGGAAGAAGTAGGCAAACTTTACCTTGGGTAGAGCTTTTGGGAGGGGTCATAGTATTCATATGGATTAGATTATTTTTCTCTTCATGGATCCATCATTATAGGTTAATATATTGGGATTGGCCTTGAATTTTGTGTTAGTCAAGGGATAAAAGAGGTTCATTTAGAAAGTGACAACCCTCAATTGACATATTTGTTACATGTAGAGGCTAGGCTTTTATGGATATATAAGCAAAGATGCACAAAATTCTCATCCTCAATTTTAAATAGAGAATGACCATTTTATATTGTCTACAAAGAAGTAAAATAGTTTAGCATATGGATTGACTTAATACAATATATGACTATGTAACACTTACATGTTTTTTCCTTTAGACTAGGTTCCACCTCCTATTAGTGGAGTCTATTTTTTTGAAGGGATATGTCTTTCCTACCTTAGGAGAATTAGGATAGGCTATATAGATCCTCTTGTGGTCTAGGATATGCATTGAGATACACTAACATTTTATAGATATACATAGATATATACAAAGACATCCTAAAGAGATGTCTATAGTTTAATTATAATAATTGTGTTTATGGATATAGGTCCAAGGTTGTTGTCGGTTTAATGTTTTGTCTTTCATCCATTATTGTGTGTTTGGCTAAGGTAGCTTGTATAATCCTTGGATCACTTTTCCACTGGAGAATGGGATGGATAGAGTCCCATATAATTAATTTTAAAAAAGAGTCTAAGATCCATTTCACTTGGAGACCCAAGAAGACCAAATCATACCCAATAATACCTAATATTGTCTCATGCACCCACTCTATTGTTCCAGTCTTGCCTCCCTCTCCCTTTGGGTTCTCAATCTCACCATTCTACTAAGCTTAATTTGGCTACTATCTTTTCAAATACCAGTAGTCTATAGAATAAATTATAGTCTCCCTAGACAATATGGTGCACAATCTACATGCTACTTGTAGTCTGTCGTGGAAGTTCATGTGGAAAAAATAGGAGAAGCAAAAGGAGTGTGCTAATTATGAATCCCAGAAAAATTTGTGTGATTATTAACACTTACAACTTATATAATGCATTTTAATGCATGATATTTTTATGTTCTAGATCTCAATGATGTACAATCATTTGATATAATAAATATCAAAATTTGAAATGAGTTCATCCAAGCGTACTATTATTCTTCTCCCATGACCTCTCTACTTTCTAGTAAGATATGCTCATCGTTACCTTTATATAAAACCAAGTCATGTCGTATCTCAAGCCAATCTACCACCCGCTATTGGATAGACTATCAATACATATGACATTTATAACAACACATGGTTCTCCTAGATTTGTAATGAAACTATGAATGGGATCTAAAACATTGTGTTGCTTGATCTCCTAGCTCTGCAACCCATCAATGTATGAGATCTACAATGTTGGTTTATTCTCCTAGTTCTATTGCACTATCGGTCATGCACCGTATAGTTAGTGCCCCATTGAGTTTGTGGTGTCATATGGGTAGGATTTGGGTGTTCATCGACACGTCCACACATTTTTTGTGATAATTCCATTAGTCACAAAAAGAAGAGAGAATATGTTGAAAAATTACAAGTATCAACACTACCAAATGCAAGACACACATTACATTGGAATTGAGATTGATATATCTAGTATCACAAACTGGAGTTACCCATGGAGTAGGGAACTATCTTTTGTTTATATTAAATTATCAATGTAGGATGTGGCCTACCACAATCTAGAGTTTGAATAGCTACTCAGAATATATGGGGAAGGTTCATGATTTAGAGTCACTAATTTCCAAGATCATGACCATCTTCACCTTCATGTAAATAGGATAAGCATATCTACTCTATTGTCTGTGTAGAACTTATTGGAGTTTGATCTAAACTAGACTATAGTAATATGAATGGCTACATCTTGTTTTAAAATCCCATGACCACAATGTAAATGAGTTGTATTACAAGACATTAATGTTTTTGGTGTTATATAATTATAATAATTTAGAAAATGTGCATGACAAAGAATTTAGTGATATAAATGATGAAAATTAGCTTTTTATAAATTTTAAATTTGTGGAGGTTTAGTTGCAAATTATGTGAAAATGAATGGTATGGAGGATTCCTTTATATTATTTGTATGTTTGGAAAAATATTGTATCTTTGATGTCAAATTCTTGAATACAATCAAAGTGAGTTGAAATATGTCCTCATGAATCATAGTAGTGTGTATGGGTATGTAAAAATATACATTTTCTCCAAATGGTATAGGTATGGATTTGCTCAAAATTGAAATCTATATGGTGGGTATAGATATAGGTTTCTAGTCCATGCTCAATTTCCATCCATGATTCTAGTAACATTGGAGCCATGGGTATAGATATAGGTTTCTAGCCTGTGGCCAATTTCCATCCATGTTTCTAGTAAAATTGGAGCATGTCTCATGAGTGCTAGTAGTAATTGACATCTTGTTATATAATCCTAAATTGCCTCACACTCAAGGTACATGCCCAAAAAAGATGAGACAGAACACATCAGTTGTTGGATTTGTTCTTTTCCTTTATTGGTGAAAACAAGAATATTAAAGAAAAGGAAGAAGGAAAAACTCTTTGATTTTTTATCTCATTTATTCTACACATAGAATATTTTTTAGGCGATTCCGCCATGGTCATGTATCTTCTTGGATAATCTTTGTATAATTTTTATTATTCTATACACATCATATTTTGTGTCAAACATTTTGGGATGATACCTTTCTAATAATAATGGACCACTCCTTTGAGGTGTTATCCCTTGATTTTTTCCTCAAACATTGTGGGGGTTTACCATATTGATATCAGTATGTTTTTGTGGTTGTTTCTGTGCATGACTATTTATATATTTGTAGTGACATCACTCGTAATATGTCGTTGTGCTATGTATTCATGTTTGGATATTGTCTGCCTAATATGTATGTGTAGGTGCCTTTTTGTGTTTTTACATGACAAGACACATTCATATTTGAGATTTGATCCTCTTTGAGTTGTGTAATAACAAGTTTGGTTACATCGTCTACATAGAGGGTGCAAACATCATGCTTATGATAAGGCATGTAATTCAACAATCTAGGAGAGAAATATGGGTGACCTTCTTCGTTGCAATTGTTCAGAGAGAAGTGGGAAAATATGTGGATATGAAACAATAGGACTAGATAATGATGAATAGTAAATGCATGAGACTCATATATTATTGAGTTGATGAGTCAGTCTCCCACCACATCATGAATGAAGCCAGTGCCAACTCTATTAGGTACATGCTTGAGTTAGTGTGTAGATGAAGATTGTAGGAAATTTATTTTCATCATCATCATCATCATCATCTAAGCCTCAATCCCAACTATTTTGGGGTTGGCTACATGCATCCTTCATTTCCATTCAGCTCTATCATGGGCCATATTGTGATTGAGATGTAGATATTCAAAATCTCTCTTTATAAGCTCATCCCATGTTAATTTAGGCCTTCCTCTTCTTCTATTTATAGTGTTTGGATCAATAGCATTGCTTCATATAGGCACACTAGTAGGTCTGCGTTGCACATGTCCGTACCATCTGAGTCGGCCCTCACGCAACTTGTCCTCAATGCTCGCCACCCCCACTTTATTCATGATATAGTCATTTCTCAAACGATCTTTTCTTGTCTTCCCACACATCCATCTCAGCATACACATTTCAACCATGTTCATCTTGTTGAGACCTTGTTTCTTCACCACCCAACATTCACTCCCATAGAGAATGGTTGGTCATATAGCTGTTCTATAAAACTTACTTTTTAACCTGAGAGGGATCTTCTGATCGCATAAAACTCCAGTTGCACTCCTCCATTTCAACCATCCTGCAGTGATCCGGTGACAAATATCATTTTGGACATCTCCGTCTATTTGAATAATAGAACCTAAGTAACAAAATTTGTCACATTTTGGTATATCTACTCCGTCCAACTTGGCTCCATCATTCACACTGGAAATTTATTTTATTCTAATAAAAATATCTCAATTTCAAAGAAGTTTGCAACAATGTTTTGCACTTGAATGAATTATAATTGTGGTAAATCATTTATCCATGTTTATTTTTCTACTTTTTGGTGAGTTGTAGATGCTTGAATTTTTTAGTTCTGACTGATAGTTGGAAGACTCCAATTTTTTTATTAGAAACTCTTCTCTAGATGGGAATTTAACATTAGACTTGTTGTCAAATAACTTTTTGATTGAAGAGACTGACTAAAATATATGAATAGATACATCTACATCACATTCTCTTGTTAATGAGGATAGGGGAGGAGTCAGATCAAATATAGGTTGGTGAAAGTGGAAAGTTAAAGCACACATCAAAGTCTAATAACATACTAATTTGTCATCATAACAAAAAAAGTTGGTCATATAACAAAATGATCATGATAATACAAAAGGGAAATTGCATATGGATATCCAATAGAGACAGATAATGATAGAAACATAGTTTTAGTTTTTATAATAGGTTTAGAGGTAATCATATGTGGAGTCGTGGTATAATGTTGGTGACATGATAATGATAGTCCTGAGTGGGTGTTTGATTCAAGTTCTTGTTTCCACATTACTCCTCAGACATACATTTCTTCCACTCTGGAATGATGAATATGAGTAGTAGAAACTATTCTAAAATACATTTATTTGATGAATTGTGTATATAGATAGAGTTGGTTACACCATATTGTTCAAGGATGTTAGACATATTACAAACATTTTATAAACTCATGTAAAGCTTTATCTCCATCACTCTCATTTTGTGATATATATATATATGAAACTAAAGGACAGTAGAGTGAAACTTTAATGGATAAAGAAAAAATTTGTTGCACTTTATACAAGGTGAACATAATGGTTTGCACTGATAATTTCAAAGTTTGCATACAACTCAAATTCTCCTTTTATGTAGTCCATACAACTTTAGCACAACAGCCAGACATGACTAGAGGTGATTGTAAAGAAAGAATTGATCTTCTATGTGAATAATGTAAATGGTCTGTGTCAAAGTTATTAGCTTGGAGCAACAAAGGATCCAATTGTGTGGTCAGTTAGAGAAGAAGTGTAATGTATTAGACATGATTTATTTTGATGTGTGTGGTCCAACATATGTAAACTCTAAGGGCGACAGAAAATTCTTTGACTCTTTTATCGATAATAATCTAGAAAAGTATGGGTTTACTCTTCGTAGAGGAAGGTTTTTGCATTTAATTCTTTTAAGAAATTTCATGTAATAGTTTGTAGAGAGACATATAAAAGGTTGTATTTTTTTCATTATGATGATGGGGTTGAATACACCTCCAGAGATTCTAATTTTAATGTGAAGGATCTAATATATGACAATGTAAATGTTTGAATGAAAGAGTTAATATATTATTATGGAGAGAGTCAATGCATGTTAAAGAATGCCAAATTGTCTAAGTACTTTTAAGAAGAGGATGTGAACACTACTTTCTTCTTGGTTAACAACTCACATTGGTTTCTTTGTGTTTTGATTCTCTAGAGAGTGCATGAAATCATTTCAGTCTTCTAAAGTTCACCATATAGTGTATGGGTGTAGGGAAATTGAACAAATTCTTAAGGAGAAGTGGTAGAAGCTTGATGATACATGTACACCTTGTGTATTTCTCAGCTATGGTGTTGAATAGTTTGGATAGATAATTTGGGTAATAGAAAATAAGAAGATGATTACATAAAGAAATGTGATCTTCTATGAAGACCTTATGTGCTTTGATATTGTGATGACACATTCTAAGTAAGTTATAGATGATAATTTTATTAATATCTTAGTTTCTTCTCCAGTTTAGTAGAATGTTGATGTATAGAAGAGTGATGAAGATGTAGTTTGTCATGTTCATATTGAAATGAATGATCCAAATGAACTTTTTCTCCATGACTAGGAGGCTCATGAGTATGGACAACAACCTCAACAAGAAGGTACATTAGATTCGATGTTGAGGAGTTAATACTACAGAGAACATGGCATCTAGTATATTATCCAATTCTAATTTGTCATTAGTCATTGAACAAGGCAAGCTCAAAAAATATGATGAAGCAAACTCTCATCAAAAACACATGTGTTGTTATAACCTCAATTTTCTTGTATTAAAATAAATTGAAATGCAATTATGCAAGAGAAAGAGGATTGAATGGAAACTGGTATGCTTTGTTTCTAAAGAATGGATTACATTGCAAATTTCCCTTATATGCATGATTTTGTGGTTTATACTATTTTGATAAATCCACTAATGATAAAAGGAAAAAAGGCCCATAATAAGTAAAATGAAAAAGAAATAGAAGATAATTGTGTGCATATGTGAGAATTGTTTAGAATTCTCTAGAAAGTAGTATGGATGGCCACTATTGATTAGTTTTTGGTTCCACTTGATTTCTAATAAGAAAAGAAATCAAAATAAAGAAAAATAGAAGAGAAAGAAAGAGAAAAAGAGGAATTTAATGTATTATATATGCCTTAGAAGTGGATCACTTGCATATAAAGAAAAATCTCTTTCATTTTCGAATTTTGATTCAAAACATTGCACACAAGTAGTTTATGTCATTAAAGACTTTCCTTTAAAATTTGGGATTAAAAGGAAATGGCTCGAGAGATATAGATTTTACAAAAATCTGTCAAGTGTAGGTATTACAAATAGAAAGTATTAAATGTCACATTATTTTGATTTCTATTTGGAATATAATTATCTGACATGCGCTATGTCAGTGGCAGGATTGTGAGTCTGATGGTGGACCCATCATCACCTAGCTCATGCCTGGTTTGAAAAGAAGAGCAGGAAACAAAGTTTTCTGGATCAATTTCCTCATTGATCATTGAATGAGGTAAGTGTTTCCTTGGATTCATGAGTCCAATCCAAATCGACCTACCCTAGGTTTTACCTAGGTTTGAGGTATTAAGAAAGATCCCTGCATCAACCTTCGGAGGCAACCCTGTTGATGAAGATGGGTATAAATATAGGGGTTCAACCCCTAAGAAAACCCACAAATTCTTTCGTGAGTACCCACGAGATCGAATGAAGTCGCCCCTACTCCCAATTTCATCACCGACTCCCGTTTTCCCATCTCTCCTGATCCATCTTCACTAACAAGAGAATCCTACTACAACCTCTCCATCCTCACCACTGATGAGCAATTGAAGCCCAGAGATGAGTCTAGTAGGACTAGGTGGAGGTGGCCCCACAGTTGCTAGCTACTTCAAGCCTCTAGTTCCTAGAGTCAACTCCTTAGTTGACTTGGCCAAAGACATCAATTGTTTGTCGAGAGGTAGTAGAAGGGAGGTGAGAAAAGTACTCATCTGCTCTTATCACCTCTATAGACAATTAAGGGAATTAATGTCCTTTCACCCACTTTTTCTCACCTTGTAAGCTAGATGCCACGTGATCGACCATGTCTAGGTGGCGGCCTATGATTGGCCCATAATTGTTTTTTGTAAAAATGTTAGTAATTAGTAGGATAACCACAAGGTTACATATTATATATGGTTTTTTATCATAAAAATCTGTATAATGCAATAAAAATATGATCACGATCAAAATATGCTTATAGTTGGGAAAATGCTTAATGATGGCATCTTTAATGTTTTAAATGAACTAGAACCCTAATTTTTGAGAAATGATGATCTTAATATGTCAATTGTTATAGTTGATCAAAGATTGATCTTTTATGAATAGAAAGAGGAACTTAAAAGTTATTGAGTTTAGCAACCCATAATTTGATAAATTAAGGTTTCCTTAAAATAAAAGGTGTATTTAATGAAGGATTATGGTTTGTAACCTAATGAGACATAAAAGTGGAAAATAGGGTTTGGGAAGACAAACCCCTAATAAAACCCTAATGTTGACCTAGAAACCCTAACTTGGGACCCAAGTCAATCTTAAGGATGATTTGGATAAAATAATAATACATGGGTGTATTGCATTAACTTTAAGGGTAACTTGGTTGATTGGTTAATTGCTTGCCCTTTCTTGGACATCTATACTCCTAATCAAGGTATGAGGTTACACTTATGACTAATCACTCTAGTTTCACGATGATTTTCAAGGTTTTACCAATTGCTTGAGATTAAAAGCTTGGATGAACTTAATTCTTGCAATCTATAAAGTGACTATGGATATCTCCTTATAAAGCTTATAACTTACTTGAACCCGCATAACAACTCTGGAAATTCAAATCAAAAGATGAGTAAGGTCATGATGATGACTAGAGGACCAAGTCCTAGGTTGAGAAGGTATGGCCAGGCCCTAGGTTGGGAAGGTCATAATTGGTCAAGCCCCATGTTGGGAAGACCTAATGGAACCTAGCTCTAGATTGAGAGGTGGCCAATGAGATACCTAGCTCCAGATTGAGAGGTAGCCTAAAGTCTGTTGTAGGGACAAAACCCTAAGAGAGGGTATACAAGAGGATGAGTAAAAATGGTGAGAAGTTATGAAGAATATGTAAATTTTGTGTTCTAACAAGTACTTATTTTTGTTATGTTGTTACAATTATATTCAAACTTTTGGTTCCCCCACATACTGATAAAATTCGATATATTGACCGGTGTTTTGTTTGTCGGCATTTTAGGATAAGTTGTTGTTCTGCATTTATGATGAAACTGTATATCCAGAAATAAGGTACAAGATGAAGAAACATAATGTAAACATGGAGGTTATAGTTAGATTTCATTTTATGTTGAAACTTTTGATATTCCATCAGATTTGTATTATACTCATTTTCTTACTAAAATTTATTAATTATTTATGGTTATGTACTAAACTTGTGATCATGTATTAGTGGAAATGTCCCTTTCCCTCTCTGTGTGCTTGAATAGGGGATAACTTGGGGAGGGGGTCGTTACATTTGGTATCAATGTAGGGTTTACTCTATAACCTCGAATAATTATTGATTTTTCAAAGTTTGTAGAGCCCAAAGGAAATTATTACAGTGTTTTCCAAAGGCAATGATATCTAGAAGGGACCATGGCTAGGGATTGGCAATATTTCCCTTTGTACTACTAGTTGTCTTATGAGGAGTCCCAGACCCTTGCTTCTTGCCTGGACAAAGTCTGAGGACTTTACTTAAAGTACCATACCTCTAGGATTTTTCATCTATCTTTATCTTCTTCTCTACCCCCTTTCACTCAAAAAACCCTAGGTGCCTATAACTTCTCTTTGTATCTCATTCTGAGTACTAGGGTTATGAGAATTAGGGGTTAAGGCAAGCTGTGCCAAATTATAAAAAGCATGTAATTAAGATGTCATAGACATAATTTATGAGGTTGTCATGATCTAAATACATACACTTATTTTTATTACATGCTTATGTGTAATAGCATGGCTCGTACCAAGTTGTCACCATCCCTATTGACACCCCTATGGAGAGCACCGAGGTTAGGCTCTCTCATAGGAAGATGGGGTCTCGAGAGAAGAGAAGGACGGCTATGGAGGAAGATTCCTCTGGGAAAAAGGAAGAGATCTGATGAGTCCACAGAGGAAGACCCAACCCTAAGCATGTTCCCTTGGACAACCAGAACATAGAGAAAGACCAGAAAGGTGAACCAATGACTGAAAACAAGGTAACACCCAAAGAAAAACCAACTGATGGCCCACACTAGCTATAGTAGTCCATACTCTCAATTCCCTCTGGATGGAACATCAGAAGAAGTTGATTGAGGCCATTAGTGCCTTGGCCCTCAAGGACATAGTTAGAGATGAAAATGGTGATCCACCATTTTGGACTTTGTGAAGCTGAACATTGAGATGTTCTGGGGAGAAAACAAGACAGAGGTGGTTCACAAAGGTGATGTCTGACTTTTAGCAGTAGAGAATGATTTTTGCATGCTGGAAGTGCAGAAAAACAAGAAGGTTCCATTTGTTTCTCATGTCCTAGAAGGGGCAACTAAGATTTTGTGGGAGAACCACATCATGGGCTGACCCTTGAACGAAGACCAGATGGCCTAGTCTAATTTTAGAACCATCTTCCCAACCAGATTTGTGTCTGTCTCATCTAAGAAAGAGAAAGAGAGGGAGTTCACCTTCCTAGTTCTAGGTAACCTCTTTGTGGCATACTATGCCCGCAAGTTCCACCTTCTAGAGTGGTTTGGATACATGATGACTGAGGAAATAAGGGTGGACCACTTTCTAGAGCTTCTACATCCTACCATCAAGCCTCATGTGATGGAGATCAAATCGACAAACTTCATCAACACTTACAACACCGCCGTGGATATGGAGAAGAAGGTGATGTCTGCACCAAACCCACTAAAGGGGTACTTGGGTTTAACTAAAGGTTCCTTTTCCACAAGGAACAACCATAAGAATGGACATGGATGCAACAATTCCAAAGGAAGACATGGTGGCAAAGGGAAGCCCCACAATGAGAATCAAAACCCGAGGTGCCACAACTATGGCAGGTCACACTAGGGAAAGTGATGCTTTGAGAAGAAGGTGTGCTTCCATTACCAATAAGAGGGACACTTCCAAGCCAACTGCCCTCTACCTAACCTGAGAGGTTCGGGCCCTATAGTAGATGGAATTGCAGGTGCGAGCCTCCCCCAACATGTTGTATGTAGGCTCATGTTTGGGATACTCCTACACTAAAAGCACCTAGTTGATGGAGTAGAGCTTGTTATCCATAATGAAATGAGAAAGGATAACATTGCTTAAGTGGGGTTATTCTATGATATTTGTGTCTCAAAAGATGAATAATCCAAGCATGAATTCAACCCAGTAATAAGGATTACCAAGTTTCAAACCCTATATCAAGAGTATAATAGAATGAATAACTATTTTCAGAAGAAGCTTAATGCAGTGGATTAGGAGCTTAAAATTGTGCTTACCCAACAAAATATATGCAACCATAGATTTCTTACAAGGGTTGTGGATTCAGCCTCATTGTTAGAGGTATCTCTCAATTGGATGAGTATGGCAAAGACGCCTTCCAATAAGAAGTTGACCTGACATATAAAATCAATCTCCCATAATAGGACATCCAATAAAAAGACCTTTTGAAAAAAGTCATGTAGGAAGGTATCCATTAAAAAAAATTTGTATTAAAGCGCTTACAATCCTATAAAATCTATGGTAAGGTAGATGTGGTGATTGATATTCTTCCAAGTGCCACACATACTTATTATTCCAACGGGATAATGGAGGTTGCCTCTCAACTTTAGGACACTAATAAAAAGAATGATGGAGTTTAGATCAAATGAAGAGGTTTTGGAGACAACATTCGACTATGAGACAATGAATACGGCATACCAGTTAGCATTGAGGGAGGAAGTCACCAATAAGACCAAATAGGGCCACAAGTCTGTGAAGAAAGAGGATAAGTATGGTGAACATGAGTATTAGGTTAGGAAGAAGATTCAGGAGAAATCATAGACCAATAAGGAGGAGGAAGCCAAGGACAAGAGGAGGGAGGCTATTAAGGCTAAATGGAAGTAAGAAGTTGAGTTCAAGAGGAGGGAGGTTTCTAGGGCTAAGAGAAGTAACAATCTATGGCCAAGAGGAGTGAGCCTATTGCAAAAAAAGAGAGGGAAGAACCGAAAACCAAGAGGAGGGAGGTTACTGAGGCCAACAAAAAGGAAGAAGCCAAGGCCAAGATGAGGGAGGAAGTCAAGGCAAAGCAGATGGAGGAAGATGAGGACAAGAAGAAGGAAGAAGTTGAGGCCAATAGGTGGGAGGACGATGAGGCCAAGAAGAAGAAAGAAGTAGAGGCAAAGAGGAGGGAGGAAGTCAAGATAAGAGTATGGAGGAAATTGAGGCCAGAAGGGGGGAGGTTGTTGAGGCCAAGAAGAAGGATATATGAAAAGACAAGAGGAGGGAGGAAGTCGAGTCCAAAATGATGGAGGAAACTGTGACACCCCGCCATCACATAGACAATGAGATGACACACGAAAATGTATGGAACCATATATTACTGAAAACATGGGTTAATTAAAACTGATTGCGGAAACATACATACAGAACATTTGCAACCAGGCCCTTCAAGAAGATCATGTCATATATAGATACATTCAAGATCACCTTCCTGATATGTTCACCACTTAAAGTCACCCACTATCATAACAATGCATTTTAGTTCATCACATGTTTATACATACAGAATGGCAAAGTACGGCCAGCAACAGGGTATACAAAAATTATAGCAGCTAAACATCGTGAAACATCATCAAAACACTTCCAAGGACCTGAGAGTACAAGGATGACTTCTAGGACTCTACTACAAAACCACCAAAATAGTAGCATGTCCATCTCTTGCCTTCTACTGCTCTTCTTGCTGCTCGGCCGCAACCTCAGGACCATTCCCACGTCTAGAGCGATCTTCTAAAAAGGGTGTAAACCAGCGGGGTGAGACACACAGTCCCAGCGAGAAACGTAACTCCCCGCCGCAACTATAAAACCTCAAAGGTTAAAGTGGATAACAGCAAATAACTGAATAAGTGTATAACAAGAGCAGCACACTGAGCAAAGCTATTATTACCATCAAGCTTACCAAGATATCCGGGAGGCATATTACCAAGTATTTCTTCATGGAACATGATTGACAAGATAAGCTTTATAAGAACTTATCACAAGATATAAGGATCATACATGTATCTGCAAAGTGTAACTAGATCAGCTATGCAAGCAAGGCCTCAATCAATGTTCCATATTTTTCTCTAAGCAGGATGTATTTATTCGTCTGGATTACGTTTTATTATGTCCTAGGGGTTTATAGTTGTAAGGCTCCTAGACTTGCTTAATGAGTTGAATAAGTTTAATTATCATAATTGAATTCTTATTTCCATAATATAACCTTTTTATATTCTTTTAAATCATAAGATATGATTAAGTTTCAAATTTGGTCCAATTTGGACATTGTTTGAGCAAGTTATGCAATTTTATGCATATTTTAGACTTTTCTACAATTTACTCAATTGAGAGGTTTTCTTTGCAATTTATCACTTGCATTATGTTCCTTGGATATTCTCTCATAATTCTTGAGATTTTTGAGCCATGGGGTGCCAATTTAAACCTTAGTTTGAAGGTATTTTCTCCAAGGGTATTTTAGGGTTTACCTCTTCATGGATGAGCTACCTTTAGTAGCTATCAACTACTGAATTATTTGTTTTTTTTTTTTGGAAATTCAAAAAATGAGGGATACAAATGTCTATATATACGGTGGGGGATCTTCTTGTGTGTGTGCCTCTATATTCTTAACAACTTAAGGCCATGGACACTTGGAAAGATACTCGAACTTCAACTTTATCTTTATCTTTATCTTAAAGTTTCATATACTTATCCCTAAGCACCCAAACGAGCCAATTTCTCTCCACCACTTCCCACATTATACAAGCCTCATTCTCCCTCTGTGCTGATGTGAATTTCCTATCCAAGGAAGAAGAAAGAGGGGATCTTCTTGGAAAAAGATTCTAGGGTTGCAATTGACTTCTTTTTAGGGTTTAAAAAGCTTCCTTCAAGTGATCTTGACCAAAAAGAGTAAGAATCCCTTTCTTTCCTCCGTTTATTTCTTTTTTATCCTTCCTCCTACCTTTCTCCAGGTCGGAACCTTGATGTTCCATTGTACAAATTTCTCTAAATCTCTAATACCCTATCTTTCTTGCTCCTTATGCTTAGGGTTTGCTCATTTAAAGAAGAAAGGTGCTAGATGGACGAGTTCACATCTTAAGCTTGGATTTCCTACCCTATCTGCTCGTGTTTTGTACTTTTTCGGAGTTTATCTTCTAATTATATCCAAGTTTTATAACTTTCTCCATGTTTATTACTTATCATAAGCTTGCTAGCTCATGTTCTTACTTTTATATGATGATACATGCACTAAAAAGCTATGCTTGACTTGGATTTTGATTTTTATAATGTTTCCTGTTCTAATTTTAGTTCTAGATGAACATGTGATCATTTTTACGTTATTCCTAAGGTATAATATGACTTGGATCAGTTTTTTTTACAACCTATGGTGCTAAGCACCTATCAACCAATGGTCAATTTCAGGGTTTAAGGTTGATTTCTTCTATAAACACATGGTTTGATGGTGGTACCATTGCAACAACTGATGGTGTTGTATTTGTGACAACTAATGGTGGTGAACAAGGGTGTCAAATTACGTAAGTTGATGCATCAATTAAGCCTTAGATTAATGGTTCCTTGGGTCACTTGATGCAATGGTCGGACTTATACTATAATTGATGGTTTTAACATATGAACTTGACCCAATGGTCAAGATCTAATGTTTATTCCTCCAATAAAGTGTAATGATGGCTAATGTAATATGCTAGTTCTAATAAAGTGATTTATATGGTCTCCTTTATGAGATCAACTTAAGAAGCTCATTTACTGATGGCTTGTTTTAAATAAACAATCACTTGTGGGTTTTACCCTACTCTCAATGGAACTTTTTATGTTGTTAATCAAGGGATGTCTAGGGTTAGATGGTGACTCTTTATAGGGCACAACTCAATGACTTCATAGATTTTTTTTCAATATGGTTACTTATGTAAATGACCAATGGCTTTGCCTTTTCAACATTTAATGGTTAGAAGTTGATGCCTCAATATTCCCATTGTTTTGGTTGAAGCCTATAGCGTAATGTTATGATTCTAATGATGAGAATTTGATGGTTCAATGCCTTAAACTTGTAGTCTTACCCTTTCCCTCATATGATTATGATCTATAATCACCATAATGAATTAATGGGTAACCTTAATGAGGTATATCTTGTTATCCCTAGCTTTAATATAACTAAATGACGGTAATTGGGTATGAATAGTCCTTTAATGACTAATACAATCATGGAGTATTATCTTATTATTGTTGAAGCCCTAGTATACTATAACTTGATTGTTACACATTGATTTATGTGTGGATTCATACTTGAGAATAATATGGAGTGTGAGGGTGATGCTTCACCTTATGCATCCATGATCCAATGGGGATGTCTTAAGTTAGGGTTTGGGTATAAGTGTTGATTAGTAACGTTAATATAATTTATCTTGTTGAATCTAACTCTAATGCAAATAGATAAAGATGAGTATTCATGTTTAACAATCTTATATGATGGAATGATGGTGAAATAACCTCCTTAAAATGATCATAACCTTAATATGATAATTAGTGGTTATCATAGCCTCATGGTTGATACTTTCTTATGCTAAACATGTGCATTATGAATATGATGAGAATTAATCATATCTAGATTCCTTGCACATTGATGTAATAAAGGAATGTTCTTAATGTTAATATAGCCCTGCTATGATTGTTTATGAATATATCCTAACACATTAATGCAATATTGTGCTGATCTGGTTTATTATATGTAAGTGATGTTGTTGAGCCTTGTCATAAGGCATGCAAAGATAACAATGATCTTGCAAGGAATAGTATGATGGTCTTAATTACCTTTGGGCATGGTTGAGCCCTGAATGAGGTGTAATCCTCTTGTATTGATAAGGGTTGATACCACATGATATCGTGAAAAGGATTTATATCTTGTGATAGTATGATGGCTAGTGTAGTCTCATGAATGGCAAGTGAATAGTACCCTATGATGATAACATGAGAAATTATGTTTCACACATTTAATATCTTTTGAAGTTGTGATATTTATATGCATGCTAGAAGCCAATTAGGGTTTTTATGTCCACTTGTTTGATTCAGCCTTAATTCACCCAATTGGCATAACTAATCAAATGCAAATTTAATCATGTAGTGCCTCGTGCCGTAGAGCCATGTCCAGTGTCAGAATTTGTTGGATGGTGAAATGAGTATTCCTAAGGGAAACTCAGAGCGCATATTGTTGAGTATGTTGGGGTAGCAAGTTGAGGATATATCCTTGTCATCCACAATGTAGGTTATGGAGGATGACTATGGTCATGCCTCAAATATTTGATGTGAATGAGGACAACTGCGGTTGTACCTCGGATTAGAGGGTTTTGAATACCCTGGAAGCTAGCGCCATGACTTGTACCATGGTGGGCTAGTTACAGAACTATATGTCGATGTTTTGCAGATTGACTGATATGTCACTACATTTTCACTTGTATGGACCGAGGGGAAGAGATCTTAGGATACCAACACTCCTAGATCTTGTACAGAATCGAATACCCTTCACAGGGGTCGATTGGACTTTGGATGGTACAATTAAAATTCCCCAAGGCGTAATAAAATATGTAATACACTCGTGTAGCATAATTATGTAGGGTTATACATGATTTTTCACATCAGATGATAACCCTTATTTGTTATTTTTAAATAAAGATGATTCTTAGTGTAATTAAGAGATAGTAGATATACTTAGGTTGTGGATACACTTAAGATTGTAGATGCATACATACAATAGCTATGCTTGTGTTGATAAATATACTACTACAATTGATTATAATTATGATGCTAGCTATCTCATGTTGTTAGTTATGTTTATCATTCTAGCCATGCCTTTGTAATTAGAGATGCATATATTGCTAATCATTCCTATCCAGATAGTTTTGCTTATGTTGTTAGCTCTTCTTATGATGTTGATATGTTCAACTTGTTAGACATGCTGAATTTTTTAGCTATGTATATGATACTCGATTTATTCATGATGTTAGAGATGCTCATTCTGCTAGACTCCTTATATTGATTATAGGGATATGAGAATATTCTGGCTAATGAAGATAGTTACTATCTGCTCCTTTATTTATTTTGTTAATCATCAATGTTGTTGAGCTTATTTGTTATAAATGATTAAACTGCTTAAACTGTCTCATTACCTAAAAATGTTGGAATCAATAAACATTGTTGGAGGTTATATCTCTTGCTGGGACATGGGTCTCACCCTTGTGGTTTGCCACATCTTTTTAGGTAATCATAAGTGACGAAAACAAACTTGTTGTAACAAAGAGAAACTATAGTAATCAATCTTTGAGAAAGTTGATTAGATGTCAAGTGTGTCCTAGAGTCGTCCCTGTACTCTCAGGTTTGGGTAGAAAAAGTTTGTATATGGTTTTTCAAATGAATCACAATTGTGTTAGCATGTTAATGTTTGTTGCGTGGCATATACAAATATTGATATCCTGTGTATATATGTTGTAGCTAAGGTGATAGAAATTTTTTTATCAAATTCTTGGCATAGTATGGATATAAGAAAGATGTTGGTCCCTTATGCAAATGTTTCTGAGCAGGTTGTAATGTTGAAATTAGTTTTAATTTACCCATAGTTTTGGGTATGTGGTTAATTGGTGATTGATTGTGTTTCATGTTTTGAGTAATCTCATTTAGAGTAATGGGTTCTCACATCACCCTCCATGTTAGGGTCTTTTCTAACCATTATTACACCATGATAACAATATATGAAAGAAATATAACCACCATTATTAACCACTATGTAGGAAAGTTTAGTATATAAATCAAATTTATATGCATTGGTACCAAAACAACGCCTATATGACAATTTTAGGGGTTATTATGCCTACTTTTAAAACATTAGGCCTTCATGCTCAAAGAAAAACTTATTTACAAAAGAATTTTTTATAAGAGATCTAAGTAAGTCTTACGAACTCATAGCATCCTCATTCTTATATCAAAAGTGTACAAACAAGCCATCATTTCTAATTTTTGGGTTTTCTAGAACAAGATTTACATTAAATTGGTTATGAGTAAGCAAGAAACGTATAAAAAGTTATATAACTCACCTTAGGTTGAAGAAGAACGCCAAAACAATAAGGAGTATCTAAGAAGGGAAGGGAAAACCCAAGATTTTTCCTCCAAAAGATCCAAGAAGCTCCTATCTTCAAGAATGCAGTAGATCTACGACAAAACCTAGAAGAAAAGGGTTCTTCATCCATATTCTTGACATTCCATTGAGAAACTCCATGAGTTTCATCCATTGAAGAAGAGAAAAGATGAAAAAACAACAAGAAAATGAGGTTAGGATAGAAGATCTTACATGTAAGAAACAAGGAACATAGCAAGAAGGCTTTGAGCAGTCTAAGAAGAGCAACATTTGAAGCTTGCAATGACATGCACGCACGATCAAGCGAGATCACAACCCTTGGAGTCCCTCTTGTATCCTATTGATGGCTTTTCTTCATCAATTAATGTCCTTCAAAGGTCTCCAACATCAATGATGGATTAAAAGGTTTGCTTGAGAGAAGTAGGGAGGGTATTTATAGATTAAATGGGAGAGAACGGAGGTGTAAAGTTGAAAAGTTCTTTACCATCAGTCAAAGGCTAGTTTCCCTGTAGGTTTGCACATACAAAATCTCCATTAATTTGCAGTCACCCAAAACAAACCATCCAAAGACGCTCACACAGACACATAGACCAGCCATTGGAAGGCACACCCTATACTGACCGTAGAAAGGTGCACTTCAATCAGCCATTGGAAGGCACACCCAATTAGCCATTGGAAGGTGAATATCCATCGGCCAATAGAAGGGAACCTCAAAACCATATGAAGGAATGTCAGAGTAGCCATAAGAAGACAACAAAACACCATCCTAAGAACATTCTAAACAACCATCAGTTGTTCTACCCTAACAAACATTGGAGCGTATAATTACCGTCACCATCATATAGAACTAACATCAAGGGTTGACAACATGGTTTAAAAGCATTAAAAAAATGAAACATATATTAGCAAGAATATCATGAAGAAAAGTATTCATGTGTTAAAAAGATTGCAATTAAATCATTGAAAAAAAGGCTAATTGCATATAGGTCTACATGTTGGGAAATATGGGCCATAGATAAGAAACAAAAACAAAAATTTAATACCGAATTTCCTAACTAGATGATTATGTTAACAATAATGTATCTAGGAAAGAGGATAACAAGAGTGATACCTAGTCCTGAAGCAAGTCTAGTGACAACTCTTGTTGTAGTAGCATGTGCCTTTCTTCAAGTTACGCCAGGACAACATCAGCAGCAGCCCCCTAGTTGATCACCATGGAAAATAGTTTGACCTCATCCTCCAAGTAGAAAGAAACATCCTCCTTGCCTCTATAGTAGTCCACACAGACCATTGATAAATCCATGTTGTACTACCATAGCCTACGATAAGGATTTTCCCCTTTGAACATCAACCTACTAGGGTTGATTTTCTCTCCCAATTGTCTCCCCCTTGCTATTCCTCCCTTCTTACGGGTAGGACTTTCTCTATCTCTCTTGGTTACAACAACCAAAGAGGACAACAATTGTTAGGTCATATTTTTGTGTCTAGGAAGCCCCCAATACCCCTCTGTTTATAGGAGGGCTAGGGGCAGGGTTTCCAGACCATCTGGGAGTTGAAGTGATGGAATTTCATGAATTTTTAGGAAGCTGTAAATGGTGAAGCTATCAGTTCACTGTTGAATCGGTTAGGTCACATGTGAAATAATTGGCTCAAACCTTGAACCAGTTGACTCATATACTTTACTATTTTCAAACACAGTGTTATTCAATATTCGATTAATTCACAATTATGATATCAACATCAATCCTTGATCCAATCAAATTGATCGTTGAACCAGACAATCTGTGACGTCCCCGAATTTTCAAAAACTTAATCTACTATGTGATGTCCAAATTGAAACCCTCACCTCAGCGGGAATCCCAATTTCAAAACCACACACTAGGCGAAGAAGACGAAAATCAGAGGAAGTCGGAAGGAAACAATCAGTAGCACATGTACATGAACAATAATAAAACCATACACACATGTTCAACATTCAACATATAATTACAACATGAATTGTTACAACATTTGATATTACATATTGAACAGCAAACTATACATATACATGTACTTGCACTAAACTATAGGATCTTAAGGCAACAGGTCCACTTGTACATCAGCTCACCACACAACTCTCAACTATCCTGGATCTTCAAGAGCATAACCACAACCTAAACAAAAGATTTCATGCGGTACAGGTCAGCAAAATATTCAAGAATATTGTACTGAGTATGCCTACGTGTCTTTTATATACCTCTCATCATATCTTGGCAATAAGATAAAACTAATACTTGGAAGCATTAAACAAATATAAAGAAAAGCGTATACTGGTAAAAAGATATTCATTAGCAAAAGAGAGAACACTTTTAAGCACATTTCCATCATATATCTCGTACATATGCCCCCATGGGCTTGGATGTTTTTAGGCCTTATGATCTACTACCGAAGAGTTTGAAATCATTTAACGTGTGACTACCAATGAGTTTGAGATCTAACACATGTGATCTACTACCAAGGAGTTTGAGATCACTTCAAAGCATTGTACTACCAAAGATTTTATTGCTATCATATGATGGATCTGATATCTTATGTTTCATGTGTTCATAACCATAAGTATGGAAAATCAAGCAACATATCATGCAAGAACAATCATTTCATCCAATATCATATGCCAAGTATTTTACTACACATATAACACAAGCATATTGTATAATAAGCCAAGTAAGAGGTAATGGCATACCTTGATCAAGAAAGACAAATCTAATCACACATATACTCCTGATGTCAACTATATCTTGGTCAACCCCTGATAAAGACAAGATCATGTACTATCATCAGGTTCTCATCATCATACATCTCTTCTTAACCCTAGTTTTGTCCATTAGGGTTTCACAAGTCTTATGATATTCCCATATTACTTGTCTTATCTTCTTAGATTATCATACTGATGTCATTTTCCAGATTACAATTCATCAAATGGATATACTCATGTGTCACATTATTATGTGAATGTATTTGACATTATGTCACTTTCATTAACCATATTAAGGTTACATCCCATGTATTATGGGTGTTCTTCATATAACAAGAATTATATGCATCTAACTGATATCTAATTATCATCTTAGCTTCAGATTGCTGATATAAACCTACTCTGTAAATTTCACCATTTACTGAGCATGCATGTATTTAATACATTTTATTTAGGGTTATTAGCCCTAATTAGACATATAAAGCAAATTACATGATTTCGTGTATCAACATCATAATTACTGATATCTGATAGATTACAGATATTATTTGTGATTTACTAGTATTTTCTCATAATTTTAGGTCGATGTTTGATATTTATTATCTATCAATTAAGCATTTCACCATTAATAAAATATCACTGAGATCAATGTATCAAAAGCCTGATATTATGCTTCCATGTTGTTCTATGCATTTTTTTGATCAATTTGGCATATTATATGTATTTTCCTGATACTCAAGCTATTTACTATGAATTTTGTAAAATCTGAACATTACTGAAGGAATTACCTTCATTGGTCCAATCAGAGGCCGACACCTGGCCACTAGAACCCACACCTCTTTGCCTTGGTTCTCTTGAGCTGGACGGTCTGTGATATGGGCCGGTCCACTGTCCTTTCTTTCTTTCCCATTCTCCTTCATTCTCTCGTTCCACACCCACTCGATCTGTCCTCAGCGCACGTGAGAGCCGCCGCCTCGGAGCCCAGATCCAGTGGGGTTCAGTTCACTTGATTGGACTATGTCCCTCTCGTGCTCTCACGGCCTCGTCCGCTATGTAGGATCTGGCATTGCCCAATCTCCTTCATTGTGGGTAGGTCTCCGGTGGAAACTACTACTGCAACGATGGAGGAGGGTTGGGGGAAGCTCCTCCTAGCATCGCCATTGGATGATAAGACGTCGACGAGGTGTCCTCCAGAGACGCTCAAGATGGTTGGCGATTCCAACTCGATCTCTGGATCTTGTCCGCTCCACGCAAGCGAACGATCCTGCATCGCAGGCGCCGCCGCACGGATGGGTCTGCTCTGATGAGCCCCTTTTCTATTCTGGCATAAAACGGCCACCATGGAAGATTTCAGCGCCGCTCCCTTCCTTCTCGGCCAGGATCGCGTGTGCTCTGTCTTGTCAGATGAAGCAGCAGCGGCATCTGGCACATCCCCTCATGATCTCAGAGTCCATGGCATATCTTTGAGTGTGTCTCCTCTGCTCAACAATAGGGAAGGCACCGTCGTACCCTCCGGTTCTGAAAAAGAAGACCCTCTCCTCCTCCCTCGATGACCTAGGGTCATCCTTCAGGAACTCGTGCCAGTGATCAGCTTGTAGTAGTGAGATCCAAAAAGCCATGTTGAGTCTGCTCTTCTTCTTCAATGAACTGAGCTTCATCTCCATCATAAACCACCATGGTAGTTTCTTTCAACGATGGGAATCACCTCTTCTTAGTCTCATCTTCCTTCTCCTTCTAACTTCCTCCATCATCCCCTTCCTATCTTCTTCCTTCTTCCTTGTCTAACCCATTGGTGGAGAGGCCGATGAAGAGAAGGTTTAACTGCAGGTCCTTGACCCCAAAAATGAGGACTCGATCTGCAGGTCTCAAAAAGGCTAATACATACACCGACTCACCATTCTTTCCCATGCCACGATCATGTGCAGAGGTCTGAGCGCCAAAGTGCTCCACTCCCTTGTCTAACCGGTTGAGAGGAGATGCCATCTAAATTCTCCAATCTAACCATCCAAGAGCTACTAAGATTCCACGTGCACAATCTATGGCATCTCCCTTCTCAAGGGTGCGTGACAAAGATGTGTTACAACTCATGTTATAAATAATCGTACATCTTGGCCCAACATACATAATACATTAATCGTGATATCAACATTAATCAAGAAAGTAACTTTACCCAAAAAGCTTGTAATTCCTGATATTATAAACTAAACACATTGATTCACTTATGTCCTTGATATTTAAGATCTAAAAAGTCCACTCCATCACACAATCTAGATGATGAACCAGTCGTTTCACTCTTAAAACGGTCGTTCATATCATGAAATGGTTGTTTCCTATCATGAAATGGTCGTTACATATGTGAAATAGTTGTTGCCTTTGTCCAACTTAGGCAATACTTAGACAATGTTGGTTGAATTGACCTGATACTTAAACCTATTTGAACCGATATGCTCATAGTCAAGTCAGTCAATTTTCAACCTCAATTATTTAATTGAATACCTAAACGCTTTAGTAATTAAGTTAAACATCATTCATGAATAAACTCCTATTCCAACTACATCCTATGTGTGTGACCTGATAGGTCCCAAGTTACATAGGCAGTGAATGTACATCACCAGTTTATGACATCACAAGCAATGAGCAGTATCTAGCAACACATCATTGCTACACAAGTAAATTGGAAAGTTGAAGAACAACTTCAACCTACAATTTGAGATCAGTGTTACCCTGATCGTATAGTTCCTCTCAATGTTCAATCCAGTTCCTTGAACTAGAGCATACTATGTGAGTTGCATGTGAGAACACATGTCATATATTCATTCACATCAGTATGGTCATACATTTCTCAGTCTTGCTTATCAAGTAGTCTTGATATCAATCACCTATAGGAGGGACAAATCCAATCTAAATCACTCACACTCAATCCAAATGTGCCACAATGCACATGAGCATCACCTTTATGTCAACCCCTATTTAGGGTCGCATTGGATGATGTCTAAACACATTGAACTACATGTGATGAGTGTAGTGACTTCAGGTCGAAGAACCATATTCACTACTATCAATATGAGATCTGATCTTGACTACCATTCCATGGTCTCCATGCTTCACTCTCATGGTGGGTCTATCTGATACATTATTTCTAACATGTACCTATGTGCTTAGTTTGATATCACATATCATGACTAATGAGATTTTGTCATCAACTAAAACACACTCTAGTCTTATGTATTACTATTTTATATTTTTCTTTCACACTATCATCTGACTAGGGACATCACAAGAATGCATGTACTATTGTCATACACATGATATCATTGTTTAGTTCCTCAACCTGAAGACATTTGTCACTGAGTAACATCATTCTTAGACAACTAATATGTATGTGTCACCATCTCAAGATTGAGACAAACATAATAGACAGAATTACCTTTGTCATTATCAAATCAGGTATCAATGCCCCATTACAATCATTGTATGATTAGCTCTCTCGGCATACATACCAACTGAGTCCCACTTGCACTTAGAGACAATCACCCAAAAATTCTATTCCAAGTGATCATAATTTGTCCATCATGCTTATTTTACACAAGCTCTTATATAGAGGGTTAGCAATATTTGGTTTTGGTTGATATTTTGCAAGTTTCAATTCTCTTTGGTGTAAGACATCTCATATGAGATGGAAGTGTTGTAGTATGATATCTGAGATTCCTTGCCTAACAAGTATCTCTATTGTTGTCACTATATCTCTACTATGTCATTAATGGTTGGAAACTCCCACTAGTTCATGCAAATGAACTTATAGATCCATATGGTATCTTCTTCTATTCTTAAAACAACAAGGTACTCAACTTCCATTGTAGAATTAAAGAACTGTCTCGTGGTTGAAACTATTCAAACTTACAATTCTTGTTTTAAGGTCAAACACAAATTTATATTTTGATCATTAATTTTATTTGTTATTTTAGAAGCTTGCATTAGTTTAACCCTTTACACCCGACTCTTCCTTATTACCATAACAAAGGAACCAATCCTTTAGATCTTCTCAAGTACATAAGGATGTTCTTTATGGAAGTCCATTGACTTCCACTAATATTTGATGATATGCACTCATCTTGTCCAATACATACAAGACAATTGGATGAGTTCATATCCTCTCATCATGTCCAATACATAAGAGATAATGGGATGAGTACATAATATTGAATACATGGTAGATCCAATTGTGAATGCATATGACATCTCACTCAAGTTTTCATTCTTAACAAAAAGTAGGACACTATGCTCTTGAGAGACTAACTCCATGAAACATGGACAAGTTTTCTCTCATTGAGTCTTGCATGTTGAACACCTTCATATCTTGCCAATGTAGGTGCTCCTTTTAGGTGTTGAAGATTTCCAAATCTATCTCTATAGATCTCAATTCCTATGAAATAGGATACTTCTCCTAAAACCCTCATAGAGAAGGTGCTTTCTTTATCAGGTTTTAATTAATGATGTACAAGGATGTTGTTCTCCATCATTTTATGGAAAATAGATATGCTCCCACGAAACCTTTGTAATAATAGATTTCATCTTCATTATGACTCATGTCAAACTCTTTGACTATCTTGTCAAATTGAAGATTCCAACTCTGAGATGCTTGCTTCTATCCAAAGATTGACCTGTGCAACATATAGACTTTATTTGCATTATATGGATATATAAAACCTTTAAGTTGTCTCATGTTCACATCTTGTACATATTCATATTAAGGAATGTGATTTCAACATCCATTGTGCCAAATCTTATAGTCACATTAAGGTGAAATAGCAAGCATGATCATGATGGATTTAATAATGGAAACTGGTGAAAAGATTTCATCATGTTTAACACTTTAAGATACTTTGAAACCATTTGCAACCAATTTTCTTGTATAGATTTTTACATTATCATCCATGTCAGTCTTATTCCTAAAAAACCAATTGTACCATATGAGTTTTACCCCTTCAGGTGGATCCACCAAGGTCATACCATTTTGGTGTACATGGAGTCCATCTTGGATCTCATGGCCTCAAGCCTTGTCTCATATTTTGGTCCCTCAATAGCTTTCTAGGTAGATTATTGACTCATAATCTTATGACAAGCTCATCACCTTTATGAATTATATGATATCATAATATTTCAAACTCAAGGAATGTTCTTACTAGATCTATGCGTTTTTGTCTTACATAAGGAACATGAGATTCCACAACAATTTGTGATTCTCATTGTTCACATTGTACCTATATTAGTTCAATGTTTTCTTTTTTACCTCAAACTTTTTGAGTTCTAGTTTTCTTCCACTGATTCCTTTTGAATCAAATTCCCTTTCAGGTATACATCCATCCTGGCCACAAAACACTTTTGTTGTCAGATTCGAATACAAAAGTATCATTCAACAAAATAATATTTATGTGATCCATGGACAAATATTTTCAAAAATCTATTCTCTTAGACAAGCTTTCAATCCTAGTCATTATAAAAGACATATCGAGACTCTTCCCATGCCATATACCATATGTTGTCTTTTGAACCATTTTAGATGGTATAGCATTTTAGTGTAAAGCGTCTGCCCAAAAAGGAAATTGGAATATTAGCTAGATTGATAATCACATCATGACTTAACAAGGTGTGATTCCTTCTTTTTGATACATCATTATGTTTCATGTGAAATTCATTGTGATACACTATCACAGTCTCTCCAGAAGGTCCTCAAATTCTTGGTTTAAAATATTTCAACATCGATCATATTGAAGTGTCTTGATACTTTTACCAAGTTGGTAATTCAATCATGATCTCCTTAAAAAATTCAATAGATCTATACTTGTATTTCACTGAATACAAACTATCATATCTACTAAT
The DNA here is from genome assembly GCA_963693085.1 of Alisma plantago-aquatica. NCBI lineage: Eukaryota > Viridiplantae > Streptophyta > Magnoliopsida > Alismatales > Alismataceae > Alisma > Alisma plantago-aquatica. Next base: position 952,818,931 of record OY856410.1, on the reverse strand, counting down.
AGCATCGGTAAATATAGTGAGGCTAGTAACTACCTTTAGCATTTATTCTAAAAGGTCTATATACATCAATATGTATGTGCCATAATAGAATAGTCACTCTCTCACTACATCTAGTGAATATTCTTTTTTCATATTGTCTGATAAACAAGACTTGCATGTCTCTATCGGCTCAAAAACCAAAAATGTCTAGATAACCATTATTATGGATGTTAGAAATGTATTTCTCATTTACACACTCTAGATGACAATGTTATAGGTATTCATTATTTGAGACATCAAGTCATTCAGTATATGTATCATACACATATGTTTCTACAACTACTCAATATAGATTATGAGACACAGGACACCGCCATGAAACATCAATTTATTCATAATGTTCTTAACCATACAAGATACATGATGTTTTCATTAATGGAAGGTACATATTAGAAATTCACCAATTCTATTACATGCCCATTGGAGTGAATGACATATTCCAACTGTACTGGCAACAACTATAGCTCTGCACAATTTTTAGCTTACTTCTTTTCAAGTCCTAAAGTGGAGATATCTAACTACTCCTTCCTGAAATCCTCTACATAAAGAGGATTGTTCCTTTTCTAGTTTTTAGGCCGGTAATATTGGTGTCACTTCCCTTCACTTAATCATTTAAGTGAAAAGGATAGATTCCTTTTACACTTACCCCTCTCTTGTCTCAGGTTCAAAAGATTTGGACTTTATCTTAGCCTCATAACTTCTCTCGGCATTGCCTTTGTTGTTAGACTTCACACTTTTGATCATCATCATGGGTCTGTCCTTTTTCATCCACGCTTTGGCATTGACAAACATGCAAAGTAGCTATGTCAGTGGCTTATCCAAGTTACTGAAGTAGTAACACTCAATAAACTAGATATATGATTCATGCAATGATTGTAGAATCATATACATGTACAATTCTTGACCTAAAAGAAATCCCAATCTTTCTAGATGTTCCACATGCCCAATCATATTGAGAATATGGAGATCTACTGGATATCCCTCTGTCAGTTTGCACTCAAATTGCACTTTGGATACATTATACATTATTTGCTTTACATGTTCTTTATGATGTGTTACCATCTCGAGAATATCCATGGTTTTCATGTTGTTCATGCAACTCATAGTTCATAAAGCTCAACATAAGTTCTTTGATGTCTATGACATTATTGGCATGTTTCTATTATGCATCCATTTCATCCTTAGGTGCATTTGGAGCGGGATCCTATGCCTCTAGTCTTTTAAGGACATAGAGCTTTCCCTCATTTGTTAGAACAATTCTAAAAATCCTAAACCATATGTGGAAGTCAATCCCATTTAATTTGTCCTACTTAAGGCCAGATCATAATGATAACATTTTTGTGTTTTTCATTGGATTCTACAAAAAAAATGCAACTTTGTCAAAACATTTTCTTATTTGATAATATTGTCGATATTGATTAGGCCTTTAATTAAGTATTGTTCCCACTATTTTGTTCATATTGATGGCCCTCACATTGATAGCCATCACATGCCAATTTGGAAGTTTTAATGGAAAGCGTCTAAGACTTAATATTAGACTAAAGGATTTTGTATATAAATACATATACATACCCAATCACCACATGCTTAGAGTACGTATCATATACATGATATATTCCACAAACAAATACATGAAATTAGAAACACAAGCTATGGTTATGGCCATATTGTTGTAATGCCTTCGAGTGACAAGAAATTACTACCACCTAAGGTCTACATAACATGTAGCAACTATTGTTGGTGAAGATTTGTGCTTGAACCAATCTGGGTTGATTGGTTCAACTGTTGAACCGATCAACTCACCTCCTAGCCATTCACTTGGGCTCTTAAACCCCATCGGGTCTCAGATTCAAGCAATGTTTGGGCTCCTCCATCCAATCAATTGGGCCACCAGTCGATCGATTCATCCTCCTTTTATCTGGCCTCATTGATCCTCCAGTCGATTGATTTGTCAACTAATTGGTTGGTTCATTTAGAGCACAGAATCTTCTTTGCCATAACTAGAATTAAAACTATCCTAATCCTATTTACATATTACAAGGTAACAGGGAAACCTCGAGTTAAATTCAAGGGGAGTATGGGAAGGAAGGACTTAATACTTATTAAGATAGACTTTCAATATTCAAATTGATATATAAACATGAATAAACAACCACAATGAAGCACACAGATCTAGGGTTATTGGCCTTAACCATGATAACTACAACCATCAAGCACTTTTAGGGTGACACAATATAGATTGCAAATATACCATTCATATATATATTGGGATCATATGTTGTATTTATTCATATATACACATTAATCATTTTAATATTCACATTAATCATTTTAATATTCACATTATATGCAATAAATCTGATCATATAGATTTAAATCCATAAACATCATAAACTTACGTGGATTTGATACCATTTTTGGGAAATATGGGTGACATATAAGGTGGCAAAAAAAAATTAATACATGATTTCCTAACTATTTGATCGTCTCAACAACAATGTATCTACAAAAGAGGGTAATAAGAGTTATACCTAGTCCTGGAACAAGACCAACGACAACTCTTTCTGTAGTAGCATGTTCTTTTCTTCAAGTTGAACTTGAACAATGTTAGTAGTAGCCTCCTAGTTTATCATCATGGATGGAAGTTTAAACTCATCCTCCAAGAGTTAGGAAACAACCTCCTAGCCTCTGTACTAGTCCACATCGACCACCGAGAAATCCACATTGCACTACTAGAGCCAACATGAAGGAGTTATCCTTTCAAATGTCATCCTGCTAGGGTTGATTCACTCTCCCAATAGTCTCTCTTTCTATCCATCCCTTTTTATGAGAAGGAATTGCTTTGGATCACTTGGCTACCACAATCAGAGAGGATAACAATTGTCAAATCTTATTCTTGTGACTGGAAGCCCCCAATACCTCTCCATTTATAAGAGGGTTAGGTTTGGGTTTTCCGGTCCTTCTAGGAGTCAAAGAGATGGAATTTCATGAATTTTCTAGAAGCTATGAATGGTGAACTGATCAGTTCACTGTTGAACCAGTTGATTCACATGTGAACCAGTCAGTTCAACCCTTGAACTCGTCAACTGATATTTTTTCTTATTTAAAACCACACCGGCATTCAATATTAGTGTTTGTGGTAAAGGATGTGTCTGCCTAAATATGAGGGTGGAATCAGTTTCAGGGACCTCACTATTTTCAACACTTCTCTTCTTGCTAAGTAAGCATGGAGGCTTTACACAAATAATGTTTCTCTTGTCAGTAGTGTGATATGCACAAAATACTTCAATAATGGTGGCATTCTCGATGCTTATAGGGGTCATGACCCCATATTTATGTAGTGAAGTATATGGGGCACCAAGGCCCTACTCAAAGATGGGTTAAGGTGGTCTATTGGCATTGGCAACCACATTAATATCTAGTCAAACCCATGGCTGCCAAACAAAAAGGGATTTTGTACGAAGCGTGAAGAGTTAATTTCCCACAATAATTTAGAGGAGTGGAAAGTTAAAGATCTCATCAACCAGGTGACTGAAGACAGGGACTGGGAAATTATCAACAAATTATTCACCACCAAGAATATATCAACAATCAGAAGGATCCCTTTGATGATGAATCAACAATCTGAAGCACTCTAGTTCCCTACCAAGAACAGGGTCTATTCAGTTAGGATTGCTAATTGGCTAAGGACTGATACATTGATTGAACATGTCCACGGGAGGACCGCTCCTGGCCCTTCTGACTGGGATAATTTATGGTGACTTCTAGTCCCTCCCAAGACCAAGAACTACATATGGTGAGCCTGCTTTGATATCCTCCCCACCATGAATAGGTTGTGGCAGAAAAATATTATCAACATTGTGATATGCCCCATTTGCAAACATAGTGGTGAAGACATCTTCCACACCACGTTCGACTATACTTTCACTACTATTATGTGGGAGACCTCAAGCCTCATTCACCTGATAAAATATATCCCTCGATCCTCCTTTCTACATGCTATTCTCTAGGTGAAGGACAAGGTGGAACTTGATAAACTGGGTGTCTTCCTTACCCTTTCCTTGGTCACTTGGAAGTGAAGGAATGATAATCTTTTTGGGAAATAGGATGTCAAACCCGCTATCATCACCCCAGGTATGTTGAAGTGGCACGAGATTCACGGTATCAGATGTAAACATAAGGTACCAAGCAAGAAGGAGAGAATGCAGAGACGTTCTCAATGGTGGGTAGTCCCTGGCGATGGCCAATACAAACTCAACATGGATGTTGCGCTTTCAGACAACAAGATTAGTTGTGCAGTTATCATTAGAAACCATGATGAAGATCATTTGGCCATGGAAAATAAATCATCAGTTGCAAATTGGAAAGTCAAGATAGCTAAAGCTATGGTTGTCAATTTGGGGCTAGAGCTGGCCACCTCCCTTGGAATTCAACAACTTGTTGTTGAATCAGATGCTCTTAAAGTGATCAAATGCATAAACAAGAATGAAGAGGGTAGAGGATCGATCATGGAGACTTCTAAGAACATCAATCACCTACAGAACAAAGTGGAGATGATTTCCTTCAATCACGTCTTTAGAGAAGCAAATGGTGCTTCTAATAGCCTGGCTAAATTTGGCTTAGAATCCATGGGCCATGTTATATGGCTAGATGAGTTTCCCCAATAATGTATGTCAGACATGTATTATGACATCTTTTCTAGAAATATTTGAGGAAGTGAGTTTAAAAAAAAAATAATGCACAATCATGACATCAACATCAATCCTTTGTTGAATCAAATTGATCATTGAACAAGACAATCTGGATGATGAAATGGTCATTTCATAAGTGAAATGTTCGTTTCACTTGTCCAGCTCAGGCAATATTCAACCAATGTTGTTTGATTTGACTTGATACTTGAATCGATTGGTTCAACACTTAAATCAATTGATTCATAGTCCAGTCAGTCAATTTCAACCTCAGTTGTGTAATTGAATACTTAAACACTTTAGTAATAAAGTTAAACATAAACAATGAATAAACTCCTATTTCAAGTACAATCCAATGAGTGTGACCCTATTGGTCCCAAGTTACGTTGGAAGTGAATGCCCATAAACAATTTATGGCTTCAAAAGAATTAAGTAGTGTCTAGAAACATATCATTTCAACCCAAGTAATTTGGAAAGTTGGAGAACAACTTCAACCTACAATCTTTGATCATTGTTATCATGATCATATAGTTCCTTTGTCATTGATATCCAGATTGAACTTAAGGCATGGAATCATCATCCTCTCAACATTCAATCCATGTTCCTTGAACTAGAGAAGATTGTTTGAGATGCATGTGAGCTAACTATAATATATTGATTCATATGGGTTTATCCTTATGTTTCTCAATATCACTTATCAAGTGGGTTGGATATCAATCTCCTATAGGGGGGTAAAATCCCATATACATCACTCACACTCAATCCCCATGTGTCACAATGCACCTGCGCATCACCTTTATGGAAACCCTTATTCAAGGTCAAGTTGGATGATTTCTAAATGCATTGAACAACTTGTGATGAGTTTAGAGACTTTAGGTCTAAGAACCATAATGACCATGATCACTATGAGATCTGATCTTGAAACCATTCCATGGTCTCCATGCATCACTCTCATTGTGACGACCGCTATCAAACTAAAAACATTATTGCACAAAACTATGCGGAAATAATCATTAATAGTAGATTATCTAAAATCACTAAAAATTAAAACCTTTTGGCCAAGAGATCCACTACCAGGAAACTCTTTTCTGAAAGAAACAAACCATATATACATCATGGTTTACTTTATATATACATTATTCCATTACCCTGTAAGGATATGAGATAATAATTACTTCACCAAAACATATACAAAAGCAACATTATGCATGGAGGCATACTAGCTAAAATCTTAGATCGATTATAAAATAGTTTACGCACTATCTCCCAAAGACCTGAGAGTACATGGATGACATATAGGACTCTATATCTACAAGACACATAACAACACACTCAACCTGAGCTGTTATTGTTGTCCTTGTTGTTGCTTCCCACTCTATATTGCACAATATCTACCTCCTTGTGTATGTCCACCTAAAAAGTTGTGGAACCCACGGGGTGAGACAACAAGTCCCAGAGAGAGATATAACTCTCCGCCAACATTATTATTATCACAGTTAAACTTTTATGAATGAGAGTAGAAGAAACTATTATTGAATTAATCGTGTATAATTGTTGATTATATGCAGGATAGAGTAGTCTCAACATCTCATTAGTTCAAATATCTATAACTGAGCAATATATTATTTAGTCACTTTTTAAAAGGAATACGAAGAACATGTGTAACTATTACAAACAAAACAATATGAAACAAGGAAAGGATTCAATCAAAGTTCCCATATTTCATCCTTTAACAAATATGCTACATGGTTGATTACATCCTTTCACAATCAATTTTATTCCTTGAAGAGATGGGAATATACCTTCCAAGCTCCTAATGACCACTGTGAAGTAAGCATCAGTGCATAAAGGTCTCATGGAAGAGCTAGAATCCATGACCTCTCCTATCTCGATCAGTACAAGATTATTGATATTGACATATGAGTCAATTTGCATTATAACTAGCATGGCATATAGAGGCTCTTTGCTATAGATATACAACACATAGCATGTTCTTATATCAGGGCATGACCTGTAATAAATCCTGATTATATCAGGGTGTAGTCTGTAACAAATCCTAATTGTTTATTGAGTCATGGTACAACCACACTCTTGTTAAGGTATGCCCCGTAGTCAATCCTAATATTCAGGGTTATGTCTCGTAGCCAATCCTGGTAGTTAAGGATACAAGGAGATGACTCGCACCCTGCATATTCAATAATATACACTCTGAGTAAAACTCATTTCACCATTTAGCAAATCCTGACACTGAATGGATCTATGGCCAGGGCAACTACATTTTTAGTTCACTTGATGGATTAAGTGCATTACAACATCTTTCAGCATCAATCAAGTTACAAGCATGAATTATAGATAAATTCTACATAGAAAGGTGTAATATGTTTTTCAAGAAATCTTGTATCAGTTGGAATGCATCTTGTTAAATCTATATTATGCTAAACCATCATAGCTCATACCTGGAAATGCTCAACAATTCATGACATCTACATGATTAGGATTTCATAGCAAATGCAATATCAAGAAAATATCATGACCATACCATAAAGAGAATCATTCAAATTGCAACCCTCTCGTAATTAGGGTTAGGGTTTCCAAGCCTTTGTAACTGATTTAGGGTTTTCAAGTGCATATTTATCAATCAACTCTAAATTCTCATTATAAGAGATAATAATACCATAGGTGTTCAAGCTTACTTCACCAAATATCATCAACTGATTATCAACATGAAGTATTACCTTTCTCATGTGAGTAGTACAAGTTTCTCTCTTATCCTTACTATAATAATGACTTCAACATACTTATTACATTGATTTAACCTTCTTTAGGGTTTATCAATCTACACTTATTAAAGTGCATCCATCTCATTACTGCATAATGTATCTATTGACTGTATTCAAAATGTATCGGCCTACACTTATCAAGGTGTATCAGACTATATTTAACAAGATGTATCGTCCTTCACTCTAATCCTTGTGTCATCCTAGAGACATCTACTTGTTTCGATCAAGGTACCATTACTTGTATCGTCCATGGCATGTTAAATGGTATCGGTTTTGAGGTGCTTGAGAAGTTATATCAGCTTTAGTGTACTTTAGGGTATCGGCCACCCTATCTTTTTTTTTTTTTTGTACAAGCCAGGAGGTCATCTATTCACCTCACCCTCCTCGTGTGAGCACAAAGATCAAAAAGTACAGCTCCTGCTTATAAGATGCAGGTGATGACCCGAACAACACAAAGGACAACCCACCAAGGCAAACAAAACACACCCAGAAAAAACAAGAAAGATCAATCAGGTATATCTCAACACCACATAGGGGGTCTCTTCCTTCTCAAGGTTAAGCATACCCCTAATCCTAGGGGGCAATCTGCTCGGATCAGAGATTACAATCGGTTCATAGTGACGATTACCCCATTTTCCAATAACTCTGGGTATCGAGTTCAGAGATCTGTGCACAAGGGAACCCAGGATGCCTTCCTTCTCAATGTAACTTCTGATCTCCTCTACCACAGAAGCCAACCTCCAAGGGATGGGATGTGTGCCCCACACAAGATCGAAGAGAAGAGCATTGTCAACCTCAACAGTAGTAATCCTCAAATTCTGAGACTCAGCGAATCTGAGACTAACCACAATAGCTTGGAGCAAAGCATTGTCAAGGTCTTCAGCCGTAAGCCAAGATCTAGTGACTTGACAGACCTTCGCGTGATGATTTCTAATAACGCTGGCCATCCACCATCTCTTACTTCCAACTGGATCTCTATCTTTCCCAACTGTTATATTTAGCTTATGGCTGTGAATGTCTGGCTTGTTCCATCTCAGAAGAGCAAACTCCTTTATCACATATCTAGGATCGGCCACACCGTATTCATGAAATCTGAGATGAACCTCAGGGTCAGCGAAGGCACAAAAGGTCTTCTTCTTAAGCATGATATTCAGCTGGTCAGTCATTAAACATATCGCATTCTCAAAGGGTCTAGCTATACCATCAAATCTAGCTCTGCATCTCCATTTCCACAAACAGTATGGGATGAGGGTCGCTAAACAGGCCGCTGTCCATTTGAGCACGTCGGCAGATCTTCCATAGGCGCAAAGGGTTACAAGCTCGGCTCTACTCAGCGGCCTCATCATGTCTGTAATCGATTCGAACACCTCCCAGAATCTGGATGCCATCTGTCCAAAGAAAACGACATGATCGATGTCCTCCGTGCAGCGCTCAACGCAGCACTCACATCTAGATGCCAACTGAACATGGCATTTACGGACGTTGTCATCCGTCGGAACTGCGTGGTTCATCATCTTCCAAATAAAGGTGCATTCCTTTGGGGCATCTATACTCCAGATCTTGCTATAGGCACAACCGGAGGGCACATTACCAGCAGTGAGGATCTTCTTGACTGATCTGATAGTGAACACACCCATCCGCTTAGGACTCCACACAATCCTGTCTTCATCATCAGTAATCCTTTACCTTGCTTGCTTGACCAGCTCAACGCCGTCATCAGTAAGGACCTGCTGGAGAGCCAACCAGTCCCACCCTTCATCGTCAATCCAGAAGTCTCGGACAAAGAAGGCGTGGTTTCTGTCACTGTGAAATCTCGCATAGTCGAACAACCTAACCTCACACCATATAGCGTCCAAGAACGGGATCATACCTCTGCCAAGAATCCACCTACACCACAGGACCACGGATGGGAAGCCGTTCCATAGTTGTTTCCAGTATGGAGAGGCCGTAGATCTATATTGGACATGATTAGGATAATTGGCCGCCCTACTAGGCACACGTATGGAGTACTTTGCATTACAGAACCTGGCCCACAACGAATCCATAGCAATTAGCTCCCAGCAGGCTTTGGCCACGAAGGCGTCAACAGTGACACGGATATTCGGCAGGTTCAGACCTCCATGCTCGAGCGGCTTGGCCACCTTGGACGAACTCACCCAAGCTTTTCTATGATTATTATCCCGATCCGCCCAGAGAAACTTCTTGAGCATGCAATCAATGCGGTCAATCGTCCCACGAGGAATACCAATGGCAGCAGCAGTGTACACGGTTGTGGACGAGAGGACATGAGCGATTAACATCTTACGGCCAGAGAAGGAAAGGAGCCTCGACTTCTAGGAGGCAATCTTCTGGTTAATCTTCTATATCAGGTAATCAAAGTCATTCAGCGTGCTCCTACCAAACTTGATCAGAACACCAAGGTAAATGAGCGTCTCCGCTGTACTATCAATATCAAGGGCCGCAGCAACATCACAAGAGATTGCAGCGCATTTACTACCCACAACACAGTGTGACTTGTTTCGATTGATCATCTGTGTCGTAGCTTGCTCATAGTTCATGAGGATCTACTTAACAAAGGCCAGTGTGGACGGATTAGCATTGAGGAAGAGCATAATATCGTCCGCATATAACAGATGTAAAGGAGCAACTCCATGACCACAAGTATAAAATCTCGCAAGGTGCATCTGATGATCCACTCTAAGGATGTCTGGATAGCAGTTCTTCGAAGATGTTGAACAAGAGGGGCGAGATGGCGTTACCCTACTTCAGGCCCCGTTTCATAGGAAAGAAACCATCAGAAGCATCTCCAATAGAGACTGTAGCCCAGGTGTCTATGAAAAAATGCAACACAGTTTTAATGAAACCCTCCGAGAAACCAAAACTCAACATGATCTTCTTGAGGACCTCCCAGTTGATACGATCAAACGCCTTCGACATATCAATCTTGACCATCAAATTCGGGAACTCGTCGCCTTGATAGAGATCATGAACCAGTTCTTTGACCAATCTAATGTGGTGTGTAATCTCTCTTCCTTGGACGTAGGCTGCCTAGTTATCAGAAATGAGTTTAGGCATAAGACTCTTCATGCGGTTACTCATGACTCTGGCCAAGATACGTAGGGCCACATTCTCAATAGAGATAGGTCAGAAATCCTTACTAATGTCAGAGGGGTTCTCAACCTTGGGAATAAGAAGAATATTACAGCAGAACAGACTACGATGGCATGGTTGCCCACTGAAGAAGGATCTCGTCATCTTCATGAAATCATCCTTAATCGTGTTCCAGAGATTACAAAAGAAATGCACCGTGAATCCATCCGGTCCAGGTGCAGAATGTTTGTCCATCTGATCTAGAGCCATACACACCTCCTCTTCATTTGTAATGGCCGTCAAGGAAGCATCATCATCTAGGGTAACCAGGCCAGGAATAGACGTCAACATATCATCTAGCAGGCCATCATCATAACCAGGATCCTCCTTGTAGAACTTTGCGTAATGGGCAGCAACATGATGAGCGATGGCCATCGGATCCTCTATCCTCGTTCCATCACTCAACTGAAGGTGAACAACACGGTTGACCTTTCTCCTCGACCTCACTACCGCATGGTAGAATTTAGTATTCCTCTCACCATCGTGAAGCCAGTCAATGTGGGATCGTTCTCTCCAAACCTTCTCCTCAAGATCAAGAAGTTGTTGGAGCTCATTCTCAGCAATCTTGAGGTTCATCTCATTGGCCAGGGTGGGATTTTCATCATATGCCATTTGTGTCGTATAAACCACATCCTCAAGGTCTTTAATCCGCTGGCTAGTGTCACCAAAGGTATCTCTGCTCCAAGACTTCAGAGCATCTCTAACCATCTTCAACTTGGAGTAGAAGATAAAAGAAGGAGAGCCAGAGAAATCTTGTGCCCAAATATCATCAATGATATGTCGACAATCTTTGTATTCAAGCCATACCTGTGAGAAAGAAAAGGGTCTCCTTCTATTGAACATCCTCAAGCAACCAGGTAGATACAAGATCGGGCAGTGATCAGAAACCCAATATCTCGTGAGATGTGAAGCAACCACATTTGGTCTCTTCAGACCCCATGATTCACTAAGAAGGATTCTATCTAGCCTCTCCCAAATGGTGGGAGTATTGTATTGCTTGTCAACCCAGGTGTACTTGCTGCCAAGAAAACGGGCCTCTCTCAGGTTAACGTCATGCATAAAGGAATTGAAATCCAGGATCTCCTGATAAGGTCTGTCGAGCCCACCCCTTTTTTCAGAATGATGCTTGATGATGTTGAAATCTCCTGCTACGAGCCAGCAAGCATCGCCAATGTGAGCGGATAAGTCAGTAACGTCCTCCCATAAAGATCTTCTCTGAGAAGCACTACAGCTCGCATAGACCGTGGTAATGTAGAAAACCATGTCATCAGCATCCCTGAGCTTAATCGTGATATGCTGATTGTGTATTCTCATCACAGACGGGTGAAGCGAGTTATCCACATATAGCCAAATCTTTCCAGACTCCTCATAGTTGGTAACTGACCAGTCTAATCTAACGATGTCCAGCAACTCATCGGCTGAGACAGCATGTAAGAAAGGCTCGAACAAGCAAACAACCATGGGTTTATGTCTTCTACATAAACGACCAAGCACTCTCCTGGTTTTATTGTTGGCCGCTCCCCTAATATTCCAGAAAAGAAAGTTGGAATCCATTAGGTAAGAGACTGAGCTCTCAAAGACAACGGCTCCAGTTAGAAGCACTCACGACCTCCATAGTCCCATTCATCATCAGAAAAAGGGGTTTGTCCATCCGAAAGCCTCCTTCTATGGGCATAGTTCCTGTGGCCGACGGGCTGAGAAGCAGGCTGGGTGAGGGATGCGTCGTCCTCGTGCTGCCTACTGGACGAAGGATGTTGGGTGCCTCTCTTGCGGCGCGAGTTGTACAACTGCTCTGTTGAAGGGATAAAATCAGTAAGGCATTGCCGATGAAGCGGTCTTATGTTGCCTTCATCATCAAAAACAAACCTACGAGGTCTGTTTCCGTCTTGCAGCTGTGAAACTACGTCGGGTTGGGGCTCTATAGCATCATGATTGTAGTTATCCAACACGGGCATATCAGCAGGTGAAGACTCTACAGAGATCATCATATCCTTCACAGGTAATTCTGTAGCAGTAGAACTATGTATCAGCCACATCAACCTATTGTATATCGTCCATCCAATAACTAGGATGTCGCCCACTCAACCAACTAGTATGTCATCCACACCATCAACTGGGGTATCGGCCACTCTATCAACTAGAGTGTCAATCTAGCTATCCCTTTGTGTATTGGCCATTTCTCACTATGGGATATCGACCTCTAGGGTTTGATTTGTATCGGGTGAACCCTTATTCAATACCCTAGTTCCCTCACCTATTGCCCTTACCACTACTCAGTGTATCAACCCAGGCTTCAAAGAGTGCAATGCCCCCATCTTCACATGATGTGTTGGGCTAGAGGGGTGTCGGATTGTGAGTGCATCAGATTAGAGTTAGGGTTAACCATATCAACCTAACAACAACATATCATTTTATAATATCACAAGTCATGTCGGCCATCCATGTGATGGTGCAAGTATGTGTATCGACTTGTATATCTTTTAGATACCAGTTTTCCCTATTCTTATTCTTAGATGACAAGTTAGACAATTGAAAAGATAGTAGTCCTACTCATGTAACAAACCAAAAGGGGTAGGAGTTCATGTGTATTGGTTTCCATACATTTACTTTTGTATCAGGCTAGGGTTTCCCACAAACCAATATTGGTTTGTGCATATCGGTTCCATCATCTTCAAGCTCGAACTTTTCATCCATTACTACTCTAGTACATCGACAATAGCCCCATATATCCATTAGAGCTCATAGAACCATCATTTAAACAAGAAAATTCTAAATAGAGAAGGAATCATCAAGTATTGCATGATAGAGAGTGAATAATAATAAGATTGGGTTCAAGTTATATAACCTGCCTAAAGGTCAACACAAGAGCTTCAAGCTCCAAAGATTCATGTTCCTAAGGTTGAAGATGACTTATCAAAAGTCCAAGACTGGATCACAACACTTCTTGGACAAGTTGCTCAGCCTTCCCTTTTCTCCTTGAGCTCCTAGGATCGTCCACCAAGCAAGAGATGGTAAAGGAGTCAAAAGGTTTACTAGGAGCTAAAAAGAGGGGTATATATAGTTGAGGTTCAAGAGAGAGAGTATGTGCAAGGAGTCATCACCATGTGCACTTAAGTGACATGTGTCCATGCATGGTGGCTTCATGCAACCATAATTATCTTTTCATGCAAAACTCTTGAGTGTAATCCATAAATAAGATATCGACCATTGGGTATCTTGCTTGACAAGATATCACAACCCAGTATCACTTTATGTGCAAACTGATACCACTTTTACAAGGAACATGTAAACTGATATGTTTTACCTACTTAAGGTTCTTAGCCATCTATGAACACTTTCAAAGGTTACCAAATCGATATGGGACCTCTTCTACGGCTTTCAAGCCAATAGGCACTCCCATAATCACTTCATAGCTCGACACAACCCCATTTACGGTTCAAAAACTCAACCTTCTTTGGTTCTTTTACCACAAAGAGTGTTATCATTCAACCAAGTCTCAAACAAGGTTCCCTCTTCTTTCTCTTTCCTCTAGTTGATGCTAAGAGAGAGAAGGAACATTGTAGAGGTGATAATTTGCACATAAACCCCTCATTTGGGTAAACTGCAATATTTACCAAAGTTATCATATAAGGCACAACAATTTGCAAATAAGTTCAAAATTGAGAAATGAACTCAACTCAAGTCTTAATTACCTTTCAAAATATTAAGACAAGGATTCCAAACAACTTTCTTAACCAAATCTTCTAGGGTTATCCCAAAACCTAGGTCAGGGGTTTTACAAGTTATCAACCCCTAGCATGGATTTTGTCCTCGAAATCTCAAGAGAAAAGAGAAGAGTACTTCCTCCTCATCTCTTCCTCCAGCTCCCATGTCCCTTCTTCAAATCCACAATGATGCCATTGAACTTTCACAAGCACTATGTCTTTCTTTTTCAACTTCTTGATTCTTCTGTCAAGAATCAAAACTGGACCTTCAACATAGGATATATCCTCATCCAATTCTACCTCTATAGGTTGTAATGCATGCTCTGTATCAGGGTGACATCTTCTCAATGTAGATACATGAAATATTGGATGTAGTCTATGCAACTCAGGTGGTAGTTCCAACTTATAAGCTACCTTTCCAACACGTGTTATCACCGGATAGGATCTCATAAATCTAGGAGCTAACTTACCCTTCTTTCCAAATTTGAGAACACCTTTAAAAGGAGAGACCTTGAGATACACTCTTGTCTCCTATTTGGAATTCTAACGGTCTATGGTGATTATCAGCATATGATTTATGTTTGTCCTGTGTTGCCTTTAATTGTTGTTGTATCACTTCAGTCTTTTCTATTGTCTGTTGCACAAGATCAAGACCAAGAAGTTGGTATTCTCCTATTTCATACTAGCATAACGGAGATCTATAGTGTCTACCATACAATGCTTCATATGGTTCCATATAAATGCTTTTTTGATAACTGCTATTGTAGGAAAACTCTATCAAACTCAAATGTATATCCCAGCTACCTACGAATTGAAGAACATGTGCCTAACCAAGTCCTCCAAGGTCTGTATAGTCCTTTCAGATTGTCCATACATATGAGGGTGAAAAGTAGTACTAAACTTTAACTATGTACCCAAAGTTGTGTGTAGTTCCCAAAAGCGACTTGTAAATTGAGGACCTCTGTCAGAAACAATTGTTGTTGGAACTCTATGCAACCACACTATCTCATCTACATAAACTTGTGCAAGTTTCTCAACAGTGTATGTTGTTTTAACAAAGTCAATGTTTGATGATACTGTTGTTCATGTTTTTGGCTAACTCGACTGTATATTAGTTTATCATCTGTAAATACCACTATAAATTGATCAAGGAATAGCCAGAACACTCTATTCATCAAATCCATGAATGTTGATGGTTCATTAGTTAGTCCAAATGACATAACTATAAACTCATAATGACCCTACCTTGTCCTAAAATCATATTTGGATATGTCATCCTTCTTAATCCATAAATGATGATATCCTAACCTTAGATCTATCTTAGAGAACATTGTTTCACCACACAACTGATCAAACAAATCATCTATCCTTGGAAGAGGATACTTGTTCTTTATTGTCACCTTGTTCAACTGTCTATAGTCTATATATAACATCATCGATCCATCCTTTTTCTTTACAAAAAGTATCAGAGAACCCCATGGTGATGTACTTGACCAGATAAAACCTTTATCAAGTAACTCTTACAACTATTTCTTTAATTCTACCATCTCAGTTGGAGCCATCCTATAGGGTGTTTGATCTATTAGTTGCGTACCAGAAACTAGATTGATCTTGAAATCAATCTCTCAAGGTGGAGGAACATCAAGAAATTCTTCAGGAAAAACATCCTTAAACTCCTTGAAAACTAGCACTTCTGGAATACTAGGACTTTCGACCTTGGTATCCACCACATGTTCTAAGAATGCCTCACACCCATGTCGCAACAGTCTCTCAACTATCATTGTCGATACTAGACATGTGGGAAGAATCTTCATGTCTCCCTGAAAGATCCATGTCTCACCACCATATGTGAACATAGCTTTCTTGGAACAACAATTTATGACTACCTTATACATTTCTAAGATGTCCATCCCAAGGATTACATAAAATCCATTCATCTCAAGTGGTATAAGATCCACTTGAATGTTGTGTTCTAAGAAAGAAAGAACATAGGGGGAACATACCTCTTGTAATACTACAGAACCAACTAATGTAGTTTCTAATAGAAAGTTATATGTTCTATGACTAACAGGAAAAATACATTTATGAATCACTTCACAAGTGATAAAGGAGTGTGTAGCACCTGGGTCAATCAAAATAGATATGAAGCAAGATGAATAAATATTAGAATGAAATAACTCCATCTGACCTATCAGTGCTCGTGGGTTGACTACCGCTTCTGACAGAATCATAGCATAGAATCTCGCCATTTCCTACTATCGACCATGTCCTCTGTTACTTTGTGCAGATGAACCTACTTGAGGCGCATGTCTACGTCCTCGTCCTCCTACACCATTATTGAACTATTTCCTCTGAGAGCCATGCTGACTATGCCTTGATGGATGGGTTACCTCAGTATCTCTTATTGGATAATCCCTCATTTGATGTCATGTCTGTCCACACTTCTGGAAGGTTTTGGTATCTTGTTGTGGCCTACATGACCTTGTCACTGACATTGATGTTACACTATGGGCTCCAATAGGCAGAAAACTACAGCCTCTACCCTTACTTGACTTCCACTGCGTCTGAGCACTGAACCTCTGGGGTGCTGACGATGCAGAAAACCTTGGTTTCTTATAACTTCCGGACCTCTGTTCTTGGCACTATGCAGGTCCTTTCCTAAAATTGGCCTCATGTTTCTCTATTATTAACCTTTCTATCCTCCAAACAGATTCCACAAATGTATCAAATCTTTCCCTATTCTTCAGAGAAGCTATAAGAGTGGTTAACTCAGTGTTCTGACCATTTTCAAAATGTCAAATCCTCCCCTGGTCTGTAGTATCCTTGTGTGGACAAAACCACAGAAGCTCCATGAACTTAGCTTCATACTCATTAATCTTCATAGGCCCTTGTGTAATT
This sequence comes from Alisma plantago-aquatica, assembly GCA_963693085.1. Taxonomy (NCBI): domain Eukaryota; kingdom Viridiplantae; phylum Streptophyta; class Magnoliopsida; order Alismatales; family Alismataceae; genus Alisma; species Alisma plantago-aquatica. The sequence goes on along the minus strand of OY856410.1, from coordinate 952,801,672 downwards.
CGTTCAAATTGTGAGATTTTCTCATCCAGGTCCTTCCGAGGAAAGTACTAATTGTTGAATTCACATTAGAATTCCTCCCATCTGACCTCAACATTAGGCCTTTTTTCCTCTTTGATGGCCCACCAATGGCTAGCAAATCCCTTTAACAGGTATACAACATGCCTAACTTTGTCAGTTTCTGGGATGCAAAGGATCTTAAAAGCTTTTTCTAACTCAATGAGCCACATATCTGCATCTACTAGGTCAGTTATTCCAGCATATTCTATAGCTCCCACATGGTGTAGCCATTCAAAAGTCATACTAGAACCCAAAGATTCTACATTGGGAACTAGTGCCCTAGGTGGTGGTGCTGGTATCTTGTCTGCCATATGTGTTACTCTTGTCATGAACTACCCAAAGAGAGCATGAAAAGTAGGGTTATCCAACATAGTCTGATCCATCTGGGGATTCTCAGACACTTTTTATTCTCTCACTTGTTCCCTTGAACCTCTTCCTGGTGTAGAAAATGTTTCTCTCAGCAACATGTTCTTTGTGTTCCCAGACATCTTTAAGTTTTACTTCTTCTTCTATATAAGAAGAAGTCACTATAAGATAAACTAGAGGACACTAGAATAAACTCAACAACCTAAAACCTATGTCCCTATTGACTCAGAGAACCTAAGGCTTTGATACCAAAAATTGTTATGACCGCTATCAAATTGATAGCATTATGGCACAAAACTACGCTGAAATAATCGGTAACAATGGATTATCTAAAATCACTAAAAGTTAAAACCTTTTTTTCTAATAGATCCACTACCAAGAAACTCTTTTCAGAAAGAACCAAACCATATATACATCATGGTTCACTTTATACATACATTGTTCCATCACCTTGTAAGGATATGAGATAACAGTTGCTTTACCAAAACATACAAAAAAGCAACATTATACATCGAGGCATACTAGCCAAAATCTCAAATCGATTATAAAACTATTTATGCACTATCTCCCAAAGACTCGAGAGTACATGGACAACACATATGACTCTATATCTACAAGACACATAACATCACACACAACCTGAGCTGTTACTGTTGTCCTTGCTACTGCTACACGATCTATATCTCCTTGTGCATGTCTACCTAAAAAGTTGTGGAACCCACGGGGTGAGACAACAAGTCCTAGTGAGAGATATAACTCTCCAACAACACTACTATTATCACAGACAAACTTTTATGAATGACAACAGAAGAAACTTTATTGAATTAAGCATGTATAACTGTTGATTATATGCAGGATAGATGAGTCTCAACATCTCATTAGCTCAAATATTTATAACTGAGAAATAGATCATGTAGTCACCTTTTAAAAGGAATATGAAGAACATGTATAACTGTTATAAACTAAATAGGATAAAATAAGGCTAGGCTTCAATCAAAGTTACTGTATTTGATCCTTAAAAAAATACATGGCACGGTTGATTACATCATTAAATAATCAATCTTATTCCCTAAAGAGATGTGAATATACCTTCCATGATCTAGATAAACACTGTGAAGTAAGCATTAGTGCCATAAAGGTCTTATGGAAGAGCCAGAAACTATGACCTCTCCTATCTCGGTCAGTAAGAGATTATTGGCAGAGACATATGAGTCAATATGCACTATAGCTAGCCTAGAGTATAGAGGCTCTTCCCTATAGAGATGTATCGCATAGCATGTTCTTATATTAGGGTATGACCCCTAATCAATCATGATTATATTAGGGTGTGGTTTGTAACCAATCTTGATTGTTTATTGAGTCACGGTACAACTGCACTCTTGTTAGGGTATGACCCGTAGTCAATCCTAATATTTAAGGTAATGGCCCATAGCCAATCCTATTAGTTAAGGATATAAGGAGATGACTTGCACCCCACATATTCAATAATATGCACTCTGAGTAAAACTCATTACACCATGCAACAAATACTGACACCGAATGGGTCTATGGCCAAGGAAACTACATTTTTAGTTCACTTGATAGATTAAGTGCATTACTACATCTTTCATCATCAATCAAGTTACAAGCATGAATTATAGATAAATGCTACATAGAAATGTGTAATATGTTTTTCAAGAAATCTTGTATCAATTGGAGCACATCTAGTTATACTCATTTGGGGATCTCAATCCCCTAAACACTATATTGGGAATCTCATCCCTTCAACATTATCATTAGAATGATTACATGTTTAGGTATGAACCCTCGGTTCAGTACTGAATAATGTCACCTTTTACCTTTACATGCCAACAATCATTTCTAGGTCATCAAGCCCATATATATATCATACTTTTTGTACAAGTATATCACATAGCACATAAGGCCTTATATAATTTGTATTATGCAAAATCATCATAGCTCATACATGGAAATGCTCATCATTTCATAACACCTGCATGGTTAGGATTTCATAACAAATGCAATATCAAGTAAATATCATGATCATGCCATAAAGAGAAGCATTTGAATTGCAACCCTCTCATAACTAGGGTTAGGGTTTCCCCTTGTAACTAATTAAGGGTTTTCAAATGCATATTTATCGATCAAGCCCTAATTATCATTATAAGAGTTATAATACAACCATAAGTGTTCAATCCTACTTCATCAAATATCAACAATTGATTATCAACATGAAGTATTACCTTTCTCATGTGAGAACTACAAGCTTATCTCTTATCCTTACTAGGATATTGACTTCAACATAATTGGTACATTGATTTAACCTTCTTTAGAGTTTATCAATCTACACTTATTAAAGTGCATCCATCTCATTACTTCAAAATGTATCCATTGATTGCATTCAAAGTGTATTGGCCAATACTCATCAAGGTGTATCGACCTATATTCAACAAGGTGTATCGGCCTTCACTCTAATCCTTCTATCAGCCTAGACACATCTACTTGTGTTGGCCAAGGTATCATTACTTGTATCGGCCAAGGCATGTAAAATGGTATCCATTTAGAGGTGTTTGAGAAGGTATATCGGCTTTAGTGTACTTTAGGGTATCGTCCACTCGATCTCTTTATGTATCGGCCACATCAACCCAATGTATATCGGCCATCCTATAACTAGGATATCAGCCACTCAACCAACTAGTGTGTCGGCCACACCATCAAGTAGGGTATCAGCCACTCTATCAATTAGAGTAGTGGCCATTGCTCAATATGGTATATCATCCTCTAGGGTTATATTTTTATCAGGTGAACCCTTATTCAACACCTTAGTTTCCTCACCTATTGGCCTTACCACTACTTGGTGTATCGGCCCAAGATTTAAAGAGTGTAATACCCCCATCTTCACATGATGTGTTTGGCTAGAGGGGTGCTAGATTGTGAGTGCATCAAATTAGAGTTAGGGTTAACCATATTGGCCTAACAACAACATATCATTTTAGAGTATCACAAGTCATGTCAGCCATCCATTGGATGGTGAAAGTATGTGTATTGAATTGGCTATCTTCTAGATATTGACCTGCCCTATTTTTAGTCTTAGATGACATGTTAGACAATTGAAAAGATAGTAGTCCTACTCATGTAACAACAAAATGGGGTAGGAGTTCATGTGTGTTGATTTCCATACATTTACTTTTGTATTGGGCTAGGGTTTCCCACAAACCAATATCAGTTTGTGTATATCGATTCAATCATCTTCAAGCTCCAACTTTTCATCCATTACTACTCCGGTTCATGAACAACAACCCAATATATCCATTAGAGATCATAGAACCATCATTTAAACAAGTAAATTCTAAATAGAGAAGGAATCATCAAGTAATGTATGATAGAGAGTGAATAATAATAAAATTGGGTTCAAGTTATATAACCCACCTCAAGATCAACACGAGCTTCCAGCTCCAAAGCTTAACGTTCCTAAGGTTGAAGATGACTTATCAAAACTCCATGATTGGATCACAACACTTCTTGGACAAGTTGCTCGACCTTCCCTTTTCTCATTGAGCTCCTAGGATCATCCACCAAGCAAGAGATGGTAAAGGAGTTGAAAGGTTTACTAGGAGGTGAAAAGAGGTGTAGATATAGTTGAGGTTCAATAGAGAGAGTATGTGTAAGGAGTCATCACCATGTACACTAAAGTGACACATGTCCATGCATAGTGTCTTCATGCATCCATAACTATCTTTTCATGCAAAACTGTTGAGGATAATCCATAGATAAGATATCATCCATTGGGTATCTTTCTCGACAAGATATCACAACCCAATATCACTTTATGTGCAAACCAATACCACTTTTGCAAAGAACATGTAAAGTGATATGTTTTACCTACTTTAGGTTCTTAGCCCATTATGAACACTTTCAAATGTTACCAACCCGATATGGGACATCCTCTATGGCTTCCAAACTAAGAGGCACCCCCATATTCACTTCATAGCTCAACATAACCTCATCTAGGGTTCAAAACACTCAACCTTCTTTGGTTGTTTTACAAAAAAAGAGTGTTATCATTCAACAAAGATTAAAAAAAGGTTCCCCCTTCTTTCTCTTTCCTCTACTTGATGCTTAGATAGAGAAGGAACATTCTAGAGGTGATAATTTGTACATAAGCCGATCATTTTGGTAAATTGCAATCTTTACCAAAGTTATCATATAAGTGTAATGACAGTCGCCAAACTGACAAACAAATCGTTACTAATTAAATGGAACAAACATAATTAGCGAATTAACAACAATCACTAAAATTTAAAACCATTTTGCAAGGAGATCCTTGTACAGAAAACTTTTACTGGAAAATCTAAAACTCATACATATCATGATTTACATTGTACAACATTGTTTCATTTCATCTCGAGGACAACATATAATAGTTGCTCTATCAAAACACATACTGGAGCAACATAAAACCTCAAGGCATTCAAGACAAAATCTCATATTATTCATGAAACTAGTATGAACCAACTCCAAGGACCTGAGAGTACAGAGACGACACATAGGACTTCTATCTATAAGACATGACAGACAGTACACTCAACCTGAGTTGTCACTATTGTCCCTGCTGCTGTTATTCTTTCTCTGTAGTACAGTCTCAATCTCCCTCGTGCACATACACATACCTAAAAAATGTGGATCCCACGGGGTGAGACAATTGTCCCAGCGAGAGATATAACTCTCCACCAAAAATATTATTATCACAGTTAAATAGTATTAAACTGAGTAGAGGATAAGCAATTTAGAACATTCTCATATTTTAAAGCATTGCAACTATCTATGATAGAGTAGTAAATAATCTAATCACTTTATAAGGAATAGGAAGAACATGTATATCATTTACCCATCATACTATATCAACATCTGAAGCTTATCCTGTGATACTCATTATCATGGTATGTCATCCATAGATCATTCTCATTTCTATCTGTTGGCCTCAGCCAATATGCTAACCAGATATTGAATTGTACCAATCATGTGAGTATACATCATCATATTTTGTCCAGGCATTGGACTATGCCAATCATGTGCAACCATTCGAGGCATTGGACTATGCCAATCCTATGACATTATTCTAGGCATTGGGTTATTACCAATCTTGTGCAATTTTTCCAGGTATTGGGTTATGACCAATCATGTGACATTATTCCAGGCATTGGGTTATTACCAATCCTATGAAATTATTCCATGTATTGGGTTATGACCAATCCTGTGACATTATTCCAGGCATTGGGTTATTACCAATCATGTGCAATTATTCCAGGCATTGGGTTATTACCAATCCTGTGCAATTATTCCAAGTATTGAATTATGTCAATCCTGTGACATTATTCCAGGCATTGCGTTATTACCAATCTTGTGCAATTATTCCAGGCATTGGGTTATTACCAATCATGTGCAATTATTCCAGGTATTTGGTTATTACCAATCATGTACAATTATTCAATGGTATTGAACTATGTCAATCCTGTGACATTATTGCAGGCATTGGGTTATGACCAATCATGTGATATTATTCTAGGTATTGGGTTATTACCAATCATGTGCAATTATTCCAGGTATTGGGTTATTACCAATCATGTGCAATTGTTCCAGGTATTGAACTATGTCAATCATGTGACATTATTCCACGCATTCGGTTATTACCAATCCTGTGCAATTATTCTAGGTATTGGGTTATTACCAATCCTGTGCAAATATTCCAGGTATTGAACTATGTCAATCCTGTGACATTATTCCAGGCATTGGGTTATTACCAATCCTGTGCAATTATTCCAGGTATTGGGTTATTACCAATCATGTGCAATTATTCCAGGTATTGAGTTATTACCAATCCTGTGCAATTATTTCAGGTATTGAACTATGTCAATCCTGTGACATTATTCCAGGAATTGGGTTATTACCAATCATGTGCAATTATTCCAGGTATTGGGTTATTACCAATGCTGTGCAATTATTCCAGGTATTGAACTATGTCAATCATGTGACATTATTCCAGACATTGGGTTGTTACCAATCCTGTGCAATTATTCTAGGTATTGGGTTATTACCAATCCTGTGCAATTATTATAGGCTTCATGCCTCTGCCATGTATTGGACTTTAACCAATCTTGATTACACAGCCAGGTAGTGGACTCTAACCACTCATGATTACATTTCACTATTACTAGGCATTACCTTGGTCAAGCCATCATACTCGTACACATTCTTTATATAATACAAGTATTCCTCATGTCTCATTTTAACATATTCGAAGTACCATAGCCCTTATTTTGGCTATGACTATAATGCATGTATGACCAAGATTTCATTATTATCTTTGTAACCATTTATTATTATTATTATGTTATAAGGTTCCCATTTACCTGGTTTATTTTAAACATTACCAATTCTTACATCAATCTCTAGATCAATATCATGTCACCTCTCATTAGGAAATAACTAATCACATGACTCACAAGGCCCATTAAACATCTTTCCACCTCTCACTAGGCAACAACTTTTCACATGCCTCACAAGTCCATTAAACATCTTGTCACCTCTCACTAGGCAACAACTATTCACATGGCTCACAAGGCCCATTAAACATCTGGCCACCTCTCACTAGGCAACAACTATTCACATGGCTCACAAGGCCATTAAACATCTTGTCACCTCTCACTAGGCATTAACTATTCACATGGCCCACAAGCCCATTAAACATCTTGTCACTTCTCACTAGGCAACAACTATTAGGGTTAGGGTTTCCCTTTATTGCCGGATAGGGTTTCAAGTTCATATTATTAATTCAAACCCTAATTCATTTTTCCACACATCTAGGAGCATACATTGATATCATAAGTATCAATTATACTTATTTATTCTCATCATTTATCATTAAATGAATCATCAACACAAGGTATGAGTTCGTCTCTCATCCTTACCAGGGTATGATTACATCATACTTTATTAACTTAGCTTAACCCTTTCTCAAGGTATGTTAGCCCACACTTATCAAAGTGCATTAAACTTATTACATCTCAATGTAACAATTGACATAACACACTTGTTACTCATCCAAGTATATTGGATTTAAGGTGCATTAAGGTACATCAACCTTGAAATGCTGGATGTGAAATCTATCATATCTTGATGTATCACTTCCCTCATCACTTTTAACTTGCTTAAATTCATCAACTTATCTTGTATTAGGGTATTTCCCATCCTAATAATTTATTCACTAGCCCATCAAATTCATTCTATAGTGTATTGATCATAAGTCATACATTTGAATTGTCCAACCATCATCAAATGATTTGGACTCATCTCAGGTTGAGACATTGTTGATATAAGGTTCTCCATTATCAACCACTCTAGGTGTTTCACCTATCAAGGTATTAGCCACACCATTACTTGGTGTTTCACTCATCACTCCTAAGAGTATCTTTCCCTCACCTTTACACGGTGTCTCAGGTTAGAGGTGTGTATATGTTCACCATAGCAGGTTGTAGGTGTATAGGCACCACCATATCGGGCTAGAAGTATATACACACCATTCATATCGGGCTAGAGGGGTTTATATGTGGTACCCATGTCGTGCATGAGGTATTAAGCCATCACCATGTTGGGCTAGACATCAACTAGGGTTGTGTATCAGGCTACCATATCGTGCAATAGCATTTGCTATTCTTTACTCATATCGGGTTACCCAAATTAGGGTTTTTTGTCAACTTACAAGTATACAATTGACCTCATATCGTGCATGGAGTCTATACTTGACTCCCTATCGTGAAAAAGGTGTATACTACACCCCCATATCGTTCAATAAGGTTTACAAACCTATTCATATCATTTTAGTGAAATAGGTTCATCATCATATCGGGTTAGGGGTGCTTGCTTGTGTGCATGCACCCGATATCACTTTTATAAGGTGATATCATCATCTTCAAGCTCTAGACCTTTGTTCTAACTATTATAGTTCATGTCAACAGGTCTAAGAATCTACTAGAACTCGTAATTTCATCAACTATTTCAGGAAATTTTGGAATTAAAAGTAGATCATTAAATACAGCAATTTAGGTGATCAATAATAACATGGTTGAGTTCAAGTTATATAACCCGCCTTAAGAACCACTTCAAAGCTCCAAGCTCCAAAGCTACATGTTCCTAAGGTTGATGATGTTTTATTAAAAGTCCAAGGCTCGTTCATAACTCCTTCATATACAAGGAATCACCATGGATAAGCAATTGGTGAAGAAGAAGAGAAAGGAAGATCAAAACCCTAAAATCATGCTTCAATCCAAGGTTGCAGATGATCATGGCCTCACCTTAGCATTAAGTATGAGCTCCTGCTTGCTTCTTAGCACCCTTTCACGATACCATACTGATTGTGCACTATATGCCACCACCCATGCACGATATGACACTCACTTGCACGATATGCCACTCAAACTACTCCACTATGGCCGATATCACCCTATATGGCCGATATCACCCTATATGGCCGATATCACCTACTTGGGTGATATGATCTTGCCATGGGCGATATCCCAAGGCCCATGCACGATACAACATCATCCCTTCACGATATGGGAGCTATATGCACGATACCTGAAGGTAGGATGGTGGTAAGGGTCGCAAAATTGCACTATGGGGTGAAACTAGGGGTATATATACTTGTGGCACATGATGGAAGGTAAAAATGAGGTGTCATTATTTTGAACTAGTAGGTGCCACGTGTCCATGCATGGATGACACGTGTCCATGAATGAATCATCATTTATCTTGTCTTGAAAAAGAGCTGAAGAGTTCATGAAGGTGATCAATCTTCTAACCCATGTCCCTCAGACAATGATAGTTATTACCTCCCGACCCTATGGTCATGTGCAACTAGGGAATTAGGCAACCCCTACTTCCATTTGTCTTATCCCTACATGACCATAGGATAGACTTAGGATTCTAACATAGTACATGTCCAACTTAGATCCTTACCCAAGTCTCCATCATCTCTCTTTGTATTCATGGGTTGACTTTCATCCTTTCACAGGGGTCATGGCGACCTGCCTACCTTGGTCAGGCCCCATACCTATTACCTCCATGGTAACACATCCACATGCACTTAGAGATGGTTATATCTATAGGTCTACAGGTTCATTCTCTTACCATGTACTCTTCACTTATATTCTTAAGATCCTATGAGACCTTTCTAGGTTTCCTCAAAACCCACAAAAATGGTATACACCCTACAAAAGGGTCCCTCTCCCAGGATGGGAGGAAACTACACCTTGATAAAAAAGGTCACAAACGTCCTTGTGTCTAGGGTTTACATCCACATGAGCATGCTTAACCCTAGAAAGCTACTAAGGCACAAACAGACCACCTATTAACCATGCTAGGTCATACTGGTTCTCATTCCTCAACATTTGATGAAGAACAAACCTTTCTCATACCACCACCTTGGCTGTGAGGGATTCATCAACCATACCTTAAACTTAAAGGGGTTTTCCCTTTCCTCTAAACATGAGGAGTGCCATGATCAAAACTGTAGAAACTCAAATCTCATCAGGAGTATCAGGTACACCACTTCCCCTCTTAGGCCTAGGAACCTTAGGTTCACTTTTTGGGTGTCCAACTGCATGCTCAACCTCTTAACCATGAACAAGTATAAGGTATGGCATGTACTTCCTGCCATCCTTCTACTCGAACAACACTTCAGAGTGGAGTCCTCCTCAAGGAAAACCAACAAGTTATAAGGCCTCACAACCTGTTACTAAACCTCTTCAGGGTCTAAGGAACCATTCTTCCTAACCCTAGAAGGTGAACATCTATACCATAGGCTCAACCCTTTTCTTGGTCATTTCTTCACCAAGATTACCATCATTCATAATTGAATCAAACATGGTGTATCCTCCTTTCTATGTCCTATACATGATGTTAGGAGGGATTAGGAACACTCTAGAGGTGGTAATTTGCATATCAACCCTACATTTTGGGTAAATTAGAATTTGGTCCAAAACAAAGGAACATTGCTCAAACAACATTCAATCGGGACCAAACTTGAAACATAAGTGTTTCACATGATAACAAAACACCTTCGAGGATTATATTAAAGTTCTACGAAACTTTATTAGCCAAAACAAATAGGGTTACCTCATAACCCAGGTCAAGGTCATTACAAGTTATAAACCCCTAACAAGGATTTCATCCCTGAAATCCCAGGTAAAGGGAGACAAATATCATTCATTCATCATATCATCAAGTCGCCACATAACATATTTGATGTTGTCATGTTTATGCGGGGCATAAACCCCTAACAAATGGTATCCATACTAAAGTATTTAACTAGACAAATTTCACAGTTGGCCCCTCTAGGTAACCAAACATTACTTCTTATCAAGTGTCATGTTCCCATTTTCTCATATCATTGAAAGTTCTTGGATACTAGGATTCTTTACCTTAGTACCCATTATCCGTTCCATAAACACATCACATCATCATCATGATTACTAGATCTGGGTATTCAAACCCTCAGTCCATCACTAAACATGGTTACCTCTCATCAGTAACTGTTACCTCTAGGTCTGAGGACCAGGGTATACATTATACTAAACACCTTCTTTTGTGTATCAGTTGATCTATGATTAACTCAGATTTCTCCATATATCAATAAGGATGTGGTAGAAATATCCATGCCACAACTCTGACTTCATTATGCTCTTTAGATTGTCTCAAAATGACTACTTGATCAGAGTAATCAAAAAAATAGCAATCTAATAGTGTCATACTTACCTTGCTTTCAATAGATGAATACCTGGCCAGGGTATTCAAGAACTGAAATCAGGTAGTATGCATTTATTTTATATTATGTTTCATCTCTTTAAATTTTTACTACTTTGTATCTCATATTTTCTATAAGTGTTTCTTTTACGTCTCATCCTTCTCTACATGAAGAGAGAAATTTTGAAACATATAAGAGAATATTAATCTGAATATAGGTTCTTATCCTTCTTATCTCTTCCTCATGTCCTCATAAGATTAATTACAAGAATCTCAACAACAACTACCTTCTTATGATTATCAGATAAAATCAAGAGAAGACATATCAGATGTCACCCCTCACAGTCATTCACCACTTCAGGTTGACTCAAACATAGAGTCTAGCTGTTTCATGTTGTTTCTTTTGCCTTTACTTAATGACTACTGCCCTGGTGCACTAGGCATTTATTGCACTGATAGCACCAAAAACTTTGTCTTTTTAGACAACTAGGCAAATGTCTCTAGAATTTTAGAGACTTACCTTAATTCTCAGCTTATTGCCCCTCCTTGGGCATTGCCATCACAGATGTACTATCTATCTATACTTATGGCAGAGTCTATTTTCTTGCCATATGTTAATTCTTCCCACATTTTCCACTGTTCCAACATGACTGTGTCATTTAGGAACCCTTTCAAAACCCAATGTTTCCGCATTAAGGACTGGTAACCTTGGTTGTAATGCTAGTATCCAGTCTATTATATGCATCATTGTTGTCCTAACTTGCCTCACAAGAGCATAAACATAGGATTCTCTATCATGATCAGGTCAAGATGGGAATTATCAGGCACTTGTTCTTCTCTTGCCTGATCCCATGCACCCTCTCCCGGTGCAACAACATTGCCCTTAGCAATGTGTTCCTCGTGTTCCCCAGTCATTTATAAACTTTACCCTTTACTCTGCATAAGCAGAAGTCACTATAGGGTATACTGGAGGACACTAACACAGACTCAACACCTTAGTCCTATGTCTCTGTAGACTTGGCGAACCTTAAGCTCAGATACCAAACTTGTAACGATAGTCGCCAAACTAACAAACAAATCATTACTAATTAAGCGGAATAAAAATAAACAACGGATTAACAAAAATCACTAAAATTTAAAACCATTTTGCAAGGAGATCCTTGTACAGAAAACTTTTACTGGAAAAACCAAAACTCATACATATCATGATTTACATTGTACAACATTGTTTCAACTCATCTCGAGGACAACATATAACAGTTTCTCTATCAAAACACATACTGGAGCAACGTAAAACCTCGAGGCATTCAAGCCAAAACTCATATTATTCATGAAACCAGTACAAATCAACTCCAAGGACCTGAGAGTACAGAGACGACACATAGGACTTCTATCTATAAGACATGACAGACAGTACACTCAACCTGAGCTGTCATTGTTGTCCATGATGTTGTTGTTCTTTCTCTACAGTACAGCCTCAATCCCCCTCGTGTACGTCCACCTAAAAAAAATGTGGATCCCACGAGGTGAGACAATTGTCCCAGTGAGAGATATAACTCTCTGCCAACAATATTATTATCACAGTTAAATAGTATTAAACTGAGCAGAGGATAAGCTATTTAGAACATTCTCATATTTTAAAGCATTGCAACTATATATGATAGAGCAGTAAATTATCTATTCTCTTTATAAGGAACAGGAAGAACATGTATATCATTTACCCGTCATACTATATCAACATCTCAAGCTTATCCTATGATACTCATTATCATGGTATGTCATCCATGAATCATTCTCATTTCTATCTGTTGGCCTCAGCCAATATGCTAACTGGATATTGAATTGTACCAATCATGTGAGTATACATCATCATATTCTATCCAGGCATTGGACTATGCCAATCATATGCAACCATTGCAGGAATTGGACTATGCCAATCCTATGACATTATTCCAGGCATTGGGTAATTACCAATCCTGTGCAATTATTCTAGGTATTGGGTTATGACCAATCTTGTGACTTTATTCCAAGCATTGGGTTATTACCAATCCTGTGCAATTATTCCAGGTATTGGGTTATGACCAATCCAGTGACATTATTCTAGGCATTGGGTTATTACCAATCCTATGCCATTTTTCCAGGCATTGGGTTTTTATCAATCCTATGCAATTATTCCAGGTATTGAACTATATCAATCCTATGACATTATTCCAGGCATTGGGTTATTACCAATCATGTGCAATTATTCCAGGAATTAGGTTATTACCAATCCTATGCAATTATTCTAGGTATTGGGTTATTACCAATCATGTGTAATTATTCAATGCTATTGAACTATTTCAATCCTGTGACATTATTCTAGGCATTGGGTTATGACCAATCATGTGACATTATTCCAGGTATTGGGTTATTACCAATCCTGTGCAATTATTCCAGGTATTGGGTTATTACCAATCTTGTGCAATTATTCCAGGTATTGAACTATGTCAATCGTGTGACATTATTCCAGGCATTGGGTTATTACCAATCATGTGCAATTATTGCAGGTATTGGGTTATTATAAATCCTATGCAATTATTCCAGATATTGAACTATGTCAATCCTGTGACATTATTCCAGGCATTGGGTTATTACCAATCTTGTGCAATTATTCCTAGTATTGGGTTATTACCAATCATGTGCAATTATTCCAGGTATTGGGTTATTACCAATCCTGTGTAATTATTCCAGGTATTGAACTATGTCAATCATGTGACATTATTCCAGGCATTGCGTTATTACCCATCATGTGCAAATTATTCCAGGTATTGGGTTATTACCAATCATGTGCAATTATTCCAGGTATTGAACTATGTCAATCTTGTGACATTATTCCAGGCATTGGGTTATTACCAAACATGTGCAATTATTCTAGGTATTGGGTTATTACCAATCATGTGCAATTATTATAGGCTTCATGCCTCTTCCAGGTATTGGACTTTAACCAATCCTGATTACACAGCCATGCAGTGGACTCTAATCACTCCTGATTACATTTCACTATTACTAGGCATTACCTTGGTCAAGCCATCATACTCATCCACATTCTTTATATAATACAAGTACTCCTCATGTCTCATTTTAACATATTCAAAGTACCATAGCCCTTAGTTTGGCTATGACTATAATGCATGTATGACCAAGATTTCATTATTATCTTTGTAACCATTTATTATTATTATTATTATGTTACATGGTTCCCATTTACCTAGTTTATTTTAAACATTACCTATTCTTACATCAATCTCTAGATCAATATCTTATCACCTCTCATTAGGCAACAACTAATCACATGACTCACAAGGCCCATTAAACATCTTACCACCTCTTACTAGGCAACAACTATTCACATGGCTCACAAGGCCATTAAACATCTTATCACCAATCACTAGGCAACAACTATTCACATGGCTCACAAGGCCCATTAAACATCTGGCCACCTCTCACTAGGCAACAACTATTCACATGGCTCACAAGGCCATTAAACATCTTGTCACCTCTCACTAGGCAACAACTATTCACATGGCTCACAAGGCCATTAAACATCTTGTCACTTCTCACTAGGCAACAACTATTAGGGTTAGGGTTTCCCTTTATTTCCGGATAGGTTTTCAAGTTCATATTATTAATTCAAACCCTAATTCATTTCTCTACACATATAGGATCATACATTGATATCATAAGTATTCAATTATACTTATTTATTCTCATCATTTATCATTAAATGAATCATCAACACAAGGTATGAGTTCGTCTCTCATCCTTACCAGGGTATGATTACATCATACTTTATTAACTTGGCTTAACCCTTTCTCAAGGTATGTTAGCCCACACTTATCAAAGTGCATTAAACTTATTACATCTAAATGTAACAATTGACATAACACACTTCATGTGTTACTCATCCAAGTATATTGGATTTAAGGTGCATCAAGGTACATCAACCTTGAAATACTAGATGTGATATCTATCATGTCTTGATGTATCACTTCCCTCATCACTTTTAACTTGCTTAAGTTCATCAACTTATATTGTATTAGGGTATTTCCCATACTAATACTTTATTCACTAGCCCATCACATTCATTCTGTAGTGTATTAATCATAAGTCATACATTTGAATTGTCCAACCATCATCAAATGATATGGACTCATCTCAGGTTGAGACATTGTTGATATAAGGTTCTCCATTATCAACCACGCTAGGTGTTTCACCTATAAAGGTAATAGCCACACCATTACTTGGTGTTTCACTCATCACTCCTAAGAGTATCTTTCCCTCACCTTTACAAGGTGTCTCGGGTTAGAGGTGTGCATATGTTCACCATATTGGGTTGTAGGTGTATAGGAACCACCATATCGGGCTAGAAGTATATACACACCATTCATATTGGGCTAGAGTGGTTTATATGTGGTACCCATGTCATGCATGAGGTATTAATCCATCACCATGTTGGGCTAGACATCAACTAGGGTTGTGTATCGGGCTACCATATCATGCAATAGCATTTGCTATTCTTTACTCATATCGGGTTACCCAAATTAGGGTTTCTTGTCAACTTACAAGTATAAAATTGACCTTGTATCGTGCATGGAGTCTATACTTGACTCTCTATCGTGAAAAAGGTGTATACTACACCCCCATATCATTCAATAAGGTTCACAAACCTATTCATATCATTTTAGTGAAATAGGTTCATCATCATATCAGGTTAGGGGTGCTTGCTTGTGTGCATGCACCCGATATCACTTTTATAAGGTGATATCATCATCTTCAAGCTCTAGACCTTTTTTATAACTATTATAGTTCATGTCAACAGCTCTAAGAAACTACTAGAACTCATAATTTCATCAACTATTTCAGGAAATTTTGGAATTAAAAGTAGATCCTTAAATACAACAATTTAGGTGATGAATAATAACATGGTTGAGTTCAAGTTATATAACATGCCTTAAGAACCACTTCAAAGCTCCAAGCTTCAAAGCTCCATGTTCCTAAGGTTGAATATGGCGTATGAAAAGTCCAAGGCTCGTTCATAACTCCTTCATATACAAGGAATCACCGTGGATAAGCAATTAGTGAAGATGAAAAGAAAGGAAGATCAAAACCCTAAAATCATGCTTCAATCCAAGGTTGAAGATGATCATGGCCTCACCTTAGGGTTAGGTATGAGCTCCTGATTTCTCCTTAGCACCCTTGCACGATACCATACTGATCTTGCACGATATGCCACCACCCATGCATGATATGACACTCACTTGCACGATATGCCACTCAAACTACTCCACTATGGCCGATATCACCCTATATGGCTGATATCACCTACTTGGGCGATATGATCTTGCATTGGGTGATATCCCAAGGCCCATGCACGATACAACAGCATCCCTTCACGATATGGGAGCTATATGCACGATACCGTAGGGTAGTAGGGTTGTAAGGTTCGCAAAATTGCACTATGGGCTGAAACTAGGGGTATATATACTTGTTGAACATGATGGAAGGTAAAAATGAGGTGTCATTATTTTGAACTAGTAGGTGCACGTGTCCATGCATGGGTGACACGTGTCCATGCATGCATCATCATTTATCTTGTCTAGGGATAAAGATTCATCCATTACATATCCTTTTGAATAAGATATTTCAATTAATTCATCACTTTATTCACAACTCGTCACAATTTTGCTAAGGAAGTTGTAACTCAATACAAACCACCTCCTTGAGGTTCTTTGCATGATATGTACTTTTCCAAGATTTCAACAAACGATATGGGACACCTCCTTGGGCTCCATGGCCGATAGGCACTCATATATAAGCTTTTCAACTTGATACAACTCAAGTTAAGCTTTCAAATTCAACCCTTTTCTTGGTCATTTCTTCACCAAGATTACCATCATTCATAATGGAATCAAACATGGTGTATCATCCTTTCTCTCTTCTATACATGATGCTGGGAGGGAGTAGGAACACTCTAGAGGTGGTAATTTGCATATCAACCCTACATTTTGGGTAAATTGCGATTTGGTCCAAAACAAAGGAACATTGCTCAAACAACATTGAATCGGGACCAAACTTGAAACACAAGTGTTTCACATGATAACAAAACACCTTAGAAGATTATATTAAAGTTTTAAGAAACTTTATTAGCCAAAAAAAATAGGGTTGCCTCATAACCCAGGTCAGGGTCATTACAATAAGCCACAAACAAATTGCAAAAATGTTCAAAATTGAGAAATAAACTATCATCAAGTTTTAATTATCTTTCAAAAGATTAAGACAAGGATTCTAAACAACTTACTTAGGCAAATATTCTACGGTTATTCCAAAACCCAGGTCAGGGGTGTTATACTCTTGGTGGGTTTATTTGATACACTATTCTCTAACATGTACATGTACTTGGTTTGATATCATATATTATGAGTAATGAGATTCTGTCATCAACAAACACACACTCTAGTCTTATGTATTATTATTGTCTATTTTGCTTTCATAGACATATCTGAATAGTAACATAACAAAATGTATGTACTCTTATCATACATATTATTTCTTTTTTTAGGTCCTCAACCTGAAGACATACGTCATAGACTAGCATCATTTTTTATACATCTACTATGTATATATCATCATCTCATGATTGACACATACATAATAGACAAAATTTCCTTCATCATTATCAAATTAGATATCTCATGCCTCATTACAATCATTGAATGATTGGCTATTTGGGCATACAAACCAACACTATACAAGTACATAATATTTGCAAAAATAGGAGAAAATGAGGTCTAGCTTGGCCCAAAATCAACAGTTAAATTTGCAAATTGATATTAAAACATAAGATATAGTTTTATTATGAAACTAAGCACCCAATTAAATCAAACAAGTATATTCAATCATTAAACTAGTCAATGGTCTTACAATGAGAAATGAGAGATAGGTAGAGTTTGTCGATCACTGCAGATAGAAAAAGTTATTAATTAAGAGTAGTGGGTCACTACACATTTTTCAAAGTGATTGGTAGTGGTTGCTCCATTCTCCTAATTTTTTGCTGCTTCTCAAGCAACCACCATCACTTTACCAAATGAAGCATAAAAAAAGGAGCAACTGAAATGTAGAATGTGAGTGTTATTTGAACATCTATTGTTCTTAATTATATTTATATACTTTCTTTATTATCTATAAAATGTTGGGAGGTTCATCTCCATCAAGCATAGTACTTTGAATAGTCACAAGATATTGTACTTCCAAACTTTTATTTAATTAATTTGTTGCGTCATGCCCCCTGACTGTACTTTGGCCTTCCAGTGGAATATATGAAATTTGCATACAACACTTAATTTTTTGTTCCACTGGTACAACATATTATTAGTTGTATCACATGTTGTGAGTTTGAATGCTACTAGTGTATCTAAGAGGGTATAACAAGCAATAACCGCTTTGCGGTGTCATTAGTACTATAAAAAATGACATTAAATACATAAATACATAGTCAAATCTTGAGTAAACACCTTATTTTCATCTAAAATAATGGAAATGATTTTAAAAAATACACCATAGGTGTGTGTGTGTGTTGACATATTTCAAGTTCACCGTTTAAAGATCCTAGTCTTTCCTATGATTAAGGTTCATATTTGTGAACTCAATTTACTATTATCATAAAAGGATGGTTGTTGATCAGATTGGATGTCAAACTGAAAGATGATCATCTATGGATTTCCTTTTTCGATGTTCACACTACGACTCTGACTAGAGGTAGTTCCATAAGCTGGTCCCCATCACCCAGAACAAGCTCTTCATTTTGATACATATACAATGTACCCTAAAGAAGCACATTTATGTGATCCCCAATTATATTCAGGCAATCGTGCTACCACATTCTTATGAAACACCCTTGTGATGGAGGTGAACTGGTATGTGTTGGGAACTATGGTATAGAGCAGGTAGCGGAATATAAAATTTTATCTGCCATATTCCTCATAAGCACTAGATAGTATCAATAACTATAATGCAGAAAGGATGGTTTATGGGATATACCTAGTCCTGGAGCAAGTCTGGTGGAAAACCTCATCGTTTTAGATGCACAACTCTGAATCCTTGTTGCACTATGACACATCTGACTGTTGTGCCTCCTTGTCTGCACCATGCCACAAACATCGTCTTCTTCAGCATCTCGCAGACTTCTGGCTGACATTGTCCTCTGAGCGGTAAACAATGACTTCCTGCTTCTATAGTAATCCACACGAACAGCTTCGAACTCTTGTCATCCTACTAGGATGATCAGGAAGGAGTATTCCCTCTCTATTAGTGTACTACTCTGGACTTGATCTCCCATGACAACTCTAGTTTTTCTCTCCTATGTCTATCCCTCCCTATAGGGGTAGGACTTTCCTGGGCTCTCGTGGTTACCATAACCAGAGAGGACAATAGTTGTTCGAGGAAGTAATTCTCAACTGACTGTGTTGTGTTCTGGGAAGCCCCCAGTACCTCTCTATTAATACTAGAGGTTAGGGTCAAGGTTCCCAATTTCTATCTGATACGAGACTAATGTGCAGGAGTGGAAAGCACTGAATGAACTTGAATTTTCATAATAATTTTGTAAATTTTGCTAACTACCAAAGCCAAAATAGCCATTTGGCAAAGCCAGACGGTCGTTTCGCACTGTGAGACATTTGTTTTGCAATTTCCTAGTTGTACACGAATTTGGCAAATCAATTCCCATCAAAGTTAAAAATTGATTTCCTTGTGCAATTAGTATTTCTCAAGAGAAACAAATAAGAAAACATCTAGAACCTTCCCCGACTAAATTGGACCATCTCGTCCATGCGAGATGATAGTCTCGGTTCACCCATATAGTTGTCTGGTGACTCGAGTCAAGTCTGTTTGGTTGGGTCGGTACGTTTCTTTGGCCAAATTCAACTCACAACCAGCCTGACACCCAAGTGCGTGTCTCAACTCCTGTAATGGCCATTTGGCACTTCTAGATGGTTGTCTCAACACTTGATATTGGTGTTTGGTAGTGTTGTCAGCATGTTTTGTTGCCTGAATCAAATGCATAATCACTTTAGCACTTAATTAAACTGTCATTTGAGATCTGAACTCCTCATCTAGGTTAATACCTATTTGTGTGACCCTATAGGTCCCATATAACGTTGGCAGTGAGTGTCCATAAGAACTTATGACATCATAAGCAGAGAGTGGTAGCTATTCGTCCATCATTGATGCCCAAATAATATGGAAAAGTTGGAGAACAACTACAACCTACAATCTGTGTTTGGCGTTGCAGTGTTTGTATAGTTCCTTTGTCACTGATGTCCAGATTGAACTAGAGGCATGGAGTAGTCACCCTCATTAATATTATTATTCAATCTTGTTTCTTGAACCAAGAGAAGACGGTCTGCATGGACATGCTTTTCTCAGTATTGCTAATCAAGAGGCCTAGGACGTCACACTCTAACAGGAGGGACAAATTTCATATTTATCACTCACAGTCAATCCCTGGTGCGTCTCCGCTAGTGGTGCTTTTACACCCCATGAGGTCGGAGCGCACGGGATATGGGATTGTGCTTTCAAAATTTATATGGTACCACACTAACTACCTACGTCTACTAAGACACTACACCCTCAAGCGCACGGGGTCATGTCGTAGTATAGGTGAGGCGGCAAGTACGGGGTTGATCCGCGAGGATAAAGGGGGCGCTAGAGTTAGACAGCATGAGCTACGTTCCTAATGTGGAGAGTAGGGTTTTTAGGGTTTTAAGATTGATTGTTGGTTAATTACACTAATGGGCAAGTAAGAGATGCGAAAAGGAAACTAAATTATGAAAGAGCAAGCAAATTAGTGAACTAAGTTATCAAGCTAGCTAAGCAGGAGCAAGAAGGGCTACACTACTCTAGCAAGGTAGGGAGCAAATAAGAACTAAACTAACTACTAGCAAGAGCAAGAACCTAAGTTAACACTGAATGGTAGAACTAAGCAATTGACTAAGTTAAACTAGAGCAATTGAACTAAGCTAGCACTAGCAAGCAGGCTAAGCGATTAGAGTTTTAAGCAAGGTGATTAAGGTGGGTGGGCCGTTTGGGAAATGTCACTTCGATTTTAGTCGGGAGAGTTCATTAAACATGCATGGTGCTCAATTCGTATCTAGATTACCAAACCAAACAACAAGGGCAATGCCATTAGAACATACCCTATACTACTAGTAGAAGACTAGGGTTAGGTGTAGTTCTAGTGAGATTGGCCAAATCTAGGTTTCTAGGGTAAGTGATAGTGGACAATTGAGGGTTTAGGGTAGATATGGGAGTGGAGATGAAGGGGGTAATCCTCATGCAACTAGCCACTCTAGCCTTTAGAAGGCCCTAGGCAATTGCATCACTCTCACTTACACTAGCCACTTAAATCTCACACTCATT
Source organism: Alisma plantago-aquatica (assembly GCA_963693085.1). NCBI lineage: Eukaryota > Viridiplantae > Streptophyta > Magnoliopsida > Alismatales > Alismataceae > Alisma > Alisma plantago-aquatica. The sequence goes on along the minus strand of OY856410.1, from coordinate 952,779,997 downwards.
TGTAAGAGGAGGGGTGTGTATGTAGGAACAAAGGGGGATATCTAGGGATCCACTAATTGGACCTAGGAGCCATTCCTAAGATTGCCACATACACCCCAATTTCTCCTAGAAATGAATTGTCATCTAAAACCTCAAAATAAGCAATTCATACAAGAAGCACAAACCACATGCAATAAGATAGGAAAAGAGATGGAAGCAAGAAGTAATCATCATAAATATGAATTGAGTTCATTACAAGAATTTATCCCCCAACATGGTATCAAAGTAACATTTTAATCCCAAACAACCCACCACAAGGGGGATTAGCTATACATGATCATGAAAATAGGAAAAGAAAGGGGTAGAAGAGGAAGAAACTCCATGAAGCTTGATGAAGTGGCCTTCTTCTTCACCTCCAAGCACCTGCAGTCGTCCTCCCTCCTCCAATGGTGCAGGGGTGCATGAAATGGTGAAATGGATGGATATAAACCTAGAGAGACTAGGTTTCTATGGTGGAAATGAGTGGAAGGTGGGTGGAAATGGGGTTGAATGCAAGGGAATGGATGGATAGGAGCAATGGATGCAAGGGAGCAGCTAGGTGAAGGCTAGGGAGTGCTCTCTCTCAAGTCCTAGAAGCAACTAGTGCTTATATACGAGCTAGGGCTAAGTGGGGGAAAAATAGGAAAAATAGTGGAAAGTTGTGTAGGGTAGGTGAGCACCACGGTCGTGGTGGGTGTACCACGACCGTGGTGATGGTAGTGGGGGATGACCGTGGGGTGGTGAACACGGTTGTGGGATGAAGGAAGTGGTGATATGGTGGTGGCCACGGCCGTGGCGGGGTGCCACGGTCGTGGTGGGTAGCATGCATCACAGCCGTGTTGGGTAACACGACCGTTTTGGAGGAGTTGGAGCTGACCGTGGGGAGGGGCCACGGGCGTCTTGATCAGCATTGGCCATGGTCATGGCGACTTGGCCACGGTCGTGGTCAGTGAGCCCAATTCCCTTTTGCAACCTGACTTCTTATAAATTAATTCCCACGACCATGGCAGGGTGCCACGGCCGTGTTCTCTTCTACTGACCACGACCGTGTTGATGGCCACGACCGTGGTGTCTTCAATGGCCACGGTCGTGGCTAGGAGGCTACGGTCGTGGGCGATCTAAGGATTTCCCTGTTGCAACCTGTTGGATTTTGGCAAAAAAGCCACGACCGTGGTATTGGGGCCACGTCCGTGGTGAGGCTTGACTTCTTGATTTCTCTTCTTACTTTGTCAATTTCGGATGTCTTTGCTCGGGGATGAGTCTTGGCCACTGGAGGTAGTTTGAGGGAGACTTTGGGGCCTTTTTTGGGTCCCTCTCTCTCCCTTGTCCATCTAAGCATGGTCCAAGTACCTGAAAAACTGTGCAAAGAACATCCATAAGCATATTTGCAATGATAATCATATTGGGGAAAAATACTTGTAATTCTAACATGTTTAGATGCAACTTAAATAAAAAATGGCACAGGATGGAGCCCTAAACTAGGGCTGCATCACCACCCCAAACTTAAAACATACTTGTCCTCAAGTATGCTCCAACTTAATCTCTCTTTTCCGTTCTTTTCAACAAAAACAAATGACAAATGCAAAGCAACAGAAAATTATTGAATATATGGTCTTGGAAATGACTAAGTGCATGTGTCTCACATCTCTCCTCTCCTTCTTTCACAATCCAATCATGAACTGAGCACTGAGCATGCAAACTTCAAATATAAAGCATAGAAACACAAGTTGTCCATATGTCCTTTATGTTATTCCGGGTAGACCGTTTCATGTTGGTGTTAATCACAGGTGACTAGGAGCGTTGTTTCACTTTCATGCATTCAGTCTTATGCTTCAAACCACACTAGATGATCCACTTGGCTGTAGAAAGGGTAAAGTGAGCTAGATTTGATGTTTTCTAGCTCAATGGGTATAAAAGGAGAAGAAAGGGTTGCGGTAAGATTTGGAGTGCTTTTACACACTCTTCTTTTCTTTATTTGAATGCTCTTAAACAGGAGCATCCTTTTATTTTATTTTTGCTTTTCTTTTCTTTTTCTTTGCCCTTGGTGTAGGTAGGGCACATGGTGGATAGAGTGAAATGGGGAGATAAAGATGTGGCCACCCCAAACTTTTGGAGGTGGCCACGGCTAATATGTGCACTTTGGCATCTTTTTATGAGGTGGAGGGGTATGAAGATGGTGGAAGAATAGTCGGATCAAAGAGGGGTCATCAGTGTAGTTTTCAACATAAGATTCCCTGCATGAAAGCTAATTCAACACTTCACCAAGTAATATCACACCACATGATAGAATGAACACAACATTCATATTTCTACCAAGTGATTCCATTGGCTTTAAGCATTTGTCGCTTGATCAATTCATGATTCTACCAAAGCATTCACAGACTTAAGAGATGCGGTTCACATGTAGAAAGTCACAAACAAGACCATATATCAATAAAATCTAAGAATGTAGCATGCATTTGTCACAAGAGTAAACGTTTTCATTTCAAACATTGGAGATTAAGTCAAAACATCCCATCAGAGCAAGAATATTCAAATCTAGGCAAAATTGGCCAAAATGGTGCCGATTTGCACTAAATCACATCCAAACCTACTTTAGGGAATTTTAAAGACATAAAGCAACAAATCCTACTTAACATGCATAAGAAATTATCAAAACTATATGAGAATGCAATGCATAGTATGAAGAAGCAAAAATTTTGAAAAATTACTCAAAAAAATGCAGAAATCAACTACATGTTATGCAAAGATGCAATGCAGGCACACAAGGTCAGGATAGACAAAAGTGAAGGTTAGTTTAACTATTTGATCATCATGCAAAAAGTAGCGCGAGGCACATAGAAAAATGTGGCGAAAGAGGGCTTACCGCCCTACCACCCCAAACTTTTTAAATCATGATGTCCTCATCATGAAATAGAAGTTTAGACTTGTAGGGTGAAAAGGTGTAGGGTTGCGAAAGGCAACCAATGAGAACTGGAGTGGTCAAAGTAACTTTAGGTGAGCAGGATAGGGCCACCACGGCCGTGCTGAACAGCACGGCCGTTCTGCCCTTCTTCCTGTAGCTCCTCCATTGAGTTGCAATCTTTTCTTCCACTTTTACATCTGTCTCAGCTAAACCCTTCAACATCGTTTTTTTTTCTTTCTTATGCCTGTGCTAAAATGATTCCCAAACAAAAAAACTATCAAGTATAGTGTGTGTGTGTGTTTGTTGGAAAACCAAAAGAAAGTATGGTAAAACAAGATTTGAGAATCTCAAACCACGTGGGTTGCCTCCCACTAGCGCTAAATTTACAGCCTTCAGCCGGGCTTGTTGCTCTTGTCACTAAGTGTCGACACCTATGGTGTCCTCCTTCTCTTCAACAGTGATCCTATCAATCGTCTTTACAACATGTCCTTCATCCCACGGGGTGTACATCGAACGGAAGTATGGACTCGATTTCCACAACTCCAGGGGATCATTGTAGCACAAACTCTCTCTGAAGTCTTCATTTGCTAGCTCGTCTCTCACTTCTTTGGTGAACATGAAGAAGTCAAACTTTTTCCTTTTATAAGTAACCGTCAGTGTTCCCTTACGGATGTTGATTTCTGCGCATGCGGAGGATAGGAAGGGCCTACCCAATATGAGGTACTCTTCTCCATCAATAGGTGTGGTATCCACTATCAAGAAATCGGTCACATAGGCAATGTTTACCCTTTCATCCATCGACACTGTTTTGTTCTGCATGATTCCCAAGGGCTTCCTCTTGGTTTCGTCACCCAAGATAATGGCACACTCCACTGGTTTCATTTTGTTTAGGCCAAGTCGTAGGTACATGCTCCATGGCATGAGGCTTGTCCCTGCACCTAAGTCGATGAGGGCGTGCTGGACGGGTTGTGTGCCAATGAAGCAAGAAATCATAGGTACTCCTGGATCACCTCTCTTTTCTGGGAAGCCATTGTCGTAGATGAAGTTCACAGATCTTGAGGCAACAATCTCCTTGGTCAGCAGTAGTACTAACTTTTTCCTTCCCATGCATACATCCTTCATCAATGAAAAGAGTGATGTGATACCTATTGTTCTCCGCTTCCAGTTTCCTAGGAAATTCATGATGTCTCCACCCCTTTTTTGGAGAGTCTAACTTTCATCGACTATCTTCATTGTACTAGCTGGAACTTGCGGAGAGTTGATGGTGACGCTCATCTCATGTAAAGGTCCTGGTTCCCATAAGGATATGGCTTCAAGCGCTACTATGTCTATGGTAATTTCCGCATCCCCGAGTGAGGGTGGAACCAATGAGAGTGCCTCTACATTCACGTCCGGCGCAGTAGCAATCCGGGTGCACTTATCATTCCCTGGTGGTACTTGGGTGGCACTTTCATCGGAGAATTCTTTATCTTTGCTAGATCCCTCAAGCATCGGGACTTTGTTTCCAACCTCAGTCACTTTCTTTTCCCTTTTTCCGCAACCTTGAGTAGTTTCTTCACTCCATATGATAGTGACCATACTCACTTGCTCATGTGAAGAAGGGGGAGCTTGTGAGGACGGAGGTGGTGGTGGTCTTTGTTGGGGAGGATTAGGATTTTGGAGTATGCAAGTTGGTTTTGGTGGAGGTGGAGGTTGGTAAGTATGTGGAGGTGGTGGTGGGTATTGGTAGTTTAGCAGGGGTTGGTGGGATGGCGGAGCATATGGGTGTGGTGGCCCTTGGTATTGTGGAAGTGAGGTTGCTTGGCCACGTGGTGGGATGTATGCGGCTTGGGTGGCAGTCACACAACTACCATCGCTGTTAGGATTTGTCATAGGTTGAGATGGCAGTCTCCCCTCTTCACGGCGAGCAAGTGAGATAGAAATTTGATCGAGCCTTTGCTCAAGACGGCTGATGTTCTGTCCTTGACAAGACACTTCTCTCTTTACCTCATCTAGATTCCACAGTCTCCCGAGTACTTCCTCTTCAAACTTTGAGTTGTAGTGTGGCTTTTGCTACCCCTGTCCTTGCCCATCCTCATTCTGTTGTTTCCAAGAGAAATTTGGGTGGTTCCTCCACTCGGGAGTGTAGGATTGGGACATTGGACCGTGGTTGTTGCGGCCACCAAAGGAATATAGAGCATTGACATCCTCGTCTACAGTATCAACTGCCCTTGTGGGCTGGTTAGAAGAGCCACCAACTTGATTCTTCATCCACTTCATCATCTCGATCATCGTTGTCATCATATCGGGGTCGGTGGCATTGCGTGCAGGAGCCACAGAGGAAGGCGGGGGAGTGTAGTTCCGACCGCAATGCCCCCCTTTAGTGGAAGCTCGATGGCGAGAATTCTCGGCGAGATGCTCAAACAGCGGCCATGAGTCCTCGGCCGGCTTTGCCATAAATGTTCCCCCACAAGAAGAATCTACATTGTTTTGGCTCTGCTCCTCAAGCCCAGTGTAGAAGGCTTGAACTAGCTGCCAAAGCAGAACCTCATGATGAGGGCAGTCACGGAGCAACTTCTGGAACCTCTCCCACGCCTCATGGAAGGGTTCGTTCTCTTTTTGGGCGAAGGACGTGATGCACCTTCTCATGTAGGATAACTTGGCTATAGGAAAGAACTTCTTCAGAAACTCATTCTTTACTTCATTCCATGTGATGAGCTCTGGCCTCGAGACATACCACTCCTTGGCCTTCTCTTTAAAGGAGAAGGGAAAGAGCGTCCTCCTTATCGAGTCGTCTGTGGCAACAGGCGTACGGAAGGTGGAGCACGTTTCTAAGAATGCGGCTATATGGTGGTAAGGATTTTCGTTCTCCATTACGTAGTATGTGGGAAGAAGTCCCAAGAGTGCCGGCGGAATGGAGAACTGTTGATCGGGCATCTGGTCCACCAGCGTGGCTATGGGAGAGTTGTAGTTCCCCGGCATGAAGTACTCGTGAAGCGGACAATGTGGCGGTGGAGGTGGAACCTCCAGTGGCGGGTCGTTCTGTGCCATCTCGGCCTCTCGGTGTAGGTTGCGGCGAGCTTGACGTCTTCTTCTCCCAATCTCGGGGTCGTAAACCACCAAGTCGGTGCAAGTCGAACGCGTGTTATGCATGCACAGCTGTCACCTGTGCAAGACACAAACAAACAACAAGGAGCCAAGTTAGCAAACCAATATGCAAGAGTAACACAAAGAATAAATAATAGCAATGGTGAGGGCAAAAGGAAAGGCTAAGCTACACTATATAACTAGGCCGAGCGCCTCTATTCCCTGGCAATGACGCCAGAAAGCTTGGTGTGTCTCCGCTAGTGGTGCTTTTACACCCAATGAGGTCGGAGCGCACGTGATATGGGATTTTGCTTTCAAAATTTATATGGTCCCACACTAACTACCTATGTCTACTAAGACACTACGCCCACAAGTGCATGGGGTCGTGTTGTAGTATAGGTGAGGCGGCAAGTACGGGGTCGATCTGCGAGGATAAAGGGGGAACTAGAGTTAGACAGCATGAGCTACGTTCCTAATGCGGAGAGTAGGGTTTTTAGGGTTTTAAGATTGATTGTTGGTTAATTACACTAATGAGCAAGTAAGAGATGTGAAAAGGAAACTAAATTATGAAAGAGCAAGGAAATTAGTGAACTAAGTTATCAAGCTAGCTAAGCAGGAGCAAGAAGGGCTACACTACTCTAGGAAGGTAGGGAGCAAATAAGAACTAAACTAACTACTAGCAAGAGAAAGAACCTAAGTTAACACTGAATGGTAGAACTAAGCAATTGACTAAGTTAAACTAGAGCAATTGAACTAAGCTAGCATTAGCAAGCAGGCTAAGCGATTAGGGTTTTAAGCAAGGTGATTAAGGTGGGTGGGCCGTTTGGGAAATGTCACTTCGATTTTAGTTGGGAGAGTTCATTAAACATGCATGGTGCTCAATTCATATCTAGATTACCAAACCAAACAACAAGGGCAATGCCATTAGAACATACCCTATACTACTAGTAGAAGACTAGGGTTAGGTGTAGTTCTAGTGAGATTGGCCAAATCTAGGTTTCTAGGGTAAGTGATAGTGGACAATTGAGGGTTGAGGGTAGAGATGGGAGTGGTGATGAAGGGGGTAATCCTCATGCCACTAGCCACTCTAGCCTTTAGAAGGCCCTAGGCAATTGCATCACTCTCACTTACACTAGCCACTTAAATCTCACACTCATTTGTAAGAGGAGGGGTGTGTATGTAGGAACAAAGGGGGCTAGCTAGGGATCCACTAATTGGACCTAGGAGCCATTCCTAAGATTGCCACATACACCCCAATTCCTCCTAGAAATGAAGTGTCATCTAAAACCTCAAAACAAGCAATTCATACAAGAAGCACAAACCACATGCAATAAGATAGGAAAATAGATGGAAGCAAGAACTAATCATCATAAATATGAATTGAGTTCACTACAAGAATTTATCCCCCAACATGGTATCAAAGTAACATTTTAATCCCAAACAGCCCACCACAAGGGGGCTTAGCTATACATGATCATGAAAACAAGAAAAGAAAGGGGTAGAAGAGGAAGAAACTCCATGAAGCTTGATGAAGTGGCCTTCTTCTTCACCTCCAAGCAGCTACAGTCGTCCTCCCTCCTCCAATGGTGCAGGGGTGCATGAAAATGGTGAAATGGATGGATAGAAACCTAGAGAGAATAGGTTTCTATGGTGGAAATGAGTGGAAGGTGGGTGTAAATGGGGTTGAATGCAAGGGAATGAATGGATGGGATCAATGGATGCAAGGGAGCAGCTAGGTGACGGCTAGGGAGTGCTCTCTCTCGAGCCCTAGAAGCAACTAGTGCTTATATAGGAGCTACGGCTAAGTGGGGGCAAAATAGGAAAAATAGTGGAAAGTTGTGTAGGGTAGGTGAGCACCACGGCCGTGGTGGGTGTACCACGACTGTGGTGATGGTAGTGGGGGACGACCGTGGGGTGGTGAACACGGTTGTGGGATGAAGAAGTGGTGATATGGTGGTGGTCACGGCCGTGGCGGGGTGCCACAGTCGTGGTGGGTAGCATGCATCACGGCCGTGTTGGGTAACACAACCGTTTCGGAGGAGTTGGAGCTGACCGTGGGGAGGGGCCACGGGTGTCTTGATCAGCATCGGCCACGGTCGTGGCGACTTGGCCACGGTCGTGGTCAGTGAGGCCAATTCCCTGTTGCAACCTGACTTCTTATAAATTAATTCCCACGATCGTGGCAGGGTGCCACGGCCGTGTTCTCTTCTACTGACCACGACCGTGCTGATGGCCACGGCCGTGGCGTCTTCAATGGCCACGGTCGTGGCTGAGAGGCCACGGTCGTGGGCGATCTAAGGATTTCCCTGTTGCAACCTGTTGGATTTTGGCAAAAAAGCCACGACTGTGGTATTGGGGCCACGGTCGTGGTGAGGCTTGACTTCTTGATTTCTCTTCTTACTTTGTCAATTTCGGATGTCTTTGCTCGGGGATGAGTCTTGGCCACTGGAGGTAGGTTGAGGGAGACTTTGGGGCCTTCTTTGGGTCCCTCTCTCTCTCTTGTCCATCTAAGCATGGTCCAAGTACCTAAAAAACAGTGCAAAGAACATCCATAAGCATATTTGCAATGATAATCATATTGGGGAAAAATACTTGTAATTCTAACATGTTTAGATGCAACTTAAATACAAAATGGCACAGGATGGAGCCCTAAAATAGTGCTGCATCAATCCCCATGTGTCAAAGCCATCCAATCATCACTGTTATAACATCCTATGTTTTAGGATTGCGTTTGATGATGTCAAAGTGTACCCAATGACGTGTTGAGTGCAGTGATTTCAGGTCTAAGAACCACAACCACAACCATCACTATGAGAGCTGACTATGACTTATATGATGATGGATTCCATGTGCCAGTCTCACGGTGGGTCTTCCTGATACACTGTTCTCTAACATGTATCTGTGTGTTTTGTTTGATATCCCCATATCATGAGTAAATGAGATTTTTTCATCCACCAACTCACACTCTGATCCTATGTATGATTGTTGTCTATCAACCTTCAACAATAATAACCGATCAAGGACATCATGAGAATGTAAATGTGTACTCTAAACATTTGTATGATCTCATTTATTCCAAGTCACATACTTGAATACATACGTTATTGAGTAACATTATTCTCTAGACATTTATGATGTTACATCATTATCTCATAATTAAATAGAATAAATTGGAAGCTTTCCTTTTATTAATAACCAAATTGATTTTACATGGTATATGTCATTAAAATCATCATAAGATTGTCTCTCTGGGCATACATAACCAACAAACTCCCACTTGCACTTAGAGTCAATCCCCCACAAATATTATTGCGAGTGACCTTACATGACCATCATGGTTTTGCTACGAAAGTTCCTTCGTCAAGGGATTAACAACATTTCTTTTAGTCAATACTTTGCAAATCTTCACATCTCCACGTTGTACAATCTCTCATATGAGATGGAACCTCAATTGTATATGCTTTAAGCACTGATGTGATTTGTGTTCCTTATCTTGTGCAATAGCTCCATTATTGTCACAATATACCTTGATTGTGTCGTAGATGCTTGGAACGATCCCAAGTTTTGTGATGAACTTCTTGATCTATACAACCTCCTTTGTTGTACTTGAAGTGGTAATATACTCGACCTCTATTGTAGAATCGACAACTATTTCTTCATTGGAACTCTTTCAACTCACAACTCCATTGTTGAGGCAGATCACAAATCCAGATTGTGACTTGCAATCATCTTGATCAGTCTATGGGTTTTACCCTTCAGGTTGATCCACAAAAAGTCCATACTTTTTTAGTATACATAGATTCCATCTCAGATCTCGTGGCCTCAAGCCATTTCTCAAACTTTGGTCCCTCAATAGCATCTTTATAGGATATTGGCTCATCATCTATGACCAATTCACTGCATTCCTGAGTCACAAGATATCCAAATCACTCAGGTTCAAGGCGTATCCTATTAGATTTGCAAGGTTCCTGTGTCGCTTGAAGAATTAAAGATTCCACAACACTTTATGAATCTTTAGGTTCCTCTTGTACATCTAATAGTTCTATGTTTTCTTGTTGGTCTCAAACCTCTTCGAGTTCCACTTGTCTCCCACTTACTTCTTTGGAAATAAATTCATTTTCTAGGAATGCAATATCTCTAGCAACAAACACTTTGTTGTCAGATGGATTATCCAAGTAGTATCCCACAATTTCCTTCAGATATCCAACAAAATAACATTTTTCAGATCTAGGGCCAAGCTTTTCAGGAAACATTTTCTTGACATAAGATTCACACCTCCAAATTCTCATAAAAGACATTTTGGGACGCTTTCTAGTCCATGTCTCATATGGTGTCTTTTGAACCAATTTAGACGGTACTCGGTTTAGTGTAAATGTGGTAGTTTCTGAAGCATACACCCAGATGGCATTCGAAACCTCGGCTAAACTCTTCATCGAACGTACCATGTCTAGCAATGTGTGATTCCTTCTTTCTGACACACCATTATGTTGTGTTGTTCTAGGTGGAGTCTACTGGGATACAATCCCATGGGCTCTAAGAAGGTCCTAAAACTCTTAGTTTAAGTATTCTCCACCTCAATCAGAACAAAGTGCCATAATACTTTTACCAAGTTGGTTCTATACTTCATTTATAAACTCCTATAACTTTTTAAGAGCTTCTGACTTATGTTTCATTAAATAAACATAGTCATACCTACTGAAGTCATCAGTGAAGGTAATGAAGTACTTGAACCCACCTCTATCATTTTTTCTAAAAGTTCTACATACATCAGTATGTATGAGTCCTAATAGATCACTAGCCCTTTCATTGTTTTTGGTGAAAGGGTTCTTAGCCATCTTTCCCATCAAACAAAATTCACATGTCTCAAATGATTCAAAATCAAAAGAGAATAGATAAACATCCTTATGGAGTATTGATATGCGATTCTCATTTATGTGCCCTAGACGACAATGCCAAAGGTATGTTTTGTTTGATTTGTTGTGTTTTAGTCTTTTGGTATTAACGTTATATACATCTGCCTTTAGATCTAACAAACAAAGACTGTAAGACATAGGGGCACTTTCATAAAACATCACATCCTTTGAAATAGAACATCAACCACTTTTAATATGGAATTCAAAGGCATCCTTGTCTAAACAAGATACAAAATTCATGTTTCTATATATAGCAGGTACATAATAGCTAACTCTATTACCAGCCCTGTGGGCAGAGATATACTATAGGTTCCAACTACTCTGGCTGCAACTATGCGCCATTAGCAACTTGAAACTCCACCTCACCTTTTCCCAAAGGCCTAGTTCCTTTCAGATCCTACATATGAGAACATATGTGAGATCCACAATCGGTATCTAATACCAAAGATGATGAAGTAGATAGGTTTATCTCCATAATGTATATATCTGAAGTGGAGATCACCATCCCCAACTTCTACTTCCTGAAAGGCTTCAAGTACAAAGGATGAGTTCCACTTGTACTTTTCTTTCTCCTTATCTTGAGTGATGAAGACTTGGATTTTGGATCGACCGCAGAACTCTTATTGGCCTTACTTTCATCCTTGGACTTAGCCTCTCTGATCACCGTCACGGGCTTATCCTTCTTCACTTTTGCTTCAACATGAATCAACATGGAAAGCAGTTCTGACATCTATCCTGCCAAATTACTCACATGGTGACATGCAATAAAATGGATGTATGATTCTGGCATAGTCTTTAGAATCATATCAGTAGACAACTCTTGAATCAAGGTGAAACCGAGCTCTTCAAGATGATACACATGTCCAATCATATTGAGCACATGTTTTTCTACTGAGGTTCCCTCTGTCAGTATTGACTCAAGTAGAACTTTCAAGATAGTGTTCCTTTCTTTCCTATAAAGACCAAGTGTTACCTTCTTATGATGTGTCACCATCTCAAGAACACCCATGTCCTCACATTTCTCATGCAACTCATAGTTCATGCAGCTTAGCATAAGGTACTTTATCTCTAAGGCATCATTGGCATGCTTCCAGTAAGCACCGACTTGTGCCCTAGGTGCATCAGGGGAGGTATTTTAGGCACTGGTTTGTCAAGGACGTAGGGCTTGCACTCTTCATTGAGAACCCTTCTCAAAGTCCAAAACCAATCATGGAAATTTTTCCCATCAAGTTTGTCCTTCTTCAGGACCAATCATAGATTGGATTTGTTTGTCATTGATTCTACAAGAGAAAATTTACATTTGTCAAAAACCATTTTTGATTTGATTTGATTTGGAAAATGTTGACGATATTAATTACTTCAATCTCCTAAGACAAACTTGTATATCCAGGTGAATGTTGAGGAGCACAAACCTACATACATGACTAATTTTAAAATCTTATGTCATATTTGAGTATAAATGTTGAATAAGTGATAAGTACCAAGTTTTTATAAAGAGTAAGACAATTTTTGACACGTCCTCAATAAGAAATATGACTGAAAACCATTTTTCCTCGATTATAATCCATGTTGAGGAATATTTCATAATCCTATTTTTGACCCAAGATCACTCTCATGTGAGCCTTCTCGAGAAATTAGGAAAAATCAATACTCTCACAGACTATGTATGAGAATAAACAGAAGTAGGGAAGACCCAGTTCCACAAAACAGAACCTTAACACATGATAAAAAAAAATGTGCAAATGATGACTCACTTAATTCAATCATGTTGGTATCGGTTCATGAGTGGACAACTGCACCATATTATGTATGTGTAAGGATATATGGTTCGAATAAAATTGAAAAATACCTCATAGATAATTGTAAGATTTTCCATCTTGCTCGTCCAATGTACTAATGCAAGTTGTCTTAGAGTATTTATCTTAAGCAAAATTCTTAATTCAGATACACTTTATCGACTTCATTGGCATGATCCATTCGGTGGTGTTTATTTTGACTTGGCATTGTCATTTTGTAAATAGATTTATTCGTGAAAATATGCTTTGCCAATTATAAATGGTGTTATATGGTCAAATTTTTTTTTATAAAAAGGTGACAAGAAAACCTGTTTTGCCTATAATTAATTGACTCAATGTGATTTCTATAAATACAATTTAATCTGCATCATGGATGTGCTTCATCAATAGTAATACATAGTGTGGATATCCATGTATATCTCTTATCCACTTCTTGTGACCGACTCTTTGTATAAATTGTCATACGTTCAGCGTGATTATTCGTAGACCTCTATCTTTTCGCAGCACTCTGGAGTAGTCTATGCTTGGTTTATCCTGTGCTACATGTCAATTCTTTTGGCATATGCTCTGGGAACCGCAACGTCGTGCAGCAGCATTTTCCTGAAAACAAGTTCATTTTGTTGACTAAGCTCTGGTACGTATGATGTTGTTGCCAGAATTCTTGTTTTATTAATTTTTATTCTTCATGCTTTTTGTGAACTGGAATTTTCGAAATGTTGTCCATCGATAACGATGATGTCATCTCTACTAACAATAAAATATATTACGAAGATCATTTAAATCGTCAACGATTTGCTCAATATTTCCTGCATTCTTTCTTTCCACGAAAGATGTCTTCCGAATTCATTTCCTGGGTGTTCTGTTTTTTATCCTCGTTCGACTGCAAGCATATTAAATATAATAATTACTGTTTCATTGGATGTACAATACATATTCAAGATAATATAAGAATATGGAGTTCTATCTTGATTTTCCTTACACTTTTCATGACATTAAAGTTTCATTCTTTTTACGACTATCCTCCGGTTGCCCTTTTGAATCATATATATTTTTCTTTTCCTCTGGTCCATATTTGAAGAAACTATACATCCGTATCGTATAAAACTTCTATAACTGTATTATATACTATTAGTACCTTCTGGCTGCTGAAACAGTTACAAATCAATTGGATTAAACTGAAAATTCTAATTGGGCATGGATGATCGGTTGGTCTAGCTGAAGGGAAACGACCTAATTGATCTCTGGAAAGTGTCTCCGATTTACATGTTCTTAGATAACCTGGATTTTTGCACTCATTGGTTAGCAAAGGGATATCTCTGGTCATGTTCAAGGAAAAAATTTGAGAAAAATTTAAATACAAAAGAGCATAAATAAACGGTACAGTTTGAACTATGTTTGAAAGTGTGTATAGGCCATATCTTGTTTGTTTGATATATTTTTTTCTTAGCATCAGAGGCTCTAGAACGTCTTAATATATGGTTAAAAAATTATAAGTAATAACGTCTTGATCCAAAAGTTTATGTATATGTAGTGTTTCAGATTATGGACTTCCGTTCAGAAAACGTCGACAATGCAGCTTTTTGACCGTCTATTATTCATCTAAATACCTTTTCTTTATTCAGTAATAACGGAAAAAATTTATATATTTATAATTATAAAATGAGAGGAAGGATCAGTTTGAGATAATAACAAGTGATTACAAGGCTTATATAAATAGAAGTCTAACCAGGAAAACACTCCTATACATGTTAATGTAAAACTAAACCATAGCTAGTGTATACAACCTCTAATACTCCCCTCAAGGAGTAAGTGGGAAACACATGTTTCTCTGCCCATTCAAAAAAGTCACTCATTTAAATCTTCTTGTGATGCTGTTTTATTATCCTGCTCCGCCTCTGCTAGATATTGTGATGGTACATGTTACGCCGTTGTCGTGGCAGCTGTTAATGTCAATTTTCTGCCTAATGGAGTGATGACATTACTATTAAAGTTTCTGTATTTGAGCGGTAGTCTAGATCTTGAGCAGACTATCACGCAACATGCCGCGTACCTAACTCTTAAACGATTGGATGACATGGCTCTTGAGTGGAACATGGCTTGGCAAGCTTACGAACTTGGATACGGAAATATTGAGGTGTGGACATAGGACAAATTTTCTATCTCACTGGGACTAAATGTTGTTGGTAATGCATATGTGGCTGTTGGATCTCCTGGTTAGCCCAGTTGGATTTTGAAGATGATCTTGATGACCTAGCGAGATAAGTGGCCTTCGGTGATCGTGGAGAAAAACTAAGGGGCGCATAAGATAGTAGAAGGGTCTAGAAGTTGTTGAGAGAGATGAGAGTTAGAGAGACAAAAATATTTGACACACACAAGAGAGTGGTGTAGAAAGTAATATGAATGGGTATATAAAATTTGAGGTTGTTCAATGAAAATAAGGAAGGGAGGGTGATCAGGAAAAAAATGAAACAAGGAAACAAATCAGAATGTCAAGGAAAAAAATAAAGCGGAATGGGGATGGCGGTCACACTACAAAAAAAGTTGGTGTTGTCATGCAAAGAGAAAGAGAAAGACAGAAGGACAAAATATTAGCAGCAAAAGGATTGGTGTGGCATACCAAATAAGAAGTGACCGCCACCAACGGGCTAGAAGTCTCTTTTCATTCTTTTTAATATACGATCTATGCTTCGGTGATTGATCTTTTCATTCAGCAACCACTCGAAAAAATAACATGTATTATAAAATATTGAGAGGACAATGTATTGTATAGTTAAATTTTAAAGTGAAAGTAATAAGTCATTCAACTCTATATATTATATAGAAAATGAACACAAAAATATAATGTTAAAATATGTCTGATTAAGTTGATGTGTGAAATAGTATCTGTTTTCTTACTACTAAGAAATAAGACAATAGCATACAATCTTTCTTAAGTAGGCATTGATTTCCTCATGTATCATAGGCCAAAAACTTAAGGAGCACTGAAAAGTAAAAATTCATGAAATTTATCATAAGGCTAAGAATGTGGTTTGAGTGTCATATATATAATCTCACTAATTTGATAATAAATTAACATCGAGAACAATACCTTATTTTGAAATTGTCGTGAACACTTTTTTTTCATTTAACCTCCAAGATATTCATGAACCTCTTTAAGGAATAAAAATTCATTTTCACTTGCATACACACATTAATGTTTTCATATACATTGAATAAATCTTAATCTAACCTTTTTTAAATATTCTTACTCCACTGTATAAAATAATGACTATTTTCTCATGCATTGCATAGGTAAAGGAGTTAAACAAGATTTCTCTGAATATTATTTAGCATAATGGGTTGGTTAAGTAAATATTTGGGATGCACTAGTCAAAAAACATGTGAAGTGTGATGTCAATGTAGATATAAACTTGACAAATCTTTGTCAAAAACCCATCACAAGGTATGTACCAAAATGATGCATTTATAGTATGAACATTGTACTCATCTTATTTTATCCACTAATCTTTCTTAAAATATATGTGTATGCTTTAAATTTTGTAAATATGTTTAGGCTATCAATGTAAAATTTAGAGTAACAATGTTTAAAATTTTCAATGAAAGATAACAATTTTGTATAGGCTATTCTATTATTTTTTACTTAAAGAAATCATTGCATTATTTTCTAATTAAAATGATTTAGATAATAGTAAAAAGTATTATTTATTGAACAAGTAGAGCTGAATTAGCAAATTGGCAATTTAACCTTTTTAAAAACATTACATGTAATTAAACTTACCGATAGAGAAAGAGTATGTGTGTGGGATCGGATAGGAACGGTAGAGGTGCGGATATGATCTGATTTATATCATGCAGTTGAAAATCTACACCGTGTCTGTTCAATATCTATAGCGGTGTTTTATATGAGAAACCATATCCGTACCATCAAACACCATGATTGACCACACCACACCACAACAAATCGAGAATAAATTGTTCATTATTCTTAAAAACATTATACTTAAAATTTGTTAAAAAATTGTACATAATAGATAATATGTCAACATATAAATATAAATCAACAATATCATATTTATATCACAAAATAAGAAAACACTAAGTTTTGTGTCCATGTGAACATACATTCTAACCTTTTTTAAAAGAACTAGTAAACACAAACATAATAATTTCTATCTACGCATATACTTTCTCATTTAAAATTCAAGCATCATCCTCTTCTAAAATATGTTATGCTCCCCCACTAATATACATTTTCTTTAAAATGACGCTATGTAGTCAAAATCGTTCCTCCTATCTCTCTCCAATATTAAGTCGCCATCTTCATTTTGAGCATGTAAGCTATAAATTTCTTCTATTATTTATTTGTAAAGAGAGAAAAATAAAATAATATTTAGAATTAAGTATAATGATATATTTTCAGAGAGTGAGAGGGAAAGTCAAAACATTTTATGTGAGGGGATGGTAAAATATTTGAATAATTATGTAGAAAGATAGCTAGTACTGATAGATATCACCATCTCTTTTTGAATATATCTTTCTCTCTTTTATGTCTTTCAATTATGTTTTTACCTTTTATTTGTCTTAAATTTATTTTGGCTCTAATAGTATCCATTAGTCAAAATATAATAATTCAGCTATAGTAATAAATAAGTTCCTATCTTAATTATCTATCTCTCAATTTCGGATTGTTGCACACTTCTATTTGGGATTGACATGAAAGAAGTCAATAAAATATACGTAGAATATGTTGAATGATTCCGTCAGCCACAATACTATTTACCACCATTATACATATTACTCTATAAATTTGAAAAAATCTCATAAATATAAAGTGGATGTATATAAAAATAAAATATAAATGATAATATTTTAATGTTGTAGGGAAAAATGTATGTTTACTAATTATATAAAAAAATGTGTGTATAATTGTAAAAAAATAAAAGTTTCTACATATTTATACATTAAATACCAATAAAAATAGAGATCGAGTAACTTTGTAAGAACAACAATAAACATTATGATTAGAATATTATTACTCCATAAATATTTATCTATCTAAATACATTAATTGTGATGCATATATTATCTATGAATATTTTATCTAAAATCATAACCGCATCGCATCACGACATTTTTGAAAATTTAAAATCATATCCACAACATAATCACTTGATGCGGTTATGCGGTGTAAATTATGATGTAGTTATCAGTAGATATAGTTTACGTACAACACCATTGCCATTCTTAGGCTTGGGTGACCCATTTTGAGTTTGGGTTGACTATAATTATTTTAATTTTTGCATTCAATTACATTTGAGTTTTATTTAGCAAGGAGTTGAGTCACTTCAGGTCAATTTCAATCTTGGGTCAATATTAGTTCATTTTGTGCTATTATTTGGTTGAGTATGGTTTGATTGGGTTACCAACAAACCAATTTTATTTCAATATGAAGTTAGGGTGGAATAATGATCTATTTGGATAATTTTGAGTTGAATTGGACGATGCCAATCGTAGATGTCAAAGTGAATGATTATAGAAATGAATATAATAATTGATAACCAAAATAATTAAAATTGGGACATTGATTAGACTCTCAATTATTACTATAATAATTTTATTTAGTTAAATTTATGTGGTTGTGAGTAAAAATATGAAAAAAATTCATATTACTATATATATGGAGTGGAATTAGTTTCTACTTGTGTATGTGTTACTTTGAAAGTAATCTTAATGTTCAACAATGTTTGTATTTGTATGTATATATAAACATTTATGGATGTGTGCTTATAACATTTAAGCTATACAAGATTCAACAATAGAACAATGACTGAATTGTTACGCATACTACATTATATGTAGATACATGGAACATGGGGGTTATCTTAATTATATTCTTACGAATAAAAGATGTCAAAAGTTTATTTTAAATATTAGAATATGTAGCATACACTATTCATTTAAAATTCATTTCAAATTTAAAAAGTAATGTGAGGTGTGTAAGTTGTCTTAGATATACTCTAAAAAAGTGGTGTTAAATATAGTTAATTTTTTAACATCAATGAATATGAAAAAAATGTATTGCAATGCTTGCGTAAAA
Source organism: Alisma plantago-aquatica (assembly GCA_963693085.1). Lineage (NCBI taxonomy): Eukaryota > Viridiplantae > Streptophyta > Magnoliopsida > Alismatales > Alismataceae > Alisma > Alisma plantago-aquatica. The sequence goes on along the minus strand of OY856410.1, from coordinate 952,761,202 downwards.
TAATATTTTGAACATTTGATCAATTATAAATTTTACCAGTTTGATTTTTTATTTAAAATATTTGCTATTTTATTGCTTCGATACACACAATAATTGGAATAGTCTATTTTTTGTAGATTCAATTGGAATAGTCTAGTTAAATGGAAAATAAAAAAAATGATATAATATCAAACCGTAAGAACAATGCTTGAATAGGAAGTAAATATATTTCACTAAATATAATCAAGTTACCAAGTCGTGGTCATGATATAGAATTCCATTATTTGAGTACAGTCATTTTATTCTCATCATATATTATCATTAATAAGTGTGAGTGTGTGCATTATATATATATATATGTTTCATGTATATATAAGAAAATGATTAAAATATTATTTAATTGATATATTTTGATACATATAACATCTTTCTTAGTTGTAATCATGGAAAATCAAAACAATATTAGTAATAGAAGAGCGATAGAACATACTGGTAAATGTCACCTATGTTATTCATATAGAGTTTTTTTGGATGATTCAACATTTCCATCCTTGTCATTTATATAAAGAACACAATTGTCTGATATCCTTCTCACTAATGTATAATCAATAGAAGAAATTAATTTAACCCTTGTCTTGCTTAAATTTGTAGCAATATATTTCATTTAAAAAAATTGAAAAGTGAGCAATTGGACTTTAAATTTACCGAAATTGAATGCTAGATGAATAAACAAATCAAGATTCTCTATGTTATTATTCTAGAGGAATCATGTTTTGACTAGTAGAATTAGTTAAAATGCTTACTTCACACTTACTCATCTTTCACGTATAAAATCAGAAACACACACATGCATATGCACGTGTACAATTGAATTGATTAAAATATTAATAGTGTAAACAATCAGCCATCCCTCATTATAATAAGAATGATGGAATCGATTCCATTAACCATATATATATATACATATATATATATATATACATATATATATATATATATATATATATATATATATATGAGAATTCATTCAATACCCACATGGGTAGTCTGGATTTCTCTATCCGACAGCTCAAAAAGTACCTATACAGTCAAAAAGGTAACTCGTTGGACAAAAAGTAACTATGATGATAAGAAAGTAACTATAGAACTAAAAAAGTAAATATAGATTGAATACACAGTATATATATACATATATATATATATATATATATATATATAGATACTTGTTATGTTATTGCAAATGTAACTATCAACGCATGAAAAGTAACATTTTGTAAGGTAAAGTAACCCTCTCTCTCTCTCTCTCTCTCTATATATATATATATATATATATATATATATATATATATATATATATATATATATAGCCACTCATTCGTTACCCGCATGGGTAACTAACTTTAGTTACATGTAAATCTATTTTGTAATAGAAAGCTACCTGTTTGTAATGAGATATATATCGTTTGAAATGAGATGACCAAATTTGTAATATAAACACTCGTTTTGAATTACAACGTAAAACGGCTTTGGTAAACATCATTTTTACTGTAATCAAACATGTAATACAAAATAATTTTTTTTATTACAAATTTGGTCATCTCGTTGTAAACATTGTCTGTCTCATTAAATACAGGTACCTTTCTATTAGAAAATTACTCCACAGATAACTAAAGTTAGTTACCCATGCGGGTAGAGAATATATATATATATATATATATATATATATATATATATATATATGGTCCCATCTTTATTGCCCGCGCGGGTAGCTAACCGCCTACCCTTCCGACCACTTTTTTTCAAAAAAAAAATTTCGTTATTGTAGAGGACTATTTTGTCTAGCTCTCCAAAAAATTTTGGCCAAAAATAATATCGTTTGCCCCTCCAAAATCAAAAAACCCATCCTTATATATATCTGCTGTATATTTTGTACAGAGTTACTTTTTTGGCCAGCAGAGTTACTTTTTTTGCCACCATAGTTACTTTTTTGACAGCAGACTTACTTTTTTTACTAGGAGAGTTACTTTTTTTGGTCGCAGGGTAGCGAAAATCCAAGTTACCCGCGCGGGCAACGAATGAACGCCCTATATATATATATTTATATATTTATATATATATATATATATGTATGTATATATATGTATGTATATATATATGTTTGTATATATGTATGTATATATATATGTATATGTATATATATATATATATATATAGAGAGAGAGAGAGAGAGAGAGAGAGAGATATATATATATATATATATATATATATATATATATATATAGAGAGAGAGAGAGAGAGAGAGAGAGAGAGAGAGACTCACACACACACTTACCGTCATGGGTGAGAAAGGTACTAGCACCTCAACACCCTATATAAAGTACATACAAGCAAGGAGAAACAACACTCAAACACATGGGTCTAGGAAAACCTAACAAAAAGACATGGTCTTAGACTTGGAGCCAATACCTTGTGTACACCACCAAATAGAATTGTACCAATATGCTCATTCACAAATGTGAATAAATATAGATGAAATATAGTTTAATAACCGTAAATGAAATAATGACGAGGAGCAACTGATCAACATGAACAATTTTAATAAAAGGATCAACACTAGACCATACATGAGTTTAAATGGAGATAATATGAAACTAGAACAAGATTAAGGTTTAGAGAAAGATATTTCAAGGTATTTCGAATGATGAGGATTTTTAGCAAAATTATCATGAAATACAATCAAGGTGATGATGTAATTTCTAAAGTATATTGGTAATTGAAATATACCTAAATTGATGAACCTAACAAGTTCCTAATAGTCCCAATTCCAAAATTCAAAGTCTCAAACCAGATAATGAAGAATTCATGTAATTTTTTGTAAAATCCATGTTAATTATGCAAATTCTAAAATTGAGTTTTACATCAAATCAAACTAGGCTTACAAATCATTCCAATAAGAAGTGTAATTTTTTATTATAAATTATATTTTTCAGATTTTAATAATCTATATAGATTTACTTTTTATTTACTACGATTGGATTTATTAATTTAAAAAAAACAAAATTGAAATTTTTGTGTGCCCTTGAAATTTTTAGTCAAAAATTAGATGCAGAAGAGAAAACATTCTCATACACGAGCATTAACCCCAAACCGTCACAACATTGATCAAAATGTTTTAGTATAATTTTTCTGTACTCACACATTTTAGAAAAATAAATGTGCATAAGAAAACTTGAAATAGCCTACTCTAGAAAAATGTGAAATACAAAGCTCAAAGAATTGGAATCAATTTTGTAATCTTATCTATTGAAATCATCGAAAAAAAGTGCATATGTCCTTCCAATAACTTTGTAGTTATAGAGAACCTAAACATGGGTCCCGAGGAAGCTGGAGATAGAGGAACAACCTCCTCTAATATATTTATATATATATATATATATATATATATATATATATATATATATATATATATATATATATATATATATATATATATATATATATATATATATATATATATATATATGGGCGTTCATTCATTGCCCACGCATATAGTCAGGATTTTCGCTACCCGGCAGCCAAAAAAGTAACTCTTCTGGCTAAGAAAATAACTCTGTTGTAAAAAAAGTAACTATAATGTCAAAAAAGTAACTCTGCTGGCCAAAAAAGTAACTCTGTACAAAATATACAGCAGATATATATAAGGACGGGTTTTTTTATTTTGGAGGGGCAAATGATTTTATTTCGAATAAAATTGAAAAATACCTCATAGATAATTGTAAGATTTTCCATCTTGCTCGTCCAATGTACTAATGCAACTTGTCTTAGAGTATTTATCTTAAGCAAAATTCTTAATTCAGATACACTTTATCGACTTCATTGGCATGATCCATTCGGTGGTGTTTATTTTGACTTGGCATTGTCATTTTGTAAATAGATTTATTCGTGAAAATCTGCTTTGTCAATTATAAATGGTGTTATATGGTCAAAAAAATTATTATAAAAAGGTGACAAGAAAACCTGTTTTGCCTATAATTAATTGACTCAATGTGATTTCTATAAATACAATTTAACCTGCATCATGGAAGTGCTTCATCAATAGTAATACATAGTGTGGATATCCATGTATATCTCTTATCCACTTCTTGTGACCGACTCTTTGTATAAATTGTCATACGTTCAGCGTGATTATTCGTAGACCTCTATCTTTTCGCAGCACTCTGGAGTAGTCTATGCTTGGTTTATCCTGTGCTACATGTCAATTCTTTTGGCATATGCTCTGGGAACCGCAACGTCGTGCAGCAGCATTTTCCTGAAAACAAGTTCATTTTGTTGACTAAGATCTGGTACGTACGATGTTGTTGCCAGAATTCTTGTTTTATAAATTTTTATTCTTCATGCTTTTTGTGAACTGGAATTTTCGAAATGTTGTCCATCGATAACGATGATGTCATCTCTACTAACAATAAAATATATTACGAAGATCATTTAAATCGTCAACGATTTGATCAATATTTCCTGCATTCTTTCTTTCCACGAAAGATGTCTTCCGAATTCATTTCCTGGGTGTTCTGTTTTTTATCCTCGTTCGACTGCAAGCATATTAAATATAATAATTACTGTTTCATTGGATGTACAATACATATTCAAGATAATATAAGAATATGGAGTTCTATCTTGATTTTCCTTACACTTTTCATGACATTAAAGTTTCATTCTTTTTACGACTATCCTCCGGTTGCCCTTTTGAATCATATATATTTTTCTTTTCCTCTGGTCCATATTTGAAGAAACTATACATCCGTATCGTATAAAACTTCTATAACTGTATTATATACTATTAGTACCTTCTGGCTGCTGAAACAGTTACAAATCAATTGGATTAAACTGAAAATTCTAATTGGGCATGGATGATCGGTTGGTCTAGCTGAAGGGAAACGGCCTAATTGATCTCTGGAAAGTGTCTCCGATTTACATGTTCTTAGATAACCTGGATTTTTGCACTCATTGGTTAGCAAAGGGATATCTCTGGTCATGTTCAAGGAAAAAATTTGAGAAAAATTTAAATACAAAAGAGCATAAATAAACGGTACAGTTTGAACTATGTTTGAAAGTGTGTATAGGCCATATCTTGTTTGTTTGATATATTTTTTTCTTAGCATCAGAGGCTCTAGAACGTCTTAATATATGGTTAAAAAATTATAAGTAATAACGTCTTGATCCAAAAGTTTATGTATATGTAGTGTTTCAGATTATGGACTTCCGTTCAGAAAACGTCGACAATGCAGCTTTTTGACCGTCTATTATTCATCTAAATACCTTTTCTTTATTCAGTAATAACGGAAAAAATTGATATATTTATAATTATAAAATGAGAGGAAGGATCAGTTTGAGATAATAACAAGTGATTACAAGGCTTATATAAATAGAAATCTAACCAGGAAAACACTCCTATACATGTTAATGTAAAACTAAACCATAGCTAGTGTATACAACCTCTAATACTCCCCTCAAGGAGTATGTGGGAAACACATGTTTCTCTGCCCATTCAAAAAAGTCACTCATTTAAATCTTCTTGTGATGTTGTTTTATTATCCTGCTCCGCCTCTGCTAGATATTGTGATGGTACATGTTACGCTGTTGTCGTGGCAGCTGTTAATGTCAATTTTCTGCCTAATGGAGTGATGACAATACTATTAAAGTTTTTGTATTTGAGCGGTAGTCTAGATCTTGAGTAGACTATCACGCAACATGTCGCGTACCTAACTCTTAAACGATTGGATGACATGGCTCTTGAGTGGAACATGGCTTGGCAAGCTATACGAACCTGGATACGGCAATATTGAGGTGTGGACATAGAACAAAATTTCTATCTCACTGGGACTAAATGTTGTTTGTAATGCATATGTGGCAGTTGGATCTCCTGGTTAGCCCAGTTGGATTTTGAAGATGATCTTGATGACCTAGCGAGATAAGTGGCCTTCGGTGATCGTGGAGAAAAACTAAGGGGCGCATAAGATAGTAGAAGGGTCTAGAAGTTGTTGAGAGAGATGAGAGTTAGAGAGAAAAAAATATTTGACACACACAAGAGAGTGGTGTAGAAAGTAATATGAATGGGTATATAAAATTTGAGGTTGTTCAATGAAAACAAGGAAGGGAGGGTGATCAGTGAAAAAATGAAACAAGGAAACAAATCAGAATGTCAAGGAAAAAAATAAAGCGGAATGGGGATGGCGGTCACACTACAAAAAAAGTTGGTGTTGTCATGCAAAGAGAAAGAGAAAGACGGAAGGACAAAATATTAGCAGCAAAAGGATTGGTGTGGCATACCAAATAAGAAGTGACCGCCACCAACGGGCTAGAAGTCTCTTTTCATTCTTTTTATTATAGGATCTATGCATCGGTGATTGATCTTTTCATTCAGCAACCACTCGAAAAAGTAACATGTATTATAAAATATTGAGAGGACAACGTATTGTATAGTTAAATTTTAAAGTGAAAGTAACAAGTCATTCAACTCTATATATTATATAGAAAATGAACACAAAAATATAATGTTAAAATATGTCTGATTAAGTTGATGTGTGCAATAGTATGTGTTTTCTTACTACTAAGAAATAATACAATAGCATACAATCTTTCTTAAGTAGGCATTGATTTCCTCATGTATCATAGGCCAAAAACTTAAGGAGCACTGAAAAGTAAACATTCATGAAATTTATCATAAGGCTAAGAATGTGGTTTGAGTGTCATATATATAATCTCACTAATTTGATAATAAATTAACATAGAGAACAATACCTTATTTTGAAATTGTCGTGAACACTTTTTTTTCATTTAACCTCCAAGATATTCATGAACCTCTATAAGGAATAAAAATTCATTTTCACTTGCATACACACATTAATGTTTTCATATACATTGAATAAATCTTAATCTAACTTTTTTGAAATATTCTTACTCAACTGTATAAAATAATGACTATTTTCTCATGCATTGCATAGGTAAAGGAGTTAAACAAGATTTCTCTGAATATTATTTAGCATAATGGGTTGGTTAAGTAAATATTTTGGATGCACTAGTCAAAAAACATGTGAAGTGCGATGTCAATGTAGATATAAACTTGACAAATCTTTGTCAAAAACCCATCACAAGGTATGTACCAAAATGATGCATTTATAGTATGAACATTGTACTCATCTTATTTTATCCACTAATCTTTCTTAAAATATATGTGTATGCTTTAAATTTTGTAAATATGTTTAGGCTATCAATGTAAAATTTAGAGTAACAATGTTTAAAATTTTCAATGAAAGATAACAATTTTGTATAGGCTATTCTATTATTTTTTACTTAAAGAAATCATTGCATTATTTTCTAATTGAAATGATTTAGATAATATTAAAAAGTATTATTTATTGAACAAGTAGAGCTGAATTAGCAAATTGGCAATTTAACCTTTTTAAAAACATTACATGTAATTAAACTTACCGATAGAGAAAAAGTATGTGTGTGGGATCGGATAGGAACGGTAGAGGTGCGGATATGATCTGATTTATGTCATGCAGTTGAAAATCTACACCGTGTCTGTTCAATATCTATAGCGGTGTTTTATATGAGAAACCATATCCGTACCATCAAACACCATGATTGACCACACCACACCACAACAAATCGAGAATAAATTGTTCATTATTCTTAAAAACATTATACTTAAAATTTGTTAAAAAATTGTACATTATAGATAATATGTCAACATATAAATATAAATCAACAATATCATATTTATATCACAAAATAAGAAAACACTAAGTTTTGTGTCCATGTGAACATACATTCTAACCTTTTTTAAAAGAACTAGTAAACACAAACATAATAATTTCTATCTACGCATATACTTTCTCATTTAAAATTCAAACATCATCCTCTTCTAAAATATATTAAGCTCCCCCACTAATATACATTTTCTTTAAAACGACGCTATGTAGTCAAAATAGTTCCTCCTATCTCTCTCCAATATTAAGTCGCCATCTTCATTTTGAGCATGTAAGCTATGAATTTCTTCTATTATTTATTTGTAAAGAGAGAAAAATAAAATAATATTTAGAATTAAGTATAATGATATATTTTCAGAGAGTGAGAAGGAAAGTAGAAACATTTTATGCGAGGGGATGGTAAAATATTTGAATAATTATGTAGAAAGATAGCTAGTACTGATAGATATAACCATCTCTTTTTGAATATATCTTTCTCTCTTTTATGTCTTTCAATTATGTTTTTACCTTTTTATTTTTCTTAAATTTATTTTGGCTCTAATAGTATCCATTAGTCAAAATATAATAATTCAGCTATAGTAATAAATAAGTTCCTATCTTAATTAACTATCTCTCAATTTCAGATTGTTGCACACTTCTATTTGGGATTGACATGAAAGAAGTCAATAAAATATACGTAGAATATGTTGAATGATTCCGTCAGCCACAATACTATTTACCACCATTATACATATTACTCTATAAATTTGAAAAAATCTCATAAATATAAAGTGGATGTATATAAAAATAAAATATAAATGATAATATTTTAATGTTGTAGGGAAAAATGTATGTTTACTAATTATATAAAAAATGTGTGTATAATTGTAAAAAAATAAAAGTTTCTACATATTTATACATTAAATACCAATAAAAATAAAGATCGAGTAACTTTGTAAGAACAACAATAAACATTATGATTAGAATATTATTACTCCATAAATATTTATCTATCTAAATACATTAATTGTGATGCATATATTATCTATGAATATTTTATCTAAAATCATAACCGCATCGCATCACGACATTTTTGAAAATTTAAAATCATATCCACAACATAATCACTTGATGCGGTTATGCGGTGTAAATTGTGATGTAGTTATCAGTAGATATAGTTTACGTACAACACCATTGCCATTCTTAGGCTTGGGTGACCCATTTTGAGTTTGGGTTTACTATAATTATTTTAATTTTTTCATTCAATTCCATTTGAGTTTTATTTAGCAAGGAGTTGAGTCACTTCAGGTCATTGCAATCTTGGGTCAATATTAGTTCATTTTGTGCTATTATTTGGTTGAGTATGGTTTGATTGGGTTACCAACAAACCAATTTGATTTCAATATGAAGTTAGGGTGGAATAATGATCTATTTGGATAATTTTGAGTTGAATTGGACGATGCCAATCGTAGATGTCAAAGTGAATGATTATAGAAATGAATATAATAATTGATAACCAAAATAATTAAAATTGGGAAATTGATTAGACTCTCAATTATTACTATAATAATTTTATTTAGTTAAATTTATGTGGTTGTGAGTAAAAATATGAAAAAAAATCATATTACTATATATATGGAGTGGAATTAGTTTCTACTTGTGTATGTGTTACTTTGAAAGTAATCTTAATGTTCAACAATGTTTGTATTTGTATGTATATATAAAAATTTATGGATGTGTGCTTATAACATTTAAGCTATACAAGATTCAACAATTGAACAATGACGGAATTGTTACGCATACTACATTATATGTAGATACATAGAACATGGGGGTTATCTTAATTATATTCTTACGAATAAAAGATGTCAAAAGTTTATTTTAAATATTAGAATATGTAGCATACACTATTCATTTAAAATTCATTTCAAATTTAAAAAGTAATGTGAGGTGTGTAAGTTGTCTTAGATATACTCTAAAAAAGTGGTGTTAAATATAGTTAATTTTTTAACATCAATGAATATGAAAAAAATGTATTGCAATGCTTGCGTAAAATAATATTTTGAACATTTGATCAATTATAAATTTTACCAGTTTGATTTTTTATTTAAAATATTTGCTATTTTATTGCTTCGATACACACAATAATTGGAATAGTCTATTTTTTGTAGATTCAATTGGAATAGTCTAGTTAAATGGAAAATAAATAAAATGATATAATATCAAACCGTAAGAACAATGCTTGAATAGGAAGTAAATATATTTCACTAAATATAATCTTGTTACCAAGTCGTGGTCATGATATAGAATTCCATTATTTGAGTACAGTCATTTTATTCTCATCATATATTATCATTAATAAGTGTGAGTGTGTGCATTCTATATATATATATATATATATATATATGTTTCATGTATTTATAAGAAAATTATTAAAATATTATTTAATTGATATATTTTGATACATATAACATCTTTCTTAGTTGTAATCATGGAAAATCAAAACAATATTAGTAATAGAAGAGCGATAGAACATACTGGTAAATGTCACCTATGTTATTCATATAGAGTTTTTTTGGATGATTCAACATTTCCATCATTGTCATTTATATAAAGAACACAATTGTTTGATATCCATCTCACTAATGTATAATCAATATAAGAAATTAATTTAACCCTTGTCTTGCTTAAATTTGTAGCAATATATTTCATTTAAAAAAATTGAAAAGTGAGCAATTGGACTTTAAATTTACCGAAATTGAATGCTAGATGAATAAACAAATCAAGATTCTCTATGTTATTATTCTAGAGGAATCATGTTTTGACTAGTAGAATTAGTTAAAATGCTTACTTCACACTTACTCATCTTTCACGTATAAAATCAGAAACACACACATGCATATGCACGTGTACAATTGAATTGATTAAAATATTAATAGTGTAAACATTCAGCCATCCCTCATTATAATAAGAATGATGGAATTGATTCCATTAACCATATATATATATATATATATATATATATATCTATATATATATATATATATGTATGTATAGGGTATATCTTCGCTACTCGTGCGGGTAACTAAGATTTCGCTACCCGTGCATCAAATTTATAATGGGATGACACATATATGTAATGAGACAACCAAATTTGTAATGAGACAACCGAAATTGTAATACAAAAACTCGTTTTGTATTACAGCGATGTTACAGTAATAAATATATATTTATTACTGTAACATCGCTGTAATACAAAACGAGTCTTTGTATTACAATTTCGGTCGTCTCATTACAAATTTGGATTGTCTCATTACAAATGCATACCTTCCCATTACAAAACTGATGCACGGGTAGTGAATCTTAGTTACCCGCACGGGTAGCGAAGATATACCCATATATATATATATATATATATATATATATATATATATATATATGAAAATTCATTCAATACCCGCATGGGTAGTCTGGATTTCGCTATCCGGCAGCTCAAAAAGTACCTATACAGTCAAAAAGGTAACTCGTTGGACAAAAAGTAACTATGATGATAAGAAAGTAACTATAGAACTAAAAAAGTAAATATAGATTGAATACACAGTATATATATACATATATATATATATATATACATACATACATATATATATATATATATACTTGTTATGTTATTGCAAATGTAACTATCAACGCATGAAAAGTAACATTTTGTAAGGTAAAGTAACCCTCTCTACATATATATATATATATATATATATATATATATATATATATATATGTATATATATATATATGGCCACTCATTCGTTACCCGCATGGGTAACTAACTTTAGTTACATGTAAAACTATTTTGTAATAGAAAGCTACCTGTTTGTAATGAGATATATATCGTTTGTAATGAGATGACCAAATTTGTAATATAAACACTCATTTTGAATTACAACGTAAAATGGCTTTGGTAAACATCATTTTTACTGTAATCAGACATGTAATACAAAATAAGTTTTTTTATTACAAATTTGGTCATCTCATTGTAAACATTGTCTGTCTCATTAAATATAGGTACCTTTCTATTAGAAAATTAATCCACAGATAACTAAAGTTAGTTACCCATGCAGGTGGAGAATATATATATATATATATATATATATATATATATATATATATATATATATATATATATATATATATATATATATATATATATATATATATATATATATATATATATATATATATATATATATATATATATATATATATATATATGGGCCCATTTTTATTGCCCGCGCGCGTAGCTACCCGCCCACACTTCCGACCACTTTTTTTCAAAAAAAAATTTTGTTATTGTAGAGGACTATTTTGTCTAGCTCTCCAAAAAATTTTGGCCAAAAATAATATCGTTTGCCCCTCCAAAATAAAAAAACCCGTCCTTATATATATCTGATGTATATTTTGTACAGAGTTACTTTTTTGGCCAGCAGAGTTACTTTTTTGGCCACCATAGTTAATTTTTTGACAGCATACTTAGTTTTTTTTGTTAGGAGAGTTACTTTTTTGGCTGCAGGGTAGTGAAAATCTAAGTTACCCGCGCGGGCAACGAATGAACGCCCTATATATATATATATATATATATATGTATGTATATATATATGTATGTATATATATATGTATATATATATATATGTATATATATATATATATATATATATGTATATATATATATGTATATATATATATATATATGTATGTATGTATATATATATGTATATATATGTATGTATATATATATATGTATATATATGTATATATATATATGTATATATATATGTATATATATATGTATATATATATATATATATATATATATATATATATATATAAATATATATATATATATATATAGAGAGAGAGAGAGAGACTCACACACACACTTACCGTCATGGGTGAGAAATGTACTAGCACCTCAACACCCTATATAAAGTACATACAAGCAAGGAGAAACAACACTCAAACACATGGGTCTAGGAAAACCTAACAAAAAGACATGGTCTTAGACTTGGAGCCAATACCTAGTGTACACCACCAAATAGAATTGTACCAATATGCTCATTAACAAATGTGAATAAATATAGATGAAATATAGTTTAATAACCGTAAATAAAATAATGACGAGGAGCAACTGATCAACATGAACAATTTTAATAAAAGGATCAACACTAGACCATACATGAGTTTAAATGGAGATAATATGAAACTAGAACAAGATTAAGGTTTAGAGAAAGATATTTCAAGGTATTTCGAATGATGTGGAGTTTTAGCAAAATTATCATGAAATACAATCAAGGTGATGATGTAATTTCTAAAGTATATTGGTAATTGAAATATACCTAAATTGATGAACCTAACAAGTTCCTAATAGTCCTAATTCTAAAATTCAAAGTCTCAAACTAGATAATGAAGAAGTCATGTATTTTTTTGTAAAATCCATGTTAATTATGCAAATTCTAAAATTGAGTTTTACATCAAATCAAACTAGGTTTACAAATCATTCCAATAAGAAGTGTATTTTTTTATTATAAATTATATTTTTCGGATTATAATAATCTATATAGATTTACTTTTTATTTACTACGATTGGATTTATTAATTTTGAAAAAAAAACAAATTGAAATTTTTGTGTGCCCTTGAAATTTTTAGTCAAAAATTAGATGCAGAAGAGAAAACATTCTCATACACGAGCATTAACCCCAAACCGTCACAACATTGATCAAAATGTTTTAGTATATTTTTTCTGTACTCACACATTTGAGAAAAATAAATGTGCATAAGAAAACTTGAAATAGCCTACTGTAGAAAAATGTGAAATACAAAGCTCAAAGAATTGGAATCAATTTTGTAATCTTATCTATTGAAATCATCGAAAAAAAGTGCATATGTCCTTCCAATAACTTTGTAGTTATAGAGAACCTAAACGTGGGTCCCGAGGAAGCTGGTGATAGAGGAACAACCTCCTCTAATATATATATATATATATATATATATATATATATATATATATATATATATATATATATATATATATATATATATATATATATATAGAGTCAGGCTAGAATACACTCGAGTGTATCCGGAGCGGAATACACTCTAGTAGTTTTTCATGATGCAATATTTTTTTTTAAAATCTAATCCATTGATCTTCATAAACATCTTGTGAACAACTCATACACAAAATTTGAGCACATTTGGATATGTATAGCTCATGTTATGAAGACCGCAAAAATTATGCATTTTAAATTAGTTTCGCGCGTCGATTTTGTTGCCCTTGGATGAGTGACTTACACTCATCCAAATGGGCTCAAAATTTGTATGTAGCCTAGATATAGTATGACAGTGAAGATCAACGGTTTACATTTTGCAAAAAATAGTCTTGATATGCAAACACACTTGATTGTATTCATGTGATCCGTACACTCGAGTGTATTCTAGCCTATATATATATATATATATATATATATATATATATATATATATATATATATATATATATATATATATATATATATATATATATATATATATATATATATATATATATATATATATAGAGTTAGTATTAGTTGCCCGCGCGGGTAACAACTTTAGGCTACCCGGCAGCAGTTCCGGAGCGGAGAAAAATGGGAAAAAAGAGACCGGCTACCCGGCAGCAGTTGCGGAGCAGAGAAAAGCAGAAAAAAAGAGACCGGCGTGCAGAGAGAGCTACTCGCGAACCCCAGATCATCGCCGTCCCCACTGAATCAAACCCCCAGTTCGTCGCGCCATCCCCGCCAAAGCAAAACCCCAGTTCGTCGCGCATCCCCGCCGAAGCAAAACCCCAGTTCGTCGCGGACAGCGTTCGAACGCGACCTGCCCAAGACCCTCGCTCAGTCCGTCGCTCTGCCTTCCCGCTGCCATCGCTCTACCTGTTGTGCAAAAATCACCAGCGACCCGAACTCCTCTGTCTCTAATTGCTCCTCCATCTCTAATTGCTCCTCCATCTCGCTGCATCTCAATTCCGACAGTTACCTCTTCCAATATGACGAGAACAAAGCAAGCGTCAAGGAAGACCTCGACAGGGCCGCCGTGGCTAAGGCGTCCACGACCAGTGATTGAAGTAGATGATGACTTCGAAATGCAGCCCCATCAGGCCGAGGAGAAGATGGCCAAAGAACTAGAAGAAGCGGCGGCCGCAGAATCACATACTAGATAGAAAGGGGATGCGAACATCGGTGAAACGGGGCAAGAGGAAGCTGCTACCCTGAAAGGGGATACCGAATGGGCTACAATGCCCAAGACAACAGATGTAGAGGATAAAGGGACATCAGTTGCTTCTGCAAAAGGGGATGCGAACACCGGTGAAACGGGGCAAGAGGAAGCTGCGAAAAGGGATGAGGTTGCTTCTGCGACTCCTCTGTCAGAAATGAAAAGGAAGAAAAGAGGGGCTGCAGATCCCCTGACGAGCAAACCGTCCGAGAAAAGAGCAAAACGAAGTAAGCCAGTTACGGCTGAGAAAGAAGGCAAAGGATATACCAAGACTGGAAAACCTCGGAGTGACAAAGCGGAGAGCAAAGAACGGCAAGGTAATTTATGATAGCATGTAAAAGAGTAATTGTTATAAGAAGTAGAGTAACTGATACAGAACATTAGAGTAACTGTACCATAGCCTAGAGTAACTAGAGTAAATGTTGGAGTAACTGTGCATGATACCAACAAGGTAATGCTCGAGTAACTATTACATAATGCTTGAGTAACTGAGAGTAATGCTTGAGTAACCGATATTAATGCTTGAGTAACTGATAGTAATGTTTGAGTAACTGAAATTAATACTTGAGTAACTATTACGAAATGCTTGAGTAACAGACATTAATGTTGAGTAACCGAGATTAATGCTTGAGTAACTATTACAGAATGTTTGAGTAACCGAGAATAATGTGTGAGTAACTGAGATTTATGCTCGAGTAACTATCACATAATGCTTGAGTAACCAATATTAATGCTTGAGTAACCAAGAGTAATGCTTGAGTAACTGAAATTAATGCTTGAGTAACTATCACATATTGCTTGAGTGACCGATAGTAGTGTTTGAGTAACCGAGATTTATGCTCGAGTAACTATCACATAATGCTTGAGTAACCGAGAGTAATGCTTGAGTAACTGAAATTTATGCTCGAGTAACTATCACATATTGCTTGAGTGACCGATAGTAGTGCTTGAGTAACCGAGAGTAATGCTTGTGTTACTCAACCATTACGTTGATTGTTAATTCGTGTACCTGAAAAAAGCCTGGGAGTAACTGGAAAAGGACTGCGAGTAACTGAACAATGCACTTAATGGTTGAGTAACTGAACTGCGATATTAATGCTTGAGTAACCGAGAGTAATGTTTGAGTAACTGAAATTTATGCTTGAGTAACTATTACATAATGCTTGAGTAACCGAGAGTAATGTTTGAGTAACCGATAATAAGCTATAAAACAATATTGTTAAGCTAACTACTACATTCTTGGAATAACTTTATTCGTATGCAGGAGAAGAAAGAAAAGGGGATGAGGAGAGTACAACTGCAAGTCAGAAATAGAAAGAGACAGAAAAGGCTAAAGAGAAAGGTAAGATTGTATGGATTTGTAATAGTTTTAATTTTCAGTTACTTACAGTTTATTAAATAGCTTTTACAAAATAAACAATGAGCTCTAACGATAAATTTTGATATGTTTGCAGTGGGAGTAAATAGATTGTACCACAGGTGCTCCTTAAAGAGCTACAACAATACCAACAAGAGCATGGTTTATACAAAGGAACAACTTATGATGCTGAGCTCAACAGCCTTTGCAAACCTCGTAAATATGCCAAATATTGCGGTTGACATAGGCTTGTTAGAGGATTTAATAGATAGATATGTCGATGAAGACATATTTCTGTTGGCCGACGGAGAGGAAAGAAGGATGACAGTAGATGACGTGGGGATAATTCTAGGTATCCCCAACAAAGGTATAGAAATAACACAAAGAAAAGATTCTGCCATAGTAAAGTCGATATGGCAAGAGTTTGCGAAGGCGACTTGTAAAAATAGAAATGAAGGTGAGACATCAAAGAAGTTGAGAGAAAAAGATGTCCTGCATAAGGACAACTTAACAAAACTTTGGCAAGAATATGCCAAGACCAACAATCCAGCGGACAATACAAATATGTGTCGTGCGTGGATGTTGCACCTGCTGGCAACATTCCTAATCCCAGACACTAGCTATTGCGCACCAATCTACATTATCCACTACCTAGATGATGTCACTGCCACTGGGCAGATGAATTGGGCAAAGCTGGTG
This sequence comes from Alisma plantago-aquatica, assembly GCA_963693085.1. Taxonomy (NCBI): domain Eukaryota; kingdom Viridiplantae; phylum Streptophyta; class Magnoliopsida; order Alismatales; family Alismataceae; genus Alisma; species Alisma plantago-aquatica. Next base: position 952,744,111 of record OY856410.1, on the reverse strand, counting down.
CATGGAAGTATCTTCAAGAATATGAAGATGCTGAAGGAGAATGTCCAGCTAAGAAGGAAAGGAGAGAAAGGGGCTAAGAACACCCTGTACACAACAGGATGTGTCATGTGCCTATGCGTAAGTGAATAAAATCATATTCAACTACATTGATACAATATTGACTATGGGGGTGCAGTTACATATGCATTATATTTTCTATATATTACATGCAGGTTTGGGCATATGAGATGACAAAGATGGCAAAGCCAACATTCCTTGACTCCATGCCAAGGATAAAGAAGTGGGCTGCACCGGTCGAGAAATTGATGGAATTAGTGAAAGTGGACCCTAAGGATGTAAGATTATCTAATCTTTGTTACAAAATTTAATATACAACATAATCATACATGTTTCGTTTTGTGACACATTATTTTTTTTTATATGTTGGACAGGTATGTCGAATGATATTGGTAGACCAGGGAGATGATTGGCATGCTGCAAGATCATCGAATGACATGCCAGAAAAAAGTACGCCAACAACCACTGAGGCACCAGCAAAACCAATCATCGAAGAGGGAGACACTATTGACACCTCCACCCTGGAGACAAGAATCAAAATGTTGGAGGAGGAGCTCAAAATACATAAGGAGATCTGCACAAGAATAAGTGTTGAGAAATTCAAAGAACTGCAATTGGAGAATAAAAGGCTAGAAGAAAGAATATCCAAGTTAGAAGAAGAGAATAAAAATCTAAAAAGAAAGTGGGAAGATGAGGGTAACAAATCACAGTCACCTGGAAGTGGATTCCAGGAATTTGTAGAGGGTTTTGTCTCGGTGAATGTAGATGAACCGAAAGACACACCGACAAAGGATTTCGCCCCACTGACGAAACGAAGATGGCTAACCCTCAGAAGAAAATACGTGGAATCAGAATATCACAGTGAGGACGGGAAAAATGCTGATGAAGAGGAGAACAAAGAAATAAAAGACAACAGTTATGCACAACCAAAGTCTGCAGAAGATGCAGACCAAAACAAACAAGAAGAAGAGGAGAAAAAAGAAACAAAGGACAACAGTTCTGAACAACCAAAGTCTGCAGAAGATGCAGACCAAAAGAAACAAGAAGAAGGGAGCAAACAGCCGGAGAAGATAGTAGAAGAAGAAGGGCAGAAGAAGCCCAGAAGAAGATTGAAGAAGAAGACGATGGAAGAACTAAAGATAGGAAGCATAGAGAAAAATGTGAAGAAAAGAAGGGAGGAAAAGGTAATTTTCATCTCCTTTCAAGTATATCATAACTGCAAGTAATGCTTGAGTAACTGAACCTAAAGCTGGAGTAACTGAACCTAATGCTTGAGTAACTACAAGTAAGGCTTGAGCAACTGCACGTAAGGCTTGAGTAACTGAATATAATGCTTGAGTAACTGCACATAATGAATGAGTAACTGAATGTAATGCTTGAGTAACTGAACATAATGAATGAGTAACCGAGAGTAATGCTTGAGTAACTGATAGAAATGCTTAAATAACTTGGGAAAAATGAAGATTGATTCTAACATGGATTTCTCTATTGTTGTTGACAGCACAAGATGTCAAACTTCATAGGTTTTAAACATTTCAAAACAAAAGAAGCCAAAGAAATTGTCCATCACTTCATGGACAACATAGAAAAAATGTAAGAGAATTGGTTATTGTCAAATGTAAAATGATAAAACATTAATGTTTCTATATCCAACTCGTACATATAACATCTATAAAAATAATTTGCAGGTCAAAACGAGAATGGAAATTCAGTGAAGACACTTAGTGCACGGGGAAGGACCTCGCCGCCCTCCTGTACAAGGATCAAATGACACAATCACCTGTAAGAAACAAGAACGTAGTGTAACTCTTTGAAATAGATAATTTGGATTGCTAAACTGATAAAGCTTTTGGTTTTATTCAGGTTCTCGACTGCTTTGTACAGATGCTCAAGGAGAGCACAAGCAAGCGGAGGAAGAAGGGATTGACGTGGCACTGCATGAGCACTTATGCTCCGGTAAGACAAATAAACTTTGTATACAAATTTACATGAAATTACAATATATAAACACAAACTGAAACTTATAGATGTGGTTTTTAAACTCTACATTTGCAGCAAAAGCTATCATTTAATATTGAGGACATCACCTTGGAACAGATAGACATGCTATCTCCACAATTCAACGTTCCAATGAAAGATTGGGACGCAATGGACTCGGTGTTCACAGTACTAAACAACGACAACCACTGGCACTTGTACGAAGCAAGTTTCAGGGATGGAGCACACCGGTCCTATAATTCAATGAGTTGGAGTAGCAACTCAAGAAAGGAATTCAATAGATGGGTAAGTGATCTATAAAAATTAAGTCTATTATAAGTGGATTGAAAGGATTAATGATATTTAATTGATGATGAATAAATGTCTTGTTTTTTTAATGCAGGTGGGTATAGTGCACGACTTCTTTAGGGGTGCACCTGAAAAGGGAAGCCAATTGTCGCAGTGGAAACGGGATTACCCGATCTGCCCACAGCAGGAAGAAGACTCACTTGACTGTGGGATCTTTGTCATGAAGTACCTAGAGTGCCTAGTAAATTGTAAACCTATGGACTTCACCTGCAAATACATACCATCAATAAGGGCTGATATTTTTCAACGAATGATGACAAGGGGATAGCTGCAGCCTCCAAGAGACGATGAAAAAGCTGAAATCGAAGAGATCAAAGAAGGTATATCTGCTGATAACAATGGAGGAGAAGCTGAAGCTGATAAACAACCAGAAACAAAAAAGAATGAAGAAACAACAAGTGTATAGCTGCTATTGTATAAGCTGTTGTTCAGTTACTCGTTGTTGTATAAGCTGTGTATATCTGAATGTACAGCTGCTATTGAATGTATAGATGTTAAAAGTCTGAAGTTACAACTGATCTTAATGTACATTTGATCTTGCTGTACATGTCATCTTGAACATATATTAATTTTGCCCTTATATTTTGGCTAAATGTTCTTGAATGCTTTAGATAACTTTATGCTTTGAATGCTTATGTACATCTTGAAACTACTACGAGTAACTGAGCTGAAAGTAACAGAATGCTTGAGTAATGCCTGAACACCCGACAGTAATGATTGAGTAACTTAACAAACTATTCGAGTAACTGAAAAAACCCTGGGATTAGCTCTTGAGTAACTGAGAGTAGTGCTTGGGTAACCGACAGTAATGGTTGAGTAACTGAACAATTGCTGCGGGTAACTATCACAACCCTGGAGTAACTGAAAAACACTACGAGTAACTTGAAAAGGACTGCGAGTAACTGAAAAAGGACTACGAGTAACTGAAAAGGGACTGCGAGTAACTCAAATAGCCTGCGAGTAACTGTCACAGCCGCTCCGAGTAACTTGAAAAACACTGCGAGTAACTCAAAATAGCCTGCGAGTAACTGAACAACCCTCTGCGAGTAACTGACCAAACACTGCGAGCCACTAAACAACCCTCTGCGAGTAACTGAACAAACACTGTGAGTAACTGAACAACCTTCTCCGAGTAACTAAACAAACAATGCGAGTAACTGTCACAACCACTCCGAGTAACTGGAAAAACACTGCGAGTAAATGAAAAACCACTGCGAGTAACTGAAGAAAGCTCGCGAGTAACTGGAAAAACGCTGCGAGTAACTGAACAACCCTGCGAGTAACTGAACAATCGCTCTGAGTAACTGAACCAACACTACGAGTAACTGAACCAACACTGCGAGTAACTGAACCAACGCTGCGAGTAACTGTATCAATACTGTGAGTAACTCAAATAGCCTGCGAGTAACTGAACAAACGCTGCGAGTAACTGAACAACCCTGCGAGTAACTGTATCAACACTGTGAGTAACTGAATCAACACTATGAGTAACTGAACAACCGTGCGAGTAACTGAACAACCGCTCTGAGTAACTGAACAAATGCTCCAAGTAACTGAACCAACACTGCGAGTAACTGAACCAACGCTGTGAGCAACTGAACCAATGTTGCTATGAGTAACTGAACCAACACTGCGAGTAACTGAACCAACACTGTGAGTAACTGAACCAACACTGTGAGTAACTAAACCAACGCTGTGAGCAACTGAACCAACGTTGCGAGTAACTGTATCAACACTGTGAGTAACTGAACAACCGTGCGAGTAACTAAACAATAACGCTGCGAGTAACTGAACAACAAAAAGGTATTGGCGACAACCATACGAGTAACTGAATCCTATGCGAGTAACTAGACAACCATGTGAGTTACATAAGCTCAAGGAGAGCACAAGCAAAATTACAACATTCAATATTACACCATTCAAAACACTACAGCTAAACATTCGAGATTACAACATTCAAAACATAAAACGTTATATATTATACAACCAGATCAACTATAAAGAAGGTCCATCAACTGAACTTAAAATATAGAAAAATATAGCTAGATCGGCTATAAAGAAGGTCCATCAACTGAACATAAAAATCAAATAGCTCAGGGGGTCGGATCCATCCCTGGCGACACCTATTTGTGAAAGGAACGCTGGACAGGCGATGAAGTGGTGTCTTCTGCAGATGTTGAGGTGTCCGCTGTTGTGGATGAGTCAACCTGAACAGGATTTACAGCTGATCTCGGTGCTGCTTGGTATATGTCCCTAACGAAGAGCTGATCTGCAGAGTCCTCTGATCCAGAGTATACTTCGTCGCCAGGCATTCTGAATAGCGGAATAAGCTCAGTTGGTGTTTCTAAGAACTGATCTGTGATCCATGCTGTGATGGTCTGGTGATCAGTTGGCTTGAGGTAGATGATCCAACCTTTGCGAAGACTGAGCTGTCCGATCATCCTCTTCCAGCCCTTAGCAGTTGAAAGTGATCCGTTTTTATTTTACATAAGGGTTATCTGGAAAGACTGGTTTCCGATTAGGAAAGTGGTCTTGCCTGCTTTGATGTGAAAATGGAGATGGTTCCATTCTGTAGGAAGTAGAATGGATTCCACTGTCTTGTCGTCAATGGTGTAGTTGATTGGCTGGATGAATGGCTCCATGGTAGGCTGTGAAGAAATGTTAAAGGGGATCTGAGGAGATGGTCAAAGGGGGTGCTACTGAAATGTTAAGTGGGTTGTCTGTATTTCTTCTGTAAAATTGTACCTTCTGTAAACCAGAGCAGTCGTGGATGAAGAAGAGATGGACATCGAGGGTGCCATGGAGGATGAAGAAGTTGAAGATCTAAAAGCCCCCCGCTGTGTTGTAAACCGTAGCAGTGGTGGATGAAGAAGAGATGGACGTCGAGGGTGCCATGGAGGATGGAGATGTTGAAGATCTTAAAGCCCCCCGTTGTATTGTTGGTGCTGCAAATATGTGCAACAGTGAGAGTAATGGTCTGTGCTGTTGGTTCTGCAATTATTGACAACAGTGCTCTGTCCTGTTGGGTTGCAAAGATGCCGCTGTATTGTTGGTGCTGCAAATATGTGCAGCAGTGAGAGTAATGGTCTGTGCTGTTGGTTCTGCAATTATTGACAGCAGTGCTCTGTCCTGTTGGGTTGCAAAGATGCCGCTGTATTGTTGGTGCTGCAAATATGTGCAGCAGTGAGAGTAATGGTCTGTGCTGTTGGTGCTGCAATTATTGACAGCAGTGCTCTGTCTTGTTGGGTTGCAAAGATGCCGTTGTATTGTTGGTGCTGCAAATATGTGCAGCAGTGAGAGTACTGGTCTGTGCTGTTGGTGCTGCAATTATTGACAGCAGTGCTCTGTCCTGTTGGGTTGCAAAGATGCCGCTGTATTGTTGGTGCTACAATTATTGACAGCAGTGAGATAAATGTTCTGTGTTATTGGTGCTGCAATTATTGACAGCAGTGCTCTGTCCTGTTGGGTTGCAAAGATGCCAGCATACTCTGGGTTGTTCTGACGACACATCAGTGCACTGTGCTATGTGTATGTGCATTTACATCGTACAACAGACTCTTGTACATATCTTTATAGCTATGTGCTCTCTTTTCTTCACTTTTCTGGTCCCTTTTTTAATAAAGAATCGTGTACAGCAGACTCCTGTACATATCTTTATAGCTCTGTGCTCTCTCTTCTAGAGTTACTTTTTGTACAGCAGACTCCTGTACTCATTTTTCTCCTACTATTACTGAACAACCCCTACGAGTAACTGAAGAACCCCTACGAGTAACTGAAAAACCCCTACGAGTAACTAAAGAACCCCTGCGAGTAACTGAAGAAACCTTTTCGAAGGTTGCTGAACCAACGCATCGAGTAACTGAAAAACCACTGCGAGTAACTGAAAAAAGCACGAGAGTAACTGAAAAAACCCTGCGAGTAATTGAAAAAATACTGTGAGTAACTGAAAAACCACTACGAGTAACTGAAAAAAGCACACGAGTAACTGAAAACCCCTGCGAGTAACTGAAGAACCCCTGCGAGTAACTGAAAAACCCCTGTGAGTAACTGAAAACCCCCTACGAGTAACTGAAGAAAGCACACGAGTAACTGAAGAAATCCTTTCGAAGGTTACTGAACAAACACTGCGAGTAACTGAAAAACCCCTACGAGTAACTGAAGAAAGCAGGCGAGTAACTGAAAAACCACTGCGAGTAACTAAAAAAAGCCTGCGAGTAACTGGAAAAGGACTACGAGTAACTGAAAAATCTTGCGAGTAACTGTGACACACTACGAGTAACTATGAAAACAATGCGAGTAACTGAACGAGCACTACGAGTAACTGAAATAGCAGTTAGAGTAACTGTGAAAAAAATAGCCTGTGAGTAACTGGAAAAACACTGCGAGTAACTGGGACAACCCTACGAGAAACTCTAACAGCAATAAGAGTAACTGACAAACCACTGTGAGTAATTATGACAACAATAAGAGTAATTGTGACAACACTAATAGTATCCATTGTACACAAAGACAAACACATAATATTCAAAAAGAATAACAATTGATCAGAAAACATTCTTTGTAACATATTCAAAGTATGCATACAATTGCTGGAGCACAAGGTAACACAAAGATAGATTACAAACACAAGTGAAGTACATAGAAAGTTACAAACTCACTTTCATAAAACTACACAAAAAGAACAACCCCATTACAGATTTGAACATGCCTCACAAACACACTACAAACTCCAATAAAAAAGATAGAACCACATATACATCAATAGCAACAGCAAGATCACCAGAACACGAGCAGTATAAATAGTAGCAGCAAATCCCAATCATATAATGCACTACTTCTTAGGACAATTTCTGCTGTCATGGTTAACACCAAACTCTAAACAATTCTTGCACTGCCTCTCTCTTTTAGACTGTGCAATCTCAACTCCAGATTTAAACCTCACATCTGTGGATTTGGGTCTCCCCTTAGTTTTACAAACATTGGGGATATTAACCTTGACAGCTGAAGAAGAAGCTGTATTTGAAGCAGTTACACCAGCACCTGCATCTGCACAACTATCAGAGACATCCAATTCTAACAGCTCCTTTTGCAATGCTAGCAGCTTTTCATGGCAAATATCTACAGTGTTGTTCCTACACGCTATGTTCACAATAGAATTGCAGGCAGAGACAGGCTTAAGAGTCCTCCCAGTGGATAGATGACTAACTGCAGCTTTGCCAAAGATCAAAGGATGTTCTCTGTAGCCTTTGGTCCACCTCTTATATATGTATGGCTCGGGAAGAGTGCAAAAGTCACGACTCTTCAAATAGGACAGGATGTGCCTGCAAGGTATACCTTTGAATTCCAACATGTAATAGTTGCAATAAACAATCTCACTCGACGGATTCTTCTTCAAAATGCAGGCAGATCCAAGGCCACCAACGCGATACACTTCAAACACATCTTCTGAAGATTCCTTTACATTATATATCATGCTTTGATGAACCTCACTCTGAAAGATCTTAAAAATTGACTTTGTGTATATACCTCTCATCTGCTCCTCCAGAGGCCAAAGTGATGACAAAGGGAGATTACTATACTCGTCTTCAAAGTCTTTGAAATTTCCAATCTCCCGTACATGAGAGTAAGCAGTCTCCAATGAGCATACAAGTTCAAATAAAGTCTTCTTACTGTTCACATGGCTTCTAATGAACACATTCAAGCTCTCGCTCCTTTGCGTTGTCCTCATGCCTGCGAAGAAGGAAGACTGCATATAGCACGGGAACCAATCTAAATGCATAGCATACATGTCAGACAACCAATTAATAGACGACAGACCATAAACCTCAACAACAGAATGCCACTTCTCTTCAAAGGTACCAACATCATCCACATTCCACACGCAATCATTAAAGGAGCTTATGATCTGCTCCTTGTTAGGAACACCACCAAGCTTAGAGGGAAGCTTTTGTAGGATGTGCCAGCTGCAGAACCGATGCTTGCAGTTCGGAAAAATAGTAAGGATAGAAACATTCATAGTCGGGTCTTGATCGGTTATGATGGACACTGGCTCTTTGCCAAAACAAAGTAGATACTGCTTGAAAACCCATACAAATGACTCATACTTCTCATCAATCATAAGAGCTGAAGCAAACAAGACCGTCTTACGATGGTGATCAACACCAGCAAACATTCCAAAAACCATCGAATACTTGTTGGTGCGGTAGGTGGTGTCAAAAACTATCGCATCACCAAACAACCCACAGTCTTCAACGGAAACATGATCAGCCCAAAACAGATGAGTCAAGCAACAATCAAGATCATTTTAGTATGTATAGAAGAATTTCTGATCAAGTACCTTAAACTTGGCAAATCGATCCAAGACCATGTCGACGTCGTACTTAGCCGACTCTTTCCTCTTGCTACTGATGTGTCCATGAGCTTGTCTGCTAGTAAATGTCAGATTTTCATAACCACCAGACTCCGATGCCATCAATGCAATTTGTCTCGATACAGGTATGTTAGCTTGGCTCATGGAAGAAAGCATATCTTTTTGAGTTTCATTAAGAGATGAGTTACACTTCAAGTAACGGAGATGTGCATCATCAACAAGATTGTGGTTGTGTTCCTCAATAAAGGCAGTCACAACCCACGTGGATGAGAACTTGTCTAGTGTGAATCGGATCATGGCTCCACAACCACACCTCTTCACAGATCGCTTGTGCTTCTTAGACAGATTTTCCTGCAACTTACCCACTTCATCACAAACGGGGCTCAGCAGCCCTCTTGACCTCTTAGAATGGCCCATTGTACCCTGCTTGTCACAAATCAGATCTTTGGCAACAAGAATCTTAGTTCCCCGTTCATACCTGTTGTCATCTTTCCTAATATTAAAACCATTCATGCCAGCATAGCTAGAATAGAATGAAATAGCTTCATCTAAACTTCCAAAATGGAGACCAATTTTAGGAACTGTAGCTGGCGGCAGAGTGGAAGCACCAACAGATGGATAAGAATTAGCATTATCATTATCAGGGCCAACATTTGAATTGACAGCATCTGTATCAAGGCTGGGATCCATTACAACGTCTATCAGTAACTCAGCAGTACAGAGGAGTAAATCTGAAACAGCAGAGAGTAACTCTATCAGACCGAAGAGTAACTCATCATAACAAATGAGTAACTGAAGGAAGATTTGTATTCCAAATTACAAATCAGAATAAAATAGATTTCCAAGTTGAACCTAAACACTTAAATTGAAAAAGAAAATACAGATAGAAAACTTGTACAAATAAATTTATATGTAGATTTTCAAGTGAGCTTCACAACAGCAGAAAAAAGGACAAGGATTTGAAACTGATGACTATAAATATGTTCACCTGATAATCGGACGACCGCCAAATATGGTTCAGATTAGTTCAAATACATCCGAGTAACTCAGCAGGATAGAGGAGTAACCCTGAAACAACAGAGAGTAACTCTGTCAGGCAGAAGAGTAACCCAGCATAACAAATGAGTAACTGCTTCAAAAATGAAAAATGCAAACACAAAATTGGGTTTATTTTAAACACAAAAGTAAGAGAAATGTATACACATTGTGAATACAAAAGTCAGAGAGAAGAAAACACATTGGGGATACAATAGTCAGAGAGATGAATACACATTCTTTTGGATTTTCTACTATAAGTCAATCAGTATAGATAGATTAATATTCCAAATTACAAATCAGAATAAAACGGATTTCAAGGTTGGAAAGACACACTATGAGAGAGAAGAAAACACATTGGGGATACAAAAGTCAGAGAGAAGAAAACACATTGGGGATACAATAGTCAGAGAGATGAATACACATTCTTTTGGATTTTCTACTATAAGTCAATCAGTATAGATAGATTAATATTCCAAATTACAAATCAAAATAAAACAAATTTCAAGGTTGGAAAGACACACTTGAATAGAAAAATCGGTATACACATTACAAATCAGCATTCTCTTCGATAATCAATATACACATTACAAATCAGTATACACATTACCAGTTGAGTCGAGCGGTCCTTTGAGGTGCCTAGGTCGTCACTGCAGGCCACTGGAGGTAGCCGGAGCAAAGCTGAATAGGGGATGTCGTCTCGAATAGGCGAAAGAGAAAAAGGACAACGGATAATTGTTCCCTTCTAGGTCGGGCGCCACTTTCAGATTGGGGCACTGCTCTACAGGAAAGATGGGCAAGATACAATAGCCGCGCCGTCAATGTAGCTTAGGAAGCAGTCACTATGCAGTTGGGGGAAATGCAGGTTGGTATGGCTTGACGGAGGAATAGCCTGTATGGCAGCGTCTTTCGCGTCGGACTGGCAACGACAATGAGCACCGCGCAGACGGAGATTCAAGGCCGCCTGTGCCGCACAGACGGAGAATGGGCGCCACGTAGATGGAGAAAGAAGACCGCGTGTGAGGCGAAGCAGGGCGAAGTAGTGACGGCGGTATAGTCGCCGCGTGTGGAAGCGTCGTTCGGGTTGATTTGTGACAAGAACAGTCCGAAGATTCAAGGCCTCCTGTGCCGCGCAGACGGAGAATGGGCGTTGTGTAGACGGAGAAAGAAGACCGCGTGTGAGGCGAAGTAGTGACGGCAGAATAGCCTCCGCGCGTGGAAGCGTCGTTCGGGCACGATGAGAACAGTCGCCGCGCGTGACGGGTAGCGAGGGTAAGTTACCCGCACGGGTAACAAATATTTAGCCATATATATATATATATATATATATATATATATATATATATATATATATATATATATATATATATATATATATATATATATATATATATATATATATATATATATATATATATATATATATATATATATATATATATATATATGGGCGTTCATTCATTGCCCACACGGGTAGCTAGGATTTTCACTACCCGGAAGCCAAAAAAGTAACTCTCCTGACTAAGAAAGTAACTCTGTTGTAAAAAAAGTAACTATAATGTCAAAAAAGTAACTCTGCTGGCCAAAAAAGTAACTCTGTACAAAATATATAGCAGATATATATAAGGACGGGTTTTTTGATTTTGGAGGGGAAAATGATATTATTTTTGGCTAAAATTTTTTGGAGAGCTAGACAAAATAGTCCTCTACAATAAAGAATTTTTTTTTTCAAAAAAAGTGGTCGGAAGGGTGGGCGGGTAGCTACCCGCGCGGGCAATAAAGATGGGCCCTATATATATATATATATATATATATACATATATCTACATATATATAATATATGTATATATATATATATATATGAGTACATGTATTTAATACCTGCACAGGTAGCTATATATATATATATATGAGTACATGTATTTAATACCCGCACAGGTAGCTACCCGCTCCCTATTCCGGTTAATTTTTTTGAAGTTTCTTACTTTTGACACATAGAGGGTTACTTTACCTTGCAATCTGTTACATTGCATGCATAGATTGTTACATTTGCAACAACAAATTCAAAATTATAATTATGTATATGTCGTGCATTTTTCCCAGATTTTCTTTTTTAGTTGTATAGTTACTTATTTATCAACATAGTTACTTTTACTTTTTTTGGCAAAGAGTAGAGAAAATCTAGTCTACCCACCAAATATTGAATGAACCCGCACACACATATATATATATATATATATATATATATATATATATATATATATATATATGTGATGACCGTCTCATGGAAACAAGATTAACTAACGTGGAAGCGTTCATCAAGCAGTGGATTAGCGAAAATCACTAAAAATTAAAACCTTTTTATCAAAATATCCATTGAAGAAAAACTTTCTCACATAGAACCAAAGTAACATAATTACATTCTTGTTCACAGGTACATATTTTGTATCATCTCCTTTTGAGAATTACAAGCATTAACTGTCCTGTCAAGCTAAACACATGCAATATAAAATCTTGAGGCCCTAAGCCAAAATCTCGAAAGCACTAACTGCTACTCCGAGGACCTGAGAGTACAAAGACGACACATAGGACTCTATTTACATCTATACAAGGCATAACAGTCAGTGTCTCCACCTGAGACTTCACTACTGTCTCTGCTGCTGCTATTGTTGTCCTTCACCTATTGAAGGATTCCTATCTCCTCGTCCGCGTCCACCTAAAAATGTGGTTCCCACGGGGGTGAGACAATTATAAAAATTACCCCAGCGAGAGTTATAACTCTCCGCCAGTAACATTGTTATTGCAACTTAAGAAGATAAATATGAATGGAAGAATCATATTTGTATAGCAGCAGATATTTTAATGTCTAATAGATAAGAACATTATTCTATATCAGATGCATTGCAACTATAACTTGATAGAATCAACATGTCATTTATCCTTTAAGGAATATAAAGAACATGTATAACATCTATTCAAACTACAGAATCATTACCACTGCTTTAACTCTCTTCAGGATTAGATCATATATCTAAAGCCTGGTATTATCATTGTGGAGTCATGGCCCGTAGCCATATTCTTTTCATAAAGTGTTGGGATCTTAATCCCTCAATTCACCACTGGAAATTCTCATCCTATCACAATTTCAATACCCGAACCATGTGATTCTGGGTGTTTAAACCCTTAGCTCATCACCTGAGCATTGTTACCACTTCCTTAGGTAACTAATACCTTTAGGTCATTTGACCAAGGTAAGTATGATACTTGATGCCTATTAACTCTCTTGCTACCTCTTATCAGACAACAAGATATATTATGGCACACAAGGCCCAATAAACAAATTCAAATTAATAACATATCACAGCGCATACCTGGGTATGCCCATCATCTCATGATACCTGCATGGTTAGCACATATAATAGCAGCACATCAATTATCTATCAACATCATGCAAAAACAATGTATTAATAATTCAAGGGTATTACCCTTAGTCCTTTACCAGGATTAGGATTTCCATCACACATTTCATGTATCATTCATTCAATCATATTGGACTTATATCACAACAAGGTATACCAGTATTTGGGGTGTTGGATATGATATCTATCATATCTTGATGTCTCACTTCCCTCAACACCATTAACTTTCTTAAGTTCACATACTTAGCTTGTATTAGGGTATTACCCATCCTAATACTTTATGCACCAGTTTATCACATTCATCATGTAAAGTAGTGATCAATTGTCACTTACTTGGAATATACAACTATTGCCAATACTATGGATTCTTACATAAGTCAGGAATTAATAAAAAGACCATGTTAGGTCCTATTCAAAACAAACTCTAAGTCAAACATAGAGTACCACGACCGTGCAACCAAAAATGGCCGTGCTAAGGGAAGCCACCACGGTCGTGCAAAGTGAAAATACCACGGCCGTGCTACCTAACACGGTCGTGCTATAGGAGTTCACCTCTTGAATCATATTCAAGCATGAATTCTATTCTCTTATTAGGGAATTATGGTTTCACATACCATTTCCCTTCATTAGAATAGGGATGGCATATAGCACCACCCTTCCTTAGGGTTTCATTTTACATTACCCATAATTAGGGTTTACTACTCAATCTCCATTAGGGTTTCTCATATAATCACCCTTAATTAGGGCTTTACATGGATACACCTTCAATTAAGGTCTGAGTTCAATAACCCTGTCAATTAGGGTTTATGTTCATGTTTAGGGTTTCATGATCTCTTTGCTTAAGGATCATAACCATTAATCATCACATGAATCATATTCATGTATGAATTCATACTATCAACTTCTCAACTTGATTAGGTCATATCAACCCTTCAGTTGAGTACATACAACTATGATTAACATAGTGTACCAAGTCATTGATCCTATAAGCAATTAGGGATTCATCCCTTAATTGACACTTAATTACTTAGGTACTATTAGGGTTTCAACCATTTGTACCTTCATTGATTATCATTACTAATCATTATTGGATCAATAGAACATTCATCATCTTAATTCTCAAAGATTCAATCACATTGGACCTCCATTACATAAGTTATCCAATTGAATTAACCAAATTGAATCACAAACGGTTTGAAACCGTTTAAGCAAAAAGCTTTGAAACCGCATGGACTTGAAACCGCATGGGTCTCAAACGGTTTGGGACCGTTTGGTATCCAACGGTCTTGAGACCGTTTGGTCCCAAACGGTCTTGAGACCATTTGGACTCAAATAGTCTTGAGACCGTTTGGTCCAAACCTCTCAAAACCGCATGGACCAAAGAGTCAATCAAGACTTGAACAACACTCAATTCCAATCTATGGAATCTCAACCAATTGGATCATCAACTCAATTATCAATTGATTCATGAACTCATCCCTTAATTGGAACTTCAATTAGGGTCTGATCTCAATGGAATTAGGGTTTATAAACACCAATTAGAGCTTTGAAGTTGATCATCAGTCAAGCTACTAATTATGTTTCAATTGATTGCATTGGATCTTCAACCATTGAATTCATGGAACCAATCATCAATTGGACCTATGCTCATACTTCAATTGAGTTTAGTAGGTCAACCTTCAACTGATTTGACCCTCAATTGACCCTCACTTGGTCATCAATTAGGGTTTGATTCAATTGGATTAGGGTTTAGAATCGATGATTCAACAACACTCATCAATACAAGATTGTTTACTTTGAAACTTTTGAACCATCATCCAAATTGGGTATGACCTGATCCCAAACGGTCTTGAGGTCGTTTGGATGACCTCCAAACGGTCTTGAGACTGTTTTCCCATCATATCACTCAAATCCAAGCCATCCAATTAAGGTTTGGATCATGGAATTGATCACCAAATCAGCATTGCATTGTATATCAGCTTGGTACCTTTAGAACTTCAAACACCTAACCATACTCAACCCTAGACCTCCAAACGGTCTTGGGTGACCACCAAACGGTATTGAGACCATTTGTATTAGCTCCAAACGGTCTTGAGACCGTTTGTCTCATCCAACCTTTGGATTCTAGTGAAATTTCATCAAGGTTTGGTCTATCGAGTTGATCAACAAATCAGCACTTAATTGCAATATAATTTGGTACCTTTAGACCATCAATTGGTCAACTATACTTGACTCCAGACCTCCAAAATGTCTTGGGGTGACCCCCAAACGGTCTTGAGACCGTTTGGGTGATCCCCAAACGGTCTTGAAACCGTTTGGGCTAATCAACCCAAAATCTCCAATTAACTCATTGGAATTTCAGCACTGTTTTCAATTAGGGTTTGCCCAATTGAATAGCCTTCAACTCACGATTCCTTGGAAGTTAATCCCTCAAATTTGGTGAGTCATTAGAACACATCATTAGGAACAGTAATTCCAAACGGTCAACCCTTGGTCAACGCACTCAAACGGTCTTGAGACCATTTGCCCAAAAAGTTCAATTGAATCAGATTGATAATCAGCACTTAATCCAATTAGGTTTCCCTAATGGATTAGCCTTCAACTCACGATTCCTTGGGAGTTAATCCCTCCAATTTGGAGGGTCATCAACCAAAATAATTATGAACAGGAATCCCAAACGGTCAATGCTTGGTCAACTCACTCAAACGGTCTTGAAACCGTTTTCCCAAACAGGTCAAGTTAATCAGGTTGAAAATCAGCATTTAATTCAATTCGATTTGCCGAATTGGTTGGCCTTGAACCTACGATTCCTTTGTAGTTAACCCCTCAAATTTGGTGGGTAATTAGCCTACATAATTAGGAACACAATTCCCAAACGGTGAACGCTTGGTCAACCATCTCAAACGGTATTGAAACTGTTTGCTCCCAAATAGTTTCAAACCGTTTGGCTTTAAACGGTTTGCTGAAACCGCATAGCCAATCAAATTAAAACGACTTGGAATAGCTATCATAACCATTTCGCTTGTTACTTTTCTTTGGATAAGCATCTAGGATGATGTCATCATCCCCTTCCTTCGAACAACCAAGAACAGCAACCGTTCTTGATGGAAATTGCAGCAAAGAAACAAGAGTGTAGCAATTTAAAGAAAACAATCAACAAAGTATAGAGAATTGATGCAATATCAATGATTAAGGGTTTGAGTTATAAAACCCGCCTCCAATCTGATCTACAAGCTCCAAGATACACGGCTATAATGGTGGATGAAGCTTCTCCAACTATTCCAAGGCTCAACTTCAAGATTTGGAGTGAAATGATCGGCTAGAATTGAAGATTGAGTGAAGAAATGAAGGAATTACACATTGTTTTATGATTTTCACCATGAAATCATGAAGAACGAAGATCAAAGGCTTACCAACAGGTTGGGGACGTTCTCCCTGCTGTCCTTAGCCTTCTTGGTCGGTTTTGCAAGCAAAGAGAAGAAGTGGGGTCGTAAAAGCCTTTCATTTGGCTTGGAAAAGGTACTTTTATAAGAAAATTGAGGAGAGAGAAGATAGTTTATAAAAGTCTTTTAATTCCATAATTGTTGCCACCACTTCCCCCTTGGTTTTTTGAATGCAAGGGCATCTCTATCCCCACCGAACTCCCTTCCATTATCCATGAATTAAGGGAAAAGAAAATAAGCACCTTAATGCTTATTATATTAATATCCCATATGTGAGTGGAAATTACTTTCCTTTATAATAAGGTGAGTGGAGTTTCACCTCCTTTAGATATTTTCGTTCCTTATCTTGGCAAAATAACGTCCATCCTTATTCAAAATCAACCAATAACATTTTGGTTGAAGGCCCTTTAATTAATACATTCATTTTTGCCCTAAATTGGATTAGGGGTTTCACTTAGGATTAAATCTTGATTATTTTAATATCAAGATTCTCTCTCCTCCATCTTAATTCAAATGAGAAGTAACTCTCATTTTCTTTGCTCTAAATGATTCTAAGAAACATTAGGGACTTTATTGAAGTGGTAATTTTCATATCAAACCCTAGGTTTTGGGTAAATTGCACATTACACCAAAACTAGGTTTTAATGCACAACAATGCTTTGTCAGCTCTTTCTTGGTATTCAGGCTTCCATAAGCCATACCTCAACATCATATTCACTCTCATGATGTTTCAACACATGAGGAACATATTATCATGCATAATTTTCACATAAACCCCTCAACTTGGGTAATTTGCACTTTAGTCCAAAACAAACAAAACATTGATTCAACATTGTTCAAACATGACCAAAATTGAAACATAAGTTTCTCATGAGCCCTAATTACTTTTCCCAAGATAAGATTAAGAATCTACTCAACCATATTAAGCAAAACATCTAGGGTTAACACATAACCCAGGTCAGGGATGTTACAATATATATATATATATATATATATATATATATATATATATATATATATAGGGAGAGAGAGAGAGAGAGTTAGGCTAGAATACACTCGATTATGTTCGTAGCAAAATACACTCAAGTCGTTTTTCATGATGCAATATTTTTTTCAAAAATCTAATCCGTTGATCTTCTTAAACATGTTGTGAATAGCTCATACACAAAATTTGAGCACATTTGGACATTTATAGGTCACGGTATAAAGACCGCAAAAATTATGCATTTCAAATTAGTTTCGTGCATCGATTTTATTGCCCTTGGTTGAGTGACTTACACTCATCGAAATGGGCTCAAAATTTGTATGTAGCCTAGTTATAGTATGACAATGAAGGTCAATGGTTTACATTTTGCAAACAATAGTCTTGATATGAAAACACACTTGAGTGTATTTGTGACATCCAACTCACAAAAACATAATTAACTAATGCGGAAGCATTTTCTAAGAAGCGGATTACCGAAAATCACTAAAAATTAAAACCTTTTTACAAAGAGGTCCATCAAATGAAACTTTCTCACATAAAACAAAAGTAACACATTTACATTATGTTTTCAAAAGTACATATCTTGTATCATCTCTTTCTGTGAATTACAAGCATCAGCTGCCCTGTTAGACTAAGTACAGGCAGTATGAAAATCTCGAGGCACTGAGCCAAAATCTCAAAAGCACTAACTACTACTCCGAGGACCTGAGAGTACATAGACGACACATAGGACTCTATATACATCTATACAAGGCATAACAACATGTGTCTCCACCTGAGACTTCACTGTTGTCCCTACTGCTACTGTTGTTGTCCTTCACCTACTGAAGGATTCCTGCCTCCTCGTCTGCGTCCACCTAAAACTGTGGTTCCCATGGGGGTGAGACAATTGTAAATTGCCCCAGCGAGAGATATAACTCTCCGCCAAAAACATTATTATTTCAGCTAAAGAAGATAAATATGAACAGAGGAATCATATTTGTTTGGCAACAGTTAATTCAATGTCTAACAGATTATAACATTATTCTTATTAAAAGCATTGCAGCTATAACTTGATAGAGAAATATGTCACTTATCCATTAAGGAATATGAAGAACATGTATAACATTTATTTACTATAGAATAATTACCACAACATTAACTCTCTTCAGGCTTAGATCATATATCTAATGCCTGGCATTGTCATTGTGGAGTCATGGCCTATAGCCATACTCTTTTCACAAAGAATTGGGATCTTAATCCCTCAGCTTATCAAGTACACTTCCATTTCCTAACAAGTTCATCATCATGATTATAGGATATGGGTATTTGAACCCTTAACTCATCATAGAACATTTGTTACCACTTATTAGGTAACTTCATGCCTTCAGATCATCTGACCAAGGACATCATGATTCTTGCTACACAATGTATTGCACATAGTACACATAGCTCAATGATTCTTACTACACAAAGCATATGAAGGCTTATAAAGTCTATAAAACATTCTCAATAAACAAAGAATCATAGCCCATACCTGGCTATACTCCTCGTCTCATCATCCCTGCATGATTAGTATTCGTGATAACAATTATAATGCTTTCAAATCAGTATCATACAACACTAAGTAATATCACTATTCCCTCTTTAGGGATCATGGTTTCTCTTTCATATCAGGACCCTCCATTAAGGTTTTCCATAAATAACCACTTGTGTTCTTAAGATCATATTATGAATGATCAACCCTATTTCATTGCTTCTCATAGCTAGAAGCTAATATTGATATCATAAGTATTCAAACATACTTATTTATTCTCATCATTCATCATTGAATGTATTATCAACACAAAGTATGAGTTTCTCTCTCATCTTTATCAAAATATGATTGTATCATAGTATATTTATTTGGATTAACCTTTTCATAAGGAATATTAGCCTACATTCATCAAGGTGCATTACATATTAATGTAACAATTGACATGACACATTTCATGTGTCATCAATTCCAATTGTAATGGACTTATAACACATCAAGGTATATCAGAATTGGGGTGTTGGATGTGATATACATCATATCTTGATGTATCACTTCCCTCAACACCTTCATCTTACTTGAGTTCATCCACTTAGCTTGTATTAGGGTATTCCCCATCCTAATACTTTATACACTAGATCATCACATTCATCATGCAATGTATTGGTCATAGTTCATCTATTTAGAAAATACAACCATTGCCAATGATATGGACTCACCCTTGAGTTAGGAATTATTAATGTAAGGATATCCATTATCAACCCATATAGATGTTACATTTGTCAATACATGAATCACCATTCCATTAATAAGAATAGGATTTCCACAATTATAATTTGAGGTTCACTTAGCATTTCACATATATATGGATTTCACCTAGGCTCACTCTTAATTAGAGTTTCACATAACATCCTTCTATATCAGGGTTTCACCTAGTATTATGTGAAATTAGGATTTCACAACACATCGCCCAGTGATAGGACTTCACATAGCATTAGTAACACTACCCTTTATTAGGTTTTCATGCAACTTTAATCCATTTTAGGGATTAAGGTTTACCATTCACATCCAAGTAGGGTTTTTCTTACCTTATACCCATGTTAGGGTTAGGATGTACAATTCCCATTCAATTAGGACTTCTTGCATTGTTACACTAAGTTAGGGTTACATCATCACACTATATTATGATTTCATTGAGATTTGCCCTTAAATTAGGGTTTCACATAACCTTGCCCTAAATTAGGATCAAGGTACATCAATCTTTTAAATGAAGATTTCATGATCTCATATTATGGATCAAACCCTGATTACATGTTTGTTCATAATGAGAGAATTAGGGCTTATTAAACAAGCCATCATCTCTCCCATTCTCTCTCCCTCTCATCCTCTCTAGGATGTTAAATACTCCAAGATTAATCTAGGTCAACTCTTCACTTGAGTACACATAGCTAGGATTATCCTTCATAATCATCATTGGTCTACATCATTAATAATCAATTATCTAATTGGCCTTTGATCATATTAGATGTCCAAATGGTTTAACCAATTTGAGCTTCAAAAGTTCTTAGTCACTTAGATCTCAAATAGTCTTGGTCACTTAGACCTCAAACGGTCTTGACCAATTAAGTTCAAACGGTTTGAAACTGTTTCCCAAAGTTAGTTCTTGAAACCGTTTAGACAACACATCTTGAAACCGAATGAACTTGAGGCTCCAAACGGTTTGAGACCATTTGGTCCCAAACGGTCTTGAGACCGTTTGGACTCAAATGGTCTTAAGACGGTTTGGTCCAAACCTTCTCAAAACTGAAAGGACCAAAAAGGGTCTTCAACACTTAATCGATTCAAGGTTCCAATCCATTAACCATCTATCAATTGAATCACTAAAATATTCATCAATTGAACCACTGAATCACCATTCAATTAGACCTTAAATTTAGGGTTTTAAACCCAATTGAACTAGGGTTGATATATCAATAAACCATCACTTAGGGTTTTGGAATTGAGGAACCATCAATGGTTGACATTGTTGAATCAATTCAATTGAAATCAATGAACCATCATCATTATATGATATGACCTGACCTCAAATGGTCTTGAATGACCCCCAAACGGTCTTTAGGTCATTTGGATGATATCCAAATGGTCTTGAGACCATTTTCCCATTCCAACATCAAAATCCATGTCATCCAATTAGGGTTTGGATCATTGGACTATTCATCAAATCAACAATTGATTGCATCTCAATTTGGTATCTTTGGATCATCAAATACCTAAACCTAATCAACCCTAGACCTCCAAACGGTCTTGGTTGACCTCCAAAAGGTCTTGAGACCGTTTGGGTGATTCCCAAACGGTTTTGAAACCATTTGGGTCAATCAACCCAAAGTTCAAAATTAATCAAATTAGAAATCAACACTTAACCCGATTAGGGTTTGGTGATTGATTGTCCTTCAAATCATGAACCAATTGGAACTAATCAATTATAATTAGTGGGTCATTAGCCAACATCATTATCAAAAAATATCCCAACGTTCAACCCTGGTCAACACCTCCAAACGGTTTGAAATTGTTTGCTCTCATTCGGTTTGATGAAACTATTTTCCCTTAAACGGTTTGAAACCGTTTGCTCCCAATCGGTTTGGGAAACCGTTTGAGCAACTTAATGAAACCGTTTGGCCTAATAATTTTCTTGGGAAAAGTGTCAAGATGTTGTCATCATCATCTTCCTTCGTGCATCCAAGAACAGTAGCCATTTTTCATGAGAATTTCAGCAATAAATCAAAAGTGTACCAAATAGAAGAAAATAATCAACAATCATTGAAGAATGGATTGCAATATCAACATTTAGGGTTTAAGTTATAAAACCTGCCTCCAATTGAGCTCCAAATATCCAAGCTCACGTCAACAATGGTGGATGCAACTCCCTTCACTATTCCAAGGCTCGTCCTCGAGCTTTGAGTGAAAAGGATTGGTTAGAATTGAAGAGGGGATCAGATTATGACAAATTCATACATTGATTTTCGATTTTCACCATGGATTCAAGGTGAAAGGAGTTCAAGAAGCTTACCAACAGGTTGGGGGTCGTCCTCCTGATTCTCCAAAGCTTCTTGGTCGTTTTCCAATCAAGGAGAAGAAGTGGGGTCGAAAAAGCCTTTGTTTTGGCTTGTAAAAGATCTTTTTAAAAAAATTCAATGAGAGAGAAAATGCTTTATAAAAATTCATTTAATTCCAAAATTGTTGTCACCACATCCCCATTGGTTTCTTGCATGAAAAGGCATCTCTGTCCCCACCGATATCCCTTCCATTATCCATGAATTAAGGGAAAAGAAATTATGCACCTTAACCCTTATAATAGTAATATCCATTTTTGAGTGGGAATTCTTTTTCTTATAATAAGGTGAGTGGAATTTTCACTTCCTTAGGATATTTTGTGGTCCTTGAAAAACTAAAGGACGTCCACACACATATGAAGCCAACCATTTTAATTTTGGTTGAAGGCCCTTCAATTATTTTATTTATTTTTGCACTAAATTGAATTAGGGTTTCAATTTGGATTAAATATTGGTTATTTTAATATCAAGATTCTCTTTCCTCCAACTTAATTCAAATGAGGCACCCCTCTCATTTTCATTGCTATACATGATGACAAGAAACATTAGGGACCTTAGTGAAGTGTTAATTTGTATATTGAACCCTAGGTTTTGGTCAAATTGCACATTACACCAAAACTAGGTTTTAATGCACAAACATTGCTTTATCTGCTCTTCCTTGGCATTCAGGCTACCACAAGCCATACCTCTGCATCATCTTCATTCTCATGATGCTTCAACACATGAGGAACATATTTCCATGCACAATTTGCAATTTAACCCCTCTACTTGGGTAATTTGCACTTTGGTCCAAATCAAGCAAAAAATTGTTTCAACATTATTCAGAAAGGACCAAAATGGAATATAAGTTCCTCTTGAGTCCTAATTACTTTTCACAAGATAAGATTAAACATCTACTCAACCTTATTAGGCAAATCATCTAGGGTTAACACATAACCCAGGTCAGGGATGTTACAGTATTCGTGTGATCTGTACACTCGAGTGTATTCTAGCCTGACTCTCTCTCTCTCTATATATATATGTATATATATATATATATATATATATATATATATATATATGTATATATATATGACGACATGTATTTCATAGCCGCATGGGTAGCTACCCGCCCCCTATTCTGGTTAATTTTTTTTGTGTTTCTTACTTTTGACATGTAGAGGGTTACTTTACCTTGCAAACTGTTACATTTCATGCATAGATAGTTACATTTGCAACAACAAATTCAAAAATACAATTATATATATGTCGTGCATTTTCCTAGATTTTCTTTTTTTGGTGTATAATTACTTATTTATCAACATAGTTACTTTTTTGTGCACATAGTTATTTTTACCTTTTTTGGCAACAAGTAGAGAAAATCTAGTCTACTCGTCAAATATTGAATGAACCCTATATATATATATATATGTGTGTGTGTGTGTGTAATGTGTGTGTGTGTATATATATATACTACTATAAAAAGAGTGAGTTCATGTTGCACTCTCCTTGATTCTCTCTCTTCTCAAAATTTTTCTCAACCTTTTTATATATTTATTATATTTTATTTTTTTCTAAGTTGTTGCAAACCTCTCAACTTCTCCATCACATTCCTTCCTTCAAACGTGCATTTCAGAGTCAATAAACAATACATTTCTAAATTTTCTACAAAATAGTTACGAGAACTATCATTATCCTTTTGGTAAATTTTAATTTTCAAATATTTAATGTAAAATAAACACGTTCAATGGGGAACATGCATGTGCACATGTTTGTTAACTAGTATATATATATACTATTTAATGGGGAAAATAAGATGAAATGGTGATGTGTTTAATTTATCTGTTTACTAATTGGTTAGGGAAATTAAATTTTATGGTAAGGGGATTCAATCATTAAGAAGTTTGTTCAAAAAGTGAATAGAACAATGTAGCAAGTCAAGGTTGGTCAGGTAAGGTACCGTGAATGAAACCCTATCATTTTTGGGTCTTCTTCTTTAGAAGAATATGAGTAATATAACTACAAGGAAATAATATGTTTTGAGACACAATAAAGGAAAAAAAGATAGCTACCTCTCCTTGGAACTGTAGAGTCCTTGTTAGAGAATTTCATGGGTGATAAAAATTAGATAGGACTTATAAACTTTGATGTCCAACCAAGATGAAAATTTTGAAGGGACTGGGAAAGTGAAACCCTGATCATATGGTCATATTTAAATCACAAATTGAGCCATCCATCCATACATAGGCTAACTCAGAAATTTTAGATAAATAAATACATTCTCTACATCAAGATTTATGTATACATTGCATTCATATTAAATATAGCTTACATTATCCAAGTAATGTCAAATTACATCTCTCGGCTAGTAAAAATGTATACTTCAAGCTATCCTCTTTTGCAATTTGTTAGGGTCATTTAGGTCAAAAAACATCTTAAAATTTACTAAAGATATGTAAATAAAGAATATCACTCAATGTTTTATTAAATATTCTTTTGGAAGTAGTTCCTCGCAATTTTTTTTGTAAATATAGGAAAAAATTATGCAATGGAATTTACTAAAAGTTATTTCTTCAGTAAGGTATGCACAAAAGACCTTTATAAACCGTAATTTTTACCTAATCAAATATCATCTTTTAATAAAAATATTTATCAATTTTGGTCATTTACCCAATATTCTTGAATCTAGATGAAGTATCCCATCGTCACCCATATAATTACTCTAGGTCTAACCCAACAAATGATGATCACTTAGACATGAATATACCAATCTCATATGGCATTAATCCTAGTATTTCCACATGCATCCGAAAATGGGCATACGACATGTATAAGTCACATGCATTAATCCTAATATGATGATTTTGTCATATTCTTTTAATATTGTTAGATTTTGAAATCCAACCTATGTGTAAAATACATCCACTGTGATCCCTTCTTACATGCTACACTTTATGGTCTTCTAAACATATGTAGCACTTATTCAACAGGTATAATCACCATCCAACAAATACCTATTCTAGTTTAATCTTAACCTTACATATGTATGGTTTTTCCACTTTTTCCACAATTACAATATGTACATAATTAGATTCATTATACTGGTATACCTATATTGCATTGCATCACCTAACTTTTCAAACATATTTGTTATTATACCTCATATATAGAGTTTAATAACAAACATTTATGATATGGGGTTTGGGATCCTACTCAACACTAGTTATAAATTATAGTTATGTGCTAAGGTAAATTTATCCTAGTCAAAAATCTTGGTTTGTTGATCTAGAACATGGAAAGGGGTACATAGAACAAGTTTTGGTATCATGACCTAACTATTCAAGACACCTTAGGTATATTTAGATACATTAGTGTATATATGGGATTTTCCTTATCCATACAAAGTTAACTATCAACTATGAGGTAAACTTTCACTCAATCAAGTGTATTATAGTTTCACTATCATGTAGATCAATATTTAAGTATGTTGCATCTAAATAATATTCTTATGGTTATCGTGTTTTTGGTCTCCAAATATAAGGTATTTTTATGTCTACTATGTTTTATGTTTTCTCCATATATCAACTTCCCTATTCTGTATATGATATATCTTGAAATCCTTTCGTACTAGGTAGTATTTTGAATATTTTCCTTGAGTTTAGGAATTTTAATATTATTTCACTAATAAGGGTTTCCTATGTTTGGGGAGTACATTGATGTATTTATTAATTGTCATTATACTACTAGTGCCATTTCCAGTATCGTAGTTATTTACTATGACTAGTCTAGGATTATATTACTATTCACTAGTAGGAGTGTATGAATATTCATACATAGGAGCTCGACAAGATCATAAATATTTATCCTAAAAGTTCTAGTGTAGTTTGTATCTCAAACCACAATGTTGGTTTTCCACATGGGGGCATGATGTTTCTTATTCTTGATTATAATCCATAGTTGGTATTATCTTAACCTACTAGGGTGAACTTATCTATTCTATAGAAATAAAGGTTATTTATATCATGGACTCACATTTGTTGAAGGAATCCTAGAGTATTTACACACAAAAAGGACTAACCTGGTACGAATTTCCAACTATTAAGAGAAAGAACCACTAAAAAATATGTACACACAAAAAGGAAAAGAGGATATCTCCACAACTAACTTTTACATCATCCATTTCTTTTCAATCATTATCTTACATGAAAATCTAGATTTATGGTTGACCTAATTAGTATTTTGGTTTCCTTTGAAAAAATTCATTGTTGTTCTTTACTTGATAATGTGTTCCATAAACATTAACGAGAGCTAGAAAATATTTTTTGTTGTAGCATTATAAGGAAGAAAATTTATGTGAGAAAAATCCCCCTACATAACTGAAAACAATAATAGTATCAGTGTGAACATCTCTACTAACTGATAAATCACAAACATGGGCAAGTCCCACAAAGGTCATTGCACCTTATAATGTAACAATGGAGTATCATACAAAATACTAGCATCTAAGCTTGAAGATAATCTTAAATTGGATTGGCATCTCAATTGTTGCTTGTGCCTGTACGAAGGTATTTATGAAGGGTTGTAATCTTTTTAGTAATCGTTACTATAATTTATAAAGTCATGTATGTTTGTGTAGTTCTCCTATAAGAGTTACTCATAGGGAAATAAAGGGACTATATGTTTATCCATCCTTACAATATAGGAATCAATTTCCTACTACATAGATGTCAATGTACCTTGTTCTCCTAGATCATGAGATATATTCTCTTATTGCATTACTCGACTCCACTGGGTGAACATGTTTTCTTAATTTGTTTATAGGATCATATAGGAATCAAAGTCACAAAGTAGGTGCAAGAGAAATAGATACCTGCCAAGTTAAACACCATACATGATTTTCATTGCATATAGTATAAGTTTTATACACTATCTCTACTTTATAATTATTTGAAACTTATCAAAATGGGTAATTAAACCCCATAGATGGAGAGTTTTAGAGAACAATATATAGAGATTAATCCATGTTATTAGGGAAAATTTGTTTGATGATGATAGATGTAGGTCAGGGTACAACTGAATATAAGGACAAATAAATCTAAATATTAAGATAAGGATTTATGTTGTTGTTAAAATTATGCTAATCTTAAATGAGGTTGTAATTGAGGCAAATAGCTGATGTGAGAATAGGGCCCCACACCCTGTCCCTTATGACCTTTCCAATCTAGGTCCAACAAAATAGTGGGGAAAAATCACGAGTCCTAAGTTATTCTACTCTCCTACACCTGATCTAACTTCGCAACCATAGTCCCTAAACACCACACATTTTCACAATACCTTTTATCTACCACTTACTCTACTATTTCCTTCCACATTTTCCTCATAATCTTCAAAAAGGATGATCCAATCTTTATAGGATTATGTCAAGTTACCATTTTAACAACCTTGGCCTTTGATGGTTATTTTTACCTTTTTAAAACTAATCCCTAATGTCAGAACCCCCCTTACATGTATAAGTAACTTCCATATCACCTCTCAACTCATATATAACAAAATACTTTGCCCTTCTACCTAGATCGCTACCCATCCCCCAACTTTATTTTTTTTGCTCAATAACCATGATTGATGCCAATATATACCATGTCAAGGGTCTAGATATGATACAAGTTTCCACATGAAGTTGTCGATTCCTCCATTTGCAACTAACTATAGTTGTTCTTGATTTCCCTCTCTATCCATATGATGCTACTAGGACTTAGATCTGATTTCAACTATAAGTATCATGTTTCCTTTGCATTTGACAGCTTCATGAAAAATTCAATATGCCTCTACCAACTGTAACATGCTCTATTTTGGGTTTTTCTTGACCATGGAGAGTTTTACGAGATATCTACTATGCTTTTCATGGCAGAGATTGTTTCTACTATTTTTGGCTTCCTACAACCCATGTTTGGTTTCATCATGACTGGAAGGGTCTAGGAAAGGTGGAAGAACCTCCAATAGGTTCATTAACTGAGGTTGCAATATTTATACTCAGTCTTTAGAAGTATGTTGGTACTATTTGAGGTTTGTCATTCACAATATTTGGGGTAGACTATTCTTCACATTCCCCTTGTGCTACTGCATTTATGTAACACCGACTAATAGAAAATCATACTTCCTAACATGTAAGTGATATCATAATGCAGTTGGGATTATACTAGTGTAGTAAACATGTTGCCTCTATCACATACAATATTCCTCGACATAATGAATGTTAGTAAAATTCTTGTTACTGACATATTGTTTTATATAACAAAAAAGGTCAGTTGTAATAGATAAATTAATACAAATTATTGTTATCACAAAATATGTAAGAATATAAGACAATACAAAAGAAATGATTTACTTTAATCCTATTGATTTTATATAAAAGGTTTGGTCATATGAAAAAGACATTTCTTGAGGTTTCAAATAAATAATGCAAATTATAGTAATAATTTTGTCTAAAACCTTTATGGGAGTTTTGAAACTCATCAAACATATATTTTGTTATTTCTTTTTTCTTTTTATTGCCACAAAACTAATTTGGCCCTAAATCTTCATTATGAATTTGACAACCTAATCATTCCATATGTACCTACAAATATATTTTATAAATCCTAATATTGTTTAGATTTCCTATTATTGTGATTGAATTTCACATATCATTTATTTTTTAGCCTTTTAGCCTAATTTTCCATGTGTATTTGTATTTTCCGTTTTTTAATTGAATGATACCTAAAAATATCTTGTGTTTCTTTACTATGAAAGTTTAACTGAGTAGAATAGTATGATTTGACTGTAGTGGTGTACTCTAAGTGTTGGTTACCGGTAGACAACCATATTTTGAGTTTTGTTGTTTATGTGTCAACCTAGGTGTTTGAGTGTTGGCACTCTCACCCATTTTATATATTATACAAGTTTGAGGTATTTCCATTTCTCTATACCATTTCCTCAACTATGATGATGTTTCATCTCAACATTTTGAAGTGTCCTAGTCTCAATATTTAAAACTTATGAAAACATTATTGGTGATGATTGTGCTAGTCTTACTCATCATAATTCTTTATGTATTAGATCATTCCAGTTTATAGTTATAACATTCTATCTTTTATCTCTAGGTAATTTTTCCAATTCTTGGATTAGTAATACCCATCAGATAAAGACCTAATTTGTAGACTGATTGGGTGATATAAAAAAAATTGGAGATTCTAGAGGCAATGAAGGTTTCTCTATGCAATCATATCTTTTGTTTATTATGTTACATAGTTATTTCCCTTCATCTGGTTTTGATAACTTGTATTTTTTCATAAACAACATGATAGTCAAATATTATTTTATAACACAAATTGTATATTCTCGATAGGCTTACATAATATATTGTATTGCAACCCATCTTTTAAGAGAAAAGTTGTATATGATTGGTGAATGGATGCAGTTTCATTGTTCATAATTCAGATATTGAATATATATTGGTTCCACTAATTATATGTATAATATTAACCCCTAGAAATTCGTATACCTATATGTTTTAAATATTTTCATATTTATGTATCCTTCTCAAAGTGTAGGCATTATAATAGATTTATTGATGGATTAATCCATGATCAAGATATAGGTAGTTAGGGATTAAATCCTTAATAGCATAGTATCTATTATTTTTCAAGTCACTTTGATGGCTAGGACTCAGCTATTACACCTTTGACCACATCTACTCATGTTCCCAATGGTTTTTCACTCCCAAGAGCAAGTGAAGTTTTCTCTACAAAAGCTTGGATCGTTATCCCTCATTGGGAAATAAAAATTCACCATTGTTGGGGACAATCCAAGATAGTGTAGGATGCCTTCAACACATGGACTTTGGTTAAGCTACATTAATATCCTTAAACTTCTATAATGTTGTTTTTGCAAGTTATCCATCCATTCACAAATGATAATAAAGTCATAAATTTGGAGCTTAGTCATGCTTATTGGAGTTTCTATGATTTTACCTATATTTATCTTATAATCTCAAATAAAATTAGCTCTGTTCTCCAAATATTGTGAGATTACACCTTTTTGAAAATTTAAATAGTTACCAATGACTATGTAATGCATTATGGAATGAACCTTCAGTCTTGAAAGATCATACTTGGAAATTGTGGAGTTGTTCTTTGAGTCAGGTATTAATATTGAAAAACATTGGTCTGAGGATGTGAGTATAGTGAACATTGCATTAAATATGGGTGCATAGTATTTCTTTGGTCTTCAAAATGAAAAGTAATTGGAAGTAATTGAAACAACTATGAAAATGAAGAGAACAAAAAAAGAGATATAGACGCAAATCTAACTACATTCTAGAACTAGAGAAGAATGTGATATGTTAGAATACAGGAGAGGAAAAGAATGGTTTATTACCAATCAATTCAATTTTTTTACATTTAATGTTATGTATATATATGTAGAGAAAAGCCAATATGGAAGTCATTAATGAGACATTTGAATTTATTTTAATTTTTTAAGGAAATAAATAAATAACATATATAAATAATCTTATAGTGAAAGAAAAACTAGGATGAGGTTGTCATTTCCACCTTTGAAATTAATTTTTCACTTAGTTTGACTAGGAGTAGGTTAATAGTCATAATTTAGATCTCAAATGTAATTATTGTTGTGTTTGATGTGTGCCCCAATGAGGACCATGTTTTGGTGCAAAACATGACTTGGTGCATTACCAAGGTCATGTCTTACTATCCTTCAAGGAGGTTTTCTTTCTAATATTATACTTAAATAAAATTATATATTATATTTTTTGTCTCTTTCATATTTATTATGAAATCATGACTAGGTTACTACTAATGTTGTATTTTTTTAACTAAATTTATATATCTCAGTAGAATTTTAGTTACATATCATATAACCCATATATTCTTCCATTAGGTATGTAGTAAAATTAAATTTGAGTTCACAATCTAGATATACAAACCATAATTCCACTATGTATGATTATTGTTAGTGATCTTTTAGACAAATTGGCATAT
This sequence comes from Alisma plantago-aquatica, assembly GCA_963693085.1. NCBI lineage: Eukaryota > Viridiplantae > Streptophyta > Magnoliopsida > Alismatales > Alismataceae > Alisma > Alisma plantago-aquatica. The sequence continues at coordinate 952,712,816 of OY856410.1, read as the reverse complement.
ATCCAAGCTTATACAACTAGCAATTTTTTGTTTGCTTCTTTATTGGCATACATGTGTGGTTCAAGTGACTCAAACAACCTTTATTATGATCATGTTATGTACATTATAGTGTAATTATTGCAATGAAATTAAGCATTGAATTAGTCACATTATGTATGTATTGTCACTTTGTTAATACCCTCAAGTATATCTAGACTAAGAAAAAAATTACACAAAGAAGACATGTTTTGGTATGCTATAAAAGATGATAACATGAAAATGGTTACAGTTAATGACATAGAACATTAATCAAGGATAGTAGTACGGATAAGGAAGGACCATTCTTAATCATAAAATATTTAAGTATTAAGTTGAAATTTCCATTGATTGTCTCTGAGAGATAAAATTGCAAGTACGAAAAAAAACAAATGCATGAAAATGAAAACATTATCTTTTTATATTATAATAAGTAAAACCAACCAACAAGACAATAGAGGAGATGGAAGTTTGAGGTGTGTTGAGACAAGTACGATTTTTCTTGAAAGGCCTTTTTGGAAACATCCTCTTTGTTTTCACCAAAAGATTGACGACCAACCTTTCTCACTAAATTAGCCACCACCATTTCTAGTTTTACTAGATACCTAGTAAACCTCACAATCTCCTAATGCCCTTGTGCATATGATAGGATTGAGAATCATCATCACTACTACAATAATTAATAGATAAAACCTAATGTAGATGATAAGGAGATGTATAGGAGAGAGAGAAGGGTGTGAAAAGGATACACATTATAAAACACATTTTTCTTTAAGTTCATATTCCTAAATCACTACTCATTATCAGTGATAGAACAATATAATTTATGAATAAAAATTTCTGATAATGACTAGGAAGAAAGAGTTTATTTTCAACGAGAATGCATCATTTTGAAAAAATAGTGCATTTTGTTTATCATATTTCAAAAAAATAGTGCATGATTTATTTAGTAAAACAAGCTCTATCATTTTTTATTATTACATCTAAAAGCATGTGAAAATAATGAATCTAATATGAGGCCTCTCAAACTTTAATTGAACTCTAACCACACACCAACAAACTATATACCAAATATGGAAATTGATTTTAAATGAAATATTTTTCACACGTTTTTATTGCAAAATGTAATGCCATTTCAAATAATTCTTTTTGATGTCCTAATATATTAATATAACTGTTTCAATTACTCATATATATGATATCATTGTATTCCTATTTTTCTAAGTAATGTTCAACACTACAAATCATTTTAGAACATTGATTAAGAAATTAAATTCTACAAGATGACCAATATTGTTACATTATTCAAATTTTATTTTACGAAAGTTATTTACATCCATGTATCAAGTTAGTGCAAATACGAGTCTAGTATTTTTGAGACTCAACTTGTTCACCTTGAAAGTATAGAATACCAAAGTAGTAGAAGATGTCTTCACATGGAACATTCATCACAAAGAAAAGAACTATCTATTTAAACAACAAGGCAAGTCTTAAAAGGTGATATGAGTTGCATAAAATTAAAGACCTGACTAATGAAACAATTAAAAACTAAATTAACCAACACCCACTTTAAGTTTCTTGTCAAACTTGGAAAATGAATCTGAGAACTAGGTTTTGACATACTACATATGGAACATCAAACCATGAATGAAATAACAAATGTAATTATTCTTATAGGTGAGTAAGTGATCCAGGTGTCACTCTCATCGATAAATGAATTGACATAGCTCTATAGAGTATCACTCTCGTTCTAGGCAAGATCAAAGTCTCTAGATATCTCCTTGCTCAAAATAACTACTTGTATATATTAGACAAACCAATCATAATCAAATATCCTTACTCTGTTATGAACCTTCTCAATATGCATCCAAAAGTACAAAATATGTAATAAGAGTGATCGGCCATTAGGACTTGCAATCAAACACACAAGCATTATTAAATTATAAAAAATATGCAATATTCTATGGTTAATTATTTTTTGTCATGAAAGGGAATGGAGGGTACTCCCCCACGTACAAGAGTCATGAACTGCAACCTCATGGTAAAGATTTGTAAAAATAGAGACACATGAATAGGGAGTTCATGTTATATTGAGAATAGGAATCTAATAAATAATAGAGAGTAAAAAAACTAGAAAGACTAAAAACACCACATTAAATCCCTTGGGGTATCTGGAAGGTGTCCTAAGATTTATCCTTCAGATATGAATAGATAGAGTAGAATTGTACATGGGAGGGAGTTGTAGGGTTTTAGGGGAGGCAGAGAAGGTAGCGGAAACAAAAATGTTCTCTCCCAAACCCAGAACAAGGAAACGCGTCAACGTCTATATAATAGGAAATGATGGTTTGTGGAATCATACCTTGTCCCGAGGCTTGCTCGGAGACAATACCTCGTGCCTTGTGCGGTCTTCACCTCCGGTCTTGGATGGTGTCTGTGCAGCTCCTGTCGCACCAGGACTGACGACTCCTAGTCACACCGGACTGTCGGGATTGACAGTTGTCCTCCTAAGCGGCAGAAACCTCCCGCCTCTGAAGTAGTCCACATGGACCACCTGGAACTCCACACTCCTTATCCCACAAGGAAGTGGAAGGAGTCACACCCTCCTATTGACATACTAGTCGCCAACACACTCTCCTGCCTCCAGTTGCAACTGCAGTTGTCCTTCCCTTGCTGCACCTCCCTTTGCGGGAAGCACTTGCTCGGGCTCTCTCTCGGTTACCAAAACCAGAGAGAACGACAACTTTGCAGAGCAACTGGTTGCACTGAGTTGTACTTTGAGAAGCCCCCAATACCCCTATATATATAGGCGGGACATGGGACAGGGTTCTCTGTCCCCGACAATATGGGACCAAAAGCAGGAGTAGAACGGTTCGAGATTTTCCACAAAAAGCAACCAACTCGCAACCTGAACCGATCCGTTCACAAGTGAACCGGTCGGTTGGGGACCTGAACCGGTCGGTTGGAACACCAACCGATCGGTTGGGACCCATGAGCCGTTCAGTTCACTTTTGAACCGGTCGGTTCGTGGTCCTGATTAGTTCCCGATTGACTTTCCTTCTTTTGTTTCTAATTGGTATCGAATACCAATCCTTGTTCCAATCAAATTGGGCAAGTGAAACACAAGGAAAATTCTCACCAATCCTACTTTCCCAACTTGCCCGGGTGCAACAGTTGAACCAATCATTTCAACACTTGAAACAATTGTTCACCCTGTCCTTTAGCCGATCGACTCACAACTTGAGCCGACCAGTTCACCAAGCTGAGCCGATCGGTTCATCTCATGAGCAGATCGGTTGGGAGTGCAGATTGTGCAGAATCAGTCAATTGCGGTTTCAATCAATTCGGTACTCCAATCAATGTGTCCAACACCTTGAACATTATGACATTGAGCTATCAATTGATTGAGTGTTTAATTGAACTACTAAACTCCTTTAGTAATCAATCTAAACATTGTTTGTGGACAAAACTCCTCTTCCAGGTTAAATCCTATGTGTGTGACCCTGTAGGTCCATTTCACGTTGGCAGTGAAAGTCCATAACACTTATGACTTCACAAGCAAAGAGCGGTGCCTAGTCACACATCAGTGCTACCCAAGTGAAAGTAGAAAGTTGGAGAACAACTTTCAATCCTACAATCCGTGCATGGTGTTACAGTGAATGTATAATTCCTTTGTCACTGATATCCCGAATGAACTTGAGGCATGGAACAGTCATCCTGTCAACGTTCATTCACTTTCTTGATCTCAGAGCAGATTGGAAGAGATATGTATGATATCAATATCACATACTGATTCACACATGTTTGCGCACGCCTATTTCAATCCTACTCATCAATTGGCCTTGGATATCAAACTCCCTCAGGAGGGACAAATCCCATATCTATCACTCACCCCTCAAAAGCCCCATGTGTCAAAGCCGCCCAATCATCACCTTTATAACAACCCATGTTTCAGGACTGCGTTTGATGATGTCAAAGTGTGCCCAACGACATGTGTTGAGTGTAGTGATTTCAGGTCAAAGAATAACACTCACCACCATCACTGTGAGTACTGACGGTGACTACCATGTCATGGTTCCATGTGTCAAACTCACGGTGGGTCTGTACAGTACAATTGTTCTCTAACAAGTACGTATGTGTTTGGTTTGATATCTCTATATCATGACTAATGAGATTCTGTCATCAACCAACACCACAATCTAGGCTTGTGTGTCATTGTTGTCTATCTGCCTTCCACAATGACATCTGACTAGGGACATAACAAGAATGTACAAACTCTTAGCATCCGTATGATCTCATCGTTCTGGTCCTCAACCTGAAAGCATACGTCATTGAGTACTGTCATTCTCTAGACATTCAATCTGTTCTATCACTATCTCATATGATTGAACCAGAAAGAATTGGAAGCTTGCCTTTGATGTTAATCAAATCAATCTTAATATATCCCACCAATCATCTCATGATTGGATCTCAGGGCATACATACCAACAGACTCCCACTTGCATTGTGAGCCAATCACCCTTGAATCATATTCATAGTGATCTTCAAACATGTCCCACATGTTACTGTGCTCTAGTGTGAACATAGTGAGTTATGGCAACACCTTGCCAAAGTCAGTATAAATTGCATGTCTCTCATCTCTTCACTGTACGTCACACGTATGAGATGGAGGTGCCGTAATATGTGATCTACTATTCCTTTACTAACCTTTAGCCACATTGCATGATCAAGGATTCCATACTTTCCATCAATGAGTGGAATATAAGTTCATCTCATGAACTTCCAGATCCATATAGTATCCACTGTTGTTCTCTAACACACAGATACTCAGAATTTCCTTTTAAACAGTTTTATTTTAACACTTCCAATAATCAACAAACTTTCACTTTTATATATCCTATATATATTTTGCGATTAATTTTATGTCCTTTCGGAAGTTTGCATCAATGTAACTCTTTACATTGAACTCTTCCTTATCTCCATAGAACTAGTACTTCGCAAGTACTTATCAAGTTCTCATGGTATTTGAGTAACCCTTACTGGAAGTAGACAGACATCCACTCGTCATGTCCTACATATGAGTTATCAGGACGAGCACATCATATTGTCATGTCATACATACAAGATGATGAATGCATTTTGTTCTTGCCATGCAAGATAACAGGATGATTACATACATGATAGACCCATATCTATTCTTAGTGTTCCCATTATTCATAATAATTGGACACTTGGCCTTGGGATACTAAATCCATGTATCATGGACAAGTTTTCTCCCAATGAATTTGTGCATACTGAACCCTTCAGTACAGATTGCCAATGTATGCTTTCTCTTTTCAGGTCAAGAGGTTTTCGAGAACTATCTCTATAGATCTCTATTCCTACCACATAGGAAACATCTCTATCTTCCTTAAAGATAATTTCCACCTTTGGATTTCCATTCTAGAACATTTTTATTTCACATCAACATGTGGAATGTGAACACGCTCCCACTAAATCATAGATCCCTTCTTTATATTTGACATATCAGTCAAACCCTTTGACCATATCATCAAAGTAAGGATCCAATTCTGAGTTTCTTGTACTCAATCAATCACATTGATTAGTCCATTGTAACTTATAGACTTCATTTGCATTAGTGGATTCATAAACCTTATAGGTTGTATCACGTACACATCCTTGTTTTATTCCTCATATGAATGCAGTTTTAGTATCCATATGCTAAATGTCTTAGTCATTAAGTTGCAATCAACAAGCATCATCCTTCTCAAAATGTTATCCATGTGTCTTAACACTTAAGACTTATTCGCACTTATGGATTTCATCCAATGGGTGCTACCATCAAAGTCATACCTTATGGTTCACATGGATGTCATTTAGGATGTAATGGTCATAAACCATAACTTAAAATTCGGTTCCTCATATTCATCTAGATAGTTGACTCATCACATGAACAACTCATCACATAGATAATTGAGGTGTATCTGTCAAGGAAATAAGAACTCACAACTCCTTGTAATTCTTGATATCCTTTATTAGTGTGGGGTATTCTTTTATTAAGAAGAATTTAGTTATTTGATAATCATTCTCTAACTCCTTAGAGTATGATTCCTTCTTGATTTAGACATCACCATGCCTTAATCATGAGTTCACTATGATACACTATCATAATTACTCATAAGGATCTCAAACATTTCGTCCAAGTATTTCATTCATTAATATCATCAAGAATTAATACTTTACCAAATTTTCACTTCATCTATGATAATCTTGAACACTTCAAGATATTCATATTGGTATTTATCTAAACACCATTTGAAGTATTAGAGGGAGAATCATATACCTCAGATAATCTTGAACACTTTGTATCATATACCTCAGATAAAGAAACAATTCATTTCATGATACCTTAGGTGGAGATCTCCATCCCCTCCTTCATCTTCTTTTGTTCTTCAAGATATAGAGGGCAATCCCTCATACACCCTTTCCCCATGTGCCTTGAGGCTAAAGACGGCTTGGATTGCTGGCTAGCATCAGAACACTTCTTTGCTATGCGTTTATCCTTGCCCTTAAGAATTACCTTTTTCTTTGATCACATCAAAGATTATGGTTTGTCTTTCTTCATATTTGCCTCTACTGTCCTCAACATGTCCAACAACTTTATCAACGCTTGTCAAAATTGTTCATGTTGTAGTTTATCATGAACTGTATAATTCTCGCAACATTTGTAGTATCATACCAATAACCAACTCTTGGCTCAGAGGGAATCCTTCTTAGTCAGGTTTTCCACATACCCAATCATATTGAGTGCGTGAATACCTTACTGGATCTCCTTCTGTCATGATATACTAGGACAGTGTCTTAGAGACATCATATGTCTCATGTTGTCTCTGCAACTCATAGTTCAGAGAACACAACATCAAGCACTCCTCATCAATGTCTTCCTCGGTATGCTTCCATAAGCATACTTTCAGCCATTGATATGGTGGGATCGAGTTCATCTAGTTTTGGTATAACTAGGACTTGGAGCTTTCGCTCTTTGAGAACATTTCTCATCATCCTAACCAGTCGTGGAATTATTCCCATTTAATTTATTGATCTCAAAGACCGATCGCAAATAAAGTGATTTGTTGATTAACCATTTATTTTAACAAAAGGAAATATATGCAATTTTAGTCCAAAAACTCTTTTTGACTTATTTGATTGATTTGAAAAGCTGACGATATAATTAGGCCTTTAATTAATTATCGCTCCCACTATTTTACTTCAGATTGATAGCCCTCACCATCAATTTGGAAGATTGCAACGTACAACCTTCTAGTGGGCAAGATCCTGAAATCCTCTAAGTCATGGACCAGCTTGGTCTGTCACCCACAACATAGATCTCTCAGGTAGGCAACTCTTGCCAATTGCATCATATGCAACTCTTGATAAGATGTCATATGCAACTCCTTGCAATGATCATTTCCATGCCTCAAGGTTCTAGATCCTATCTAGGTCACCTTGTTAAGTTCGACCCAAAGCCAACACGATGAATATGCACCCTGCTAGGGCAGACCCACACATTCATCCTTCACGCTTCCACGAGATAGACGGTGCACCACGCTAGGGTGTGCCCACACTTGGTCGATCAAGCTTTTCACGTGTGTCGCATTTGGAAGGCATCTAAAACTTAATATTTAATGAGGGATTTGGTTTTTATATACATATACATATCCAATCACCACAATATATAGTACGTATCATATACATGCTATATCCCACAGAAAACATGCAAAACGATAAATGCGATGATTATGGCCATCCTAATGTGATTCCTCGAGCCAAGAGGAATCACGGTCATCTAGGTCTACATCACATGCAACCTGTACAAGATGAACTTTGTGCCTTGCCTTCTGAGTTGATCAACTCATCATATGAATGATCTGCTCTCTCTGGCTGGTCGTCTGGGTGCCACCAGCCGATCGGTTGCCTCCTCCAACCGATCGGTTCGCCTGGTCGTCGTGCATCTCCTTCTGGCCGCCACCCGCTCATCTCGCTCCTCAAACCGGTCATCAACCGATCAGCTCACTCCTTGAACCGATCATCTGGAACATCAATCGATCAGTTCACGCCTTGAACCGATCGTCTCAGCTGTCGGCTGGATGTCCGTCGTTCTTTGACATAACAGGAAATAAAATCTATCCTAATTTTACATTGCTTAAAAGGGAAACCCCGAGTTACATTCGGGGGGAGCAAAGCAGGAAAGAATCTCGAATTATTTCGAGTTACATCAGGAATAGGAGATGGAAGATCGGTGCGCAGACCGAGATGTAAGCAACCACAAACAACCACACACAGATAGGGGTTTATAGGCCATAATCAAGCTACACACATCCACCACAAAACTCGTTTAAGGGCGACGTGTATCGAGTGCATTAATAATACATATCATATATGTAATTTGGGATTTGTGGATTTAGGATTGGACATGCATAAAGCCAATATTATTCGCATCGCATGCAATAAATAAAGGCGACAAACCAAAATCGATCATATCGATATTCCTAAAATATAGAATAGTTGACGTGGCTCTGATACCACTGTAGGGTTTTAGGGGAGGCAGAGAAGGCAGCGGAAACAAAAATTTTCTCCCCCAAACCCAGAACAAGGAAACGCGTCAACGTCTATATAATAGGAAAGGATGGTTTGTGGAATCATACCATGTCCCGAGGCTTGTTCGGCGACAATACCTCACGCCTTGTGCGATCTTCACCTCCGGTCTTGGACGGTGTCTGTGCAACTCCTGGTCGCACTGGGACTGACGACTCCTAGTCACACCGGACTGTCGGGATTGACAGTTGTCCTCCTAAGCGGCAGAAACCTCCCGCCTCTGAAGTAGTCCACACGGACCACCTAGAACTCCACACTCCTTATCCCATAAGGAAGTGGAAGGAGTCGCACCCTCCTGTTGACGTACTAGTCACCAACACACTCTCTTGCCTCCAGTTACAAATGCAGTTGTCCTTCCCTTGCTGCACCTCCCTTTGCGGGAAGAACTTGCTCGGGCTCTCTCTCGGTTACCAAAATCAGAGAGAACGACAACTTTGCAGAGCAACTGGTTGCATTGAGTTGTACTTTGAGAAGCCCCCAATACCCCTATATATAGGCAGGACATGGGATAGGGTTCTCTGTCCCCGGAAATATGGGACTAAAAGCAGGAGTAGAAGGGTTCGAGATTTTCCACAAAAAGCAACCATCTCGCAACCTGAACTGATCGATTCACAAGTGAACTGGTCGGTTGGGGACCTAAACCGATCGGTTGGAACACCAACCAATCGGTTGGGACCCATGAGCCGTTCGGTTCACTTCTGAACCGGTGAGTTCGTGGTCCTGATTAGTTCCTGATTGACTTTCCTTCTTTTGTTTCTAATTGGTATCGAATACCAATCCTTGTTCCAATCAAATTGGGCAAGTGAAATGCAAGGAAAATTCTCACCAATCCTACTTTCCCAACTTGCCCGGTTGCAACAGTTGAACTGATTGTTTCAACACTTGAAACAATCGTTCACCCTGTCCTTGAGCCGATCGACTCACAACATGAGCCGACCAGTTCACCAAGCTGAGCCGATCGGTTCATCTCATGAGCCGATCGGTTGGGAGTGCAGATTGTGCAGAATCAGTCAATTGCGGTTTCAATAAATTCAGTACTCCAATCAATGTGTCCAACACCTTGAACATTATGACATTGAGCTATCAATTGATTGAGAGTTTAATTGAACTACTAAACTCCTTTAGTAATCAATCTAAACATTGTTTGTGGACAAAACTCCTCTTCCAGGTTAAATCCTATGTGTGTGACCCTGTAGGTCCATTTCAGGTTGGCAGTGAAAGTCCATAACACTTATGACTTCACAAGCAAAGAGCAGTGCCTAGTCACACATCAGTGCTACCCAAGTGAAAGTAGAAAGTTGGAGAACAACTTTCAATCCTACAATCTGTGAATGGTGTTACAGTGAATGTATAATTCCTTTGTCGCTGATATCCCGAACGAACTCGAGGCATGGAACAGTCATCCTGTCAACGTTCATTCACTTTCTTGATCTCAGAGCAGATTGGAAGAGATATGTATGATATCAATATCACATACTGATTCACACATGCGTGTGCATGCCTATTTCAATCCTACTCATCAAGTGGCCTTGGATATCAAACTCCCTCAGGAGGGACAAATCCCATATCTATCACTCACCCCTCAAAAGCCCCATGTGTCAAAGCCACCCAATCATCACCTTTATAACAACCCATGTTTCAGGACTGCGTTTGATGATGTCAAAGTGTGCCCAACGACATGTGTTGAGTGTAGTGATTTCAGGTCAAAGAATCACACTGACCACCATCACTGTGAGTACTGACTGTGACTACCATGTCATGGTTCCATGTGTCAAACTCACGGTGGGTCTGTCCGGTACACTTGTTCTCTAACAAGTACCTATGTGTTTGGTTTGATATCTCTATATCATGACTAATGAGATTTTGTCATCAACCAACACCACAATCTAGTCTTGTGTGTCATTGTTGTTTATCTACCTTCCACAATGACATCCGACTAGGGACATAACAAGAATGTACAAACTCTTAGCATCCGTATGATCTCATCGTTCAGGTCCTCAACCTGAAAGCATACGTCATTGAGTACTGTCATTCTCTAGACATTCAATCTGTTCTATCACTATCTCATATGATTGAACCAGAAAGAATTGGAAGCTTGCCTTTGATGTTTATCAAATCAATCTTAATATATCCCACCAATCATTTTATGATTGGCTCTCAGGGCATACATACCAACAGGAGTTAGGTCCATCATAGGAAAATATCAACTCTTGCTTATATTTTTCTACCTCTGGTTCTTGATTTTTTTCTCCTCCTCCACCCTATAGATTTTCCTCAGAAACGAGCTATAACTATAGACATAGGTTGCTCAGATGTTCCCCCCTTTTCTTTTATACAACAAGTCATTGATTAGTTCTAAATTTCCATCTAGAAGACACTTACACAAGCAATATGTAAATTTTAGAGTGTGTAAGTTATCAAGTTATGAATTGTGCTTGAGATTTTCAATAGTCAAAATGTTGTGTAAGTGGATAACACTTTCTGTAATTTTTAGGTCAAGGAATGGCGACAATTTGTCTACACATTGTGTAACAACTTGAAATGCAATGTACTTCTGTATAGATCTTGTTCTTAGTCTATTGGAAAGTTAGACAATGCCTAAGTGAATTACAAGTCATGTTAATTATCTGATTTAGATAAAATTTTATATTGTCTTCATTCAATTTGACGTATCTTTCTTCAGATTGGATTTTTTGCCTCCCTTAGTTGGAGATGTCATGATATCAAGATATCTACAAACACAAAGAAATTATTTGGTAATATTAGATATTAACGACAAAAAAAACAAACAGTAAGTTCTATATTAAGCTAATAAAATACAATAAAAATAAATCTTATCAAATCCCCTACTCATAAACCATTTGTTGTGATCAAGGAATCAAACCAGACAATTAATATGAAAAACCAATAGCAAATCAGCTCAGACATTAATTTCTAAGAATGTAGTTTAGACAATTTATGTTCTCAGAACTACAAAGTGTTGATATTACCAACACAATTCCCCAAGGTTCTATATTTTAGTTATGAATTATGAGAGATAAAATCTAAGTCAATATATCAAATGAATAAAAACATTATGATGAATTTGTTCTCATGTCAACTCAAAAGCCAAAACTAAGTACAATCATCATGAATATGAACCATATATTTCAAAACTAGGTTCATCAAAGCAATACATGTACACTATTAACTGAGCAATGTAAGATTTAAAAATGAAAAATACATTTTATGAAACTCAACATCTAATATAGGCTTATACATGTATGTAATGTCAATTGCAATCATTCATTCCTCCATAATGCATAACACTCGACCATCACAACCAAATCAAAAAATTCAAGCTTGTTTGGCATACTATGCATGTAACTAAGACTCTTTTGTGTGTGTTGGGGGGTGGGGTTGTCTTTGTATTCATAAAAACTTGCCCATATTATAATTTTTTACTTTTCAGTTCCACATTGTACCTAACCGACCTACAATAAAAATTTTCCTCCCACACGTGTGATTGAATCATGTAAATTGAGAGCATATATAGGATATCATCTTATTTCAAGAATTTTCTTTGTGATGAAAGCACCTAAAATGCAGATAAGCATTCAGAGATACTATATTCACATCAACATGATTTGAACTTGAAAAATCCACAGATATAATTCTATTTTATGTGTTGGTTTTAGCTGGAAGAAGTTTTTTGTTCATCCTAGCTTTTCAATCCAAAACACAAAAATTTGATTTTTTTTTTGCATTTTGGCTTGCCTACGAAACTTAAGCCAAAAATTGAAAATTGCTGAGTGATTTATATATTATTTTAAAAAGTATGATGAAGAAATAGAGTCTATTTTATTAGGGTGTCTAACATTATAAAATATCAAATATTCAAAATCATGTTAGGAGACAAAAAAATACTTAAAAAGAAAAAAAATCTGAAAAAATGACTGAACGAAAAAAATGTAAGATAAACCTACATTACCCACTAGTTTCTCCCTATAAGCTAGAACTCCAAACTATCCACAATATATCTTCAAACTTAGAGAATGGACATGCATACCTCATCGTGATGGTGGGCCTGGATCTAAAGGGGATGTCAACCAACTATTTGTTGGTAGTAACATGGTATTGTAGGTAGAATCCATCACAACACTTATAATATCTCAAATTTCATTCCAAAAAAAGTAATTTTGAGACTTCACCTACTTTATCACTATAAAAATAGAAGCGGAGATCATAACGTAATAGAATATGCAAATACTAGAAAAACACACAATAATTTCATTGAATGCAATGCATGAAACAATAAATATGAGATAGAAAAAATGAAACAAAATGAATGGATACCATGATGTGAATATCTAAGGATTACGTAGTAGAGTGCCTACTCTAAAAAGATAAAAAGTTCTCCGAAAATGACTCAAAAATATATTCATGCAAGCAACAAGTTTTAGTATCTATAAGGCTCAACTGGTTAACCTCATAAGTGGATCGAAGTAGTATAGGACGTCTCCATAGGGAAATTTTGTTTCTAAATGGAAGAAATATAGAATTTACAATTCTATGTTAGTTCTTAAAGGTGATTTGGGTTGCATAAATTTAGAGAGGTAATTCATGAAATAATTCACAATAAAATTAATAAACATTTGCTTTTAGTTTATTTTCGTATTCTTGAACAAATCTAAGGCGTAGGGTTTTACATATCATGTTTTGCACATCAAATAATGACTCTTTAAATAAATTCAAATGTTCTTACTAGTAAGTTGTCCAAGTATCACTCTCGTTAGTATATGGTTTAGCCTAGAACTCTTTCCATTGGCCATGATATCAATCTCTTAGTATTCCCCCATTTAGTGTAGCCACTTTCAACTGCTAGGCATACCAATTGCACTGAAATCTCGTAACACTCCTTTTCACCCTATCAATTTACATAGAAAAGAATAAAACATGTATCAAGAGTGACAAATAATTAACACATGAAACCAAACACACAATATTGTTCAATAATAAGAAAACATGAATGAAATTCTATAGTTAACACTTATTTGACATAAAATAGTGTTGATCCTACTCTCCCACATATAGGAAGCATGAAAAAACTTTCTCATGGTAAAGATTTGCTTAATAGAGAGACAAATGACAAGGGATTTCATACAATGATAATAAAATATAGAAAATAAAGTATGACCTACAAGAAAACATGCACTCTATAGGCCGCACATGATATGGCTCAGGGTTGTCGGTTTGGATCTGAAGAGTTCTCCTTAAAATAGTATTAGAGATAGTATAATTCCACATGGGAGGAAGATATGTAGGTCTATCAGTAGATATTTGGTCATCCTTGATCCTCTAGACATCTTCCAAAATAAATGACCTAAAACAATGAACATAAATTTCTTGAACAACCCCCTTTGTTTGTATACGTCTGGCCATGGATTAATTATGATTTTAACCAGAAGACACTTACACTATGTAGGTTGTCGATTTCAATATTGTGCTTAGAAAGAGTCAATAATCAACTTGATATGTAATAGGCTAATACTTCGTGCAATTTTAGGGTCAGTAAATGGCAGTTCTTGGTCAACTCTATGTGTGATTTTTTAATACACTAAGTAATTGACTTTACAATTCTCATTTTTTTACTAGCAAGTTACATATTGTATTACTCAATTACCACTACTATAGAAAAGGCCTTTGGCGTCAGTTATTTAGAGCCTTTAGTGTCAGTTTCCAAGCAACACCCAAGTGGGTGCCGCAAAAGGGTGACACTTTCAGCGTCAGTTTCTAACCGATGCCATAACCCTTCCCACCACCAAAAATGCACCAATAAGAAAACTATAAGCGTCGATTCTTAATGAAAACTGACACTATATCATGATCAAATACGTCAGTTATTAAATCAAAATCGACGCTATAACCCTTCCCGCCACCAAAAACACGCCAACAAGGGAACTATAAGTGTCAATTATTAAAGAAAACCAATACTATATCATGGTTAAACACGTCGGTTATTAAACAATAACCAACGCCATATCCCTGCCAGCATGGTCGTGCTTCCCAACACGGTCGTGGTACCTGGCCACTATAGGCGTCAATTCTTATAGATAACTGAAGCCAGCCATGAAAGAGACGTCGGTTTTTTGCTAATAACTGACGATGTATGTCTTTGTTGTCGGTTTCATACAAATAATCGACGCCTGTGTTCTGATCTTTTTTTTCTTATCAGTTTGTAGGCCTGTTGTATTGCTGGTCAGCAGGATGCAGAACCTATAGTTTAGTTCTAAATTGTAGGTTTACAACATCCATTGATATCAGCCAACAACAGGCCACAAACCTACAAAGTCATTCACATTCAGACACATGTATTGATCAGATACATGTAGAAACCTACAAAGTCATTTACATTCACATTCAGTTCCATTCATTTCATCTTTTTTCATATTCATACATTCAAGTATTGATTAGAAAAAGTCATTCACATTCACACATATGACAATTCAGAAAAAGTCATTCACATTCACACAAAAATAATTATGACAACAAAGTTTAGAAATATCATTCTTTATTCATCATCATCATCATCATTGTCATCAGAACACCAATTATATTTAAAAATTTCCACTACTTGTAGGGATTTTACCCATTCTTCTCTAACAACATCTAATTCCTCCCTCATATAGGGAGTATGTACATCTAATAACTTTCCACCTGTGCTGAAGTCGGTTTTAAACACCTGTAAAGAGAATAATGTATATATTTTTTTTTTGTCGGTAAAAAGTCATGTTACTAAAAAATTGATTCCCAAAACTTTGGGTACAGAAGAGTTTGCGCCCCCATTACAAGCCTGGATGAAGAACATCCGAACAACTAAAGAAAGCAAGCTAAACACTAAGCTACTTACAGTAGCCATCTACCTAGATAAACGGAGTAAAGAACCCTTCAATACTAACTAAAACATATAACAGAGAAACTGAAGAGACCATCCTAATCTACACATGTCGACACTAGAAATAGTCTCATCCTCTGAAAGTGTGGCGACATGGGCAGCCGAATCATCACCTCAGTGGCCTGGAGATCTCAAGGGCAATACTGCAGGAAAATCCACTACTACTATCATCCAGATCCTTGAATTTCTGGCAAGCAGAAGAGACCATCAAGAGAGCCTACAAACCATTGGATCCTTTAGAGCAGGTTGACTCGGCTAGCTGATCATTCACACACTAAACGTTATCCTCATCCCTCTGAAATTGTGTGGTCTAATCTGCCAACAAAGGAGCATCCTGAACTACTAAATCCAGAGTCCAGAATACCTGGATAGTTCTTTAAGCAAACCCAGAAACCAAGATGTAAGACTTCTCGCTGCCACAGGAAGCCAGTCCTCAGGCTAGCAGGGAGAACCACAGGTCGAGATGGCGTCCTTCCTGTCGACGAGTAGAACCACCATGAAGGTGCTCTGAGCCAGCTGAAGCGGAGACGCCACTGAGAGTAGGAGCCCCTGACTCCTACTAAGCAAATCATCGAGCTTCTTGAGGATGACCGTCGGCTGCCTTGCCTGCTGGATGGAGAAGGAGCACCCAAACCGTCTAGAGGAGAGGCATGTAACGACTAAAGCCTCCACCCAAGGCAGAAGCTTCAGGGCGAGGCCAGGACCACAACAACTAATAGGGGATGCCGTCAGGTAACTTGGGGTCAGACCCAGGACACCTAACCGCCGACCAGACCTCGAGGGGCTCAACAATGAAACTGAAGGTTCCTGCAACTGCTTCAAGTCCCATGTGAAGAGAACTATCCACCTCAAACCCATCAACCAAGGAGGACTGAACCAGGGAGGGAAGAAGAAAGGAGAGATGCAGCAAGGGATGAGGACGACCCTACTAAGCAGCGGCCTAAAAGAGAAGCATGGATCACTGAAAGCTAGATGAAGACGGCTCACTCCCCCTAACCTCCATTCAGCTAGGTGGGTGCCGATCTGAGTCGACTCAATTGCCCGACCACCAGGTCCAGATCCGGCTTGTGAGCTTTCAGTCCCACGCTGTCAACCTCTCGCTCCACTTCTTTTACATGACCGAACAAGCTGAGCGGTGAACCCCCCCCCGCCAACACCTCCTTGACTTCAGGCCCAGATCGTGATCATCAACTCGACCAAGGAGTCGCTCGCCACTCCACCAGAGTCCTTGCGATTGCCCTCGCACCTGCTCCCTTCAATCCAGAGAAAGCCACGGACAACCAACCACCGCACACCATAGTTGAGGGGCCAGGGGGAGGAGAACGTCGGGGAACCATTCCCTCCCCCCAGCGACAGCCACCAGAGAGGGTAGACAACAATCGAGGTAGCTCCATAACGTATATATATAATTAATAATATATAATAAGATTGATATATCTCATATTATCTAATGAGACTCTATATAATACCTTCTGTATAGTATCGATTTCCATTGCGACATGTTTGATGATTAGGTCCACAAATTGCAACACATAGTAGGCACATGCCTAGCCGTTGTCTTGTGTAGCACACTATAAGTTGACACATACAAAATATTCAAAAATACAAATAAGCACAGTTCACATAAATAATATATACATTGGAATCGGGAAATTACTTTCACATTCTCCCAAATTAGTGGATGATTCTTTTTCTTGGGGACCTTTCCTCCAGCTTTTTTGAACTCTTGTAAAGCCCTACATGTTCATATAACACATTAAATTTCATAATTAAATAGTAATCTAATAACATATGTTAATGGATATAAAAATATGAAATATTTCTCATGAGAATAATGGCTTTTTCATTGCGTGTCCACATAATGTATTTAATTCATTCCCCACAAGATCTAGATAATAGACAATGAACGTCTTGCGGATAATAACTAGTAACTCCCAATGCCTACCACTACAGGTAAGAAAGTTAAAAATTAATAACTCAAAATCCACAATAAAAATGTAATTTTCTTAAGTCCAAATTATAAGCAAAGTAAATATACTCGACATTGAATGGAGCTATTATCACCATTTTCTTATTTTTACCAAAATATTCAAAAGCATCACAGTAGTATGAAATAACTGAAGAAGGGTATGTATCTACAAGAATAATCACAGATGGAACCAAAAATCTCGCATGGGAAAATGCAAAATCTGAACATATCGTTTGTAAGTGGCTGCAAAACATGTATTACATATGCATTAATATATAAGAAACCAAATCATTGTATATAAAATTAGGTATATGGATGTATAAATAAGATCTCACCATATCCACAGCTCTATCATAGATGTGTTCAACCAATCATAATGAAACAACTCTAAAATATCTTCTATAAATAGCTTGTTTTCATATGATTGACATGCATTAATACCTATGCATTAATACATATACAAAACTTGTATAAATAGATTGTTATCGTATGATTGACCTGCAGCATCCTCCGGAATTGTAACGTTTATAGGGCAATTTCGATCATGTTCACCGATCCATACTGCCATACCTCTACAATTAGGACCTAACGAGGTGTGTAGGTCCCTTGGAAGCCAGCTTGGTAGTTGAGGAGGTGGACGTGGAGGTCGAGATGTAGCCGGTGTTATCTTTTTGGCCTGTATATATAATTTTAGATCAATTGACTCATATATACACACTAACAAATTAATGTAATGTAAATTTACCATACAATATTAGTATAGACGACATCCGCTTTGGGCCACATTATCACTCCACCTTCTACCTCACCAAGCGTTTTAGAATATGGGTTGGCATATTGTAGTTGAAGATCCCTCCAATCGGGGAGTATATGTATCAAGCTCACATGAACTGCACCAGATGGTACTGGAGTCCCATGAAACATCTCCCCTGGAAGAATTGGGTAAGTCTGTGCCTCTCAATGATATATTCTTGACTTTTTAGATGGCATGGCTTCAACCCCTACAAATTTACGTAATGAATGTTATATACATATATACAAAAATATATCATCTTGAAAAGACTAGATACTATGTCATAAAAATACTTACAAAGGATGTGCTAGGTGGTGGGTCTACATGATTACTCCCAACCACTGCAGTAGGAGTAATAGAAGCGTGGCACATCACAGGTACCGTCTGAGTGGCCATCTGAGACGCCTGCCACTTCACCATTGCTTCTTGGACTTTCCTCTCAATTAATTCATCTACCTATACATGGATAAAAGAAACATAACTATCGATTATTGAATTTCCTTTCACAATAACATTCTAAAAAAAGAATAGGTTACCTCAACATGTGAAATTCCCGCTTTTGGGATAGGTTTGCGCTGGGATGGCCCAAAGAACGCTTTGAAGCCCACACCAGCGCCTGCACCCCTAACACATCCAGGATGCTCTGGGTTACCCGAAGCAACCGTCAATTCATCCCTTGTGCCCTTAGGGATGAACTTTCCTTCCTTCCTCTGCTCGTGTAGCTCCCGCTAATCGCCATCAATAGAAATTGGTAAGTAAACATAACAATAATTAATATCGATCGATTGCTCTAAGAGTTGAATTTTACCATTTTTGCATCTGCCTCAACAGTTGCGGGCTTTTCTATATCTCCCTTCTTATTTTGCCTCCCAGCTATCAACATAGCATGGTGAGGTAGAGGTGCGGGACCAGTAGTAGAGGACTCCTGAGTAGCAATAGACTGAGTAGTAGACTCGGCCTGTAGTCTTTGGCAAACACATGCATAGCCTCTTGGACCCATTGTGTGGTCATGCACATTTAGTGCATGCCTTGTTCTTTGAGCATCGTTGATAGCCTTCTTAGTAAGCACATTGATTTGGTTAGTAACACTAAATGTTAATCTTGAATAGGTGAATACATAAGAACGTATATTAATTAAATAGGGAGTGGTGCTTAATACCTTGAATTCATCCATTTTTCTTTAGGTAACAAACTCCTCCCAGTCTTTGGTGCCCAGGTAGTTCCATTGCTCAGTGGCTGCCTTCTGCTTCAATTTATTTTTTTCAGAGAATACAAACAAAAATTATTAGTGTAGAGTTAGTCAAAAAGTGATCAATGTCTAGAATTAGAAATCAATCAAGAACCTCTTCTCAACATCGCGTATGTAATATCAGGTGAGATTTTTCCTATAGTTCCTTAGGACCCTCCCACAACATCGCATCACGCATTTACGATGCAACTTTTCATCCAGATCAAATATACTCTGCAAAATAGAATTTCTATTAACTAGTATCCTAAAAATTAGTAATCTACAAAAATAGAATTGCAAATAATAATAACTCATGCATAGTTCCTTCCATACTAAGTCTTTCTTCCCCTTAGGAACTTTATGCCAGGATTCAAAAATAGGAATACAATGGTTGTGAGTAAGAACCCCAAGATATGAAATAAATGAGTTGTGGTTCACTCCAACTGGATTTCCTGCATGATCGAAATCCACAGTCAGTTTGGGTCCATTGCCCCTTTGCTGTAATAACTTGTTCATCATTGTGATGCCCCTCACTTTCTCAATTTTTTTTGCTGCTCATCAAGTGCCCCAATTTCTTCAGGGGGTACATCACCAACCTAAAATTTGACAAAAAAAACACGCTTATAGGATATAACTATAAATGAACATATAGATAGACACCTTAGGGATATATTTTTAAAACTTACATTGTGAGGCGGCACATTGATGTCCTCGCCCTCACGGTAATCATCAGCATGGTCATCAGGAGAATGCTCACCCATCTGAAAGTTCACATTCACATTGTAAAGTTCACATTGTAAAGTAATTCACATTGTAAAGTTCACATTAATGTAAAGTTCACATTCACATTGTAAAGTAATTCACATTGTAAAGTTCACATTCAGAAAAATAAAACATATAAAAAAATATAAACATGCATGCCTCTAATATTGCGATCTTTTATCAATTAAAAATCCTTCATTGTGATCTCCGCGCACATACAAGTCATCATTAGCTTCAATATTTGGTGGTGTTGGCAACCCAACTGATTTATAGGTGAAGTTTTCTATTATTTTATACTAAATTTCTAATGGTAGAATTTATGTTTGTCAAATAATGGAGTTATTGTTTGACAAAGAGTAACTACTAGTCCACTCCTTTAAAATCAGTCACAAAATTGAAACCCTTCCTAAAATCTCTTCGGAAAGTGAGGCTAATTATCCCATCATGCATGAATTAATGACACACACACTCCCTTATTAATTGAAAGTTGAAACACCCAATTCTTCTTATTCGTTCAAATTGTTGTCTCTTTCAATGACTCCTTGAGTCTATCATATTATCTCTCTTCTAGTCTCTCTAATTTCCACTCACAACGTTTAAAATTCCAATGTTTCTCAAATTCACACAATAACTACACCGGTCTGTTACGAGTACTAAACGCGTAGGATATGTCGGTGCCGAGGCAATTAACTGGGGCACAACCTGCCAGTGTGCGTGAGACCAACAGTGTTACAACCCCAAATTTTGGGTTCCTTTGGTGAGAACTGTAATTTCTCATATTAAATATATTTGGAAAAATATTGATATATTTTTTTGTGAATAAATGAATTTCATTTAAAATAGCCTTGTTGTTTGATTTGTGGGCTTTGTTGGCTATTGGGCCCAATAACAAGGAAATTCAATTAATTAATGAATATTTGAGTTGTTGAGAAAAGAGAGATGTGGTGGAAACCTCTAGAAGGCAAAAGAATGTGATCCAAGGATGGATTTCATGCCTCTTGGGTTCCTTGGGTTCCAAGGAGTCCCAAGTTGTAAAAAGAAAGCAATAAGAAAAGAAAAGGTTAATTAAGTATTTCCTTGTTAATAAAGAAATTGAAAACATTGATGAAATGTGGAAAATAAGTAAAAAGAGGTGTAATGGAGTTATCCTTAGTGGAATTTCGTATCCCAAAGACTCCTAATAATAAAAGGAATATTTATGAGGAAAATAAAAGAGAAATAAAGAGAAATCCTCAAAAAGGGATATTTTTAATAAGAAATCAACCTAATGATGAAAAATAAACAAGATAATGTGAAATAATGCATTTTGACGCACGTGGAAGGATAATGAGTATCCTTAAAGATGAATTTCGAAATCTTTGAGTTTCTTGGGATCCAAGGAGTCCCAATAAAGAGGATGAAAGAGAAAATACCAATAAAGCAAAAATAAGGGAGTAATGTAATACCTTATTCATGAATTTTGTGGCATTGCTTAAAAGTGGTATTTTCCTACTAAAAGAGAAATAGAAATTCCGTGCCAATAAAGTAAAAGGCATGAATAAAGAGAATAAGAGAAAGAGAGAGAGAGAGAGAGGATTTTTGTATTTAAAATTATCCATGCAATAAAGAATATCAAGAAGGTATATAGGAGAGAAGAATTTCTTCTCCGTGAAGGAATTACATTCCTATTAGGAAAGTGCATTACTAATTTGTGGATGAGCACCGTGGGGCGTGGATACTCTCCCCTATTTAAGGGGTAGAGCCCTGGGCCGATCCAGGAGAGAAATCCCACCTATTTATTCTTCTTTCTTCTTTCTACTTCTTGTTCCTTGCGTACAAACCCTAAACGTGTAGAAGCACTCCATCAGTAGAGCAGCAAGGGGCCGTGATGAAGTCGAGTTTGAGTGTAGGTTCTCTACGGAGTTGGGGAGCATTTTTGTGACCTTGTCTCTGGCCTAACCCAGGCGCAGCTGCAGCCGCAAGGATGAAGCGCTGGCCATGGGGTGCAGGCTTGCCCAGCTGGTCCAGACCACCCCAGCCAGTCCTGAAGATCTCCGATGATGCGGTGGAGCGCGGCGGAACCGGGGCGCTGGTCGGAAGTTCCTGTCGGGCCATGGAGGAGGGAGGAGAAACCCCCCCCCCCCCGCGCAGTCCAGGTCGGCGGCAACCTGCGCTCCGCGAGGTTGAAGAAGAACCAGCCACCTATGACGTTTCTACCCTCCGCATGGTGTTAGAGCCAGATGATTAAGTGAGGGCAAACACGACTTTTTGAAATATTTCCCAAAACACACATTGCATGGGCGAGGTCGACGTGGCAGCTTGTCATTGGTCCAGAAAGGTATTCTTTGCAAAATTCATATCTACATATTAGTAACTCCGATGGTAGAGAATAATATATGAATTTTGCTCAGAAAATTGAGATGAATCTAAATAAAATATAATTGAAGCCTGATTCCTTATGCAATTCGAAAAAAGTAATGGAAGATATCAACTTTAATGTATTAATGTTTAAAAGACACTATTTTGATATGTTTAATGTGATTAATAGGGATTAATTGAGGATTAAAGTTGATGTTAACCTGTTAATCATAAAGAGATACATTAAGATTGAAAAAGATGAATTTTGCACGTAATTAGTTTAATTAAGAGTTCATGTGCATAAGTATGCTTTAATGGGCCTTGAAACCCTAATATTAGTGAATGAGATTATTAATGGCTTTAATTGACTAATTTCATGATTAAAGTTGGAATATGATAAATCTAAGCTATTCGAGCATTAAAGTCCCTAATTTGTGGATAATTAACCTTAATATAGAAATTAGGGTTTCCGATTGAATCAAGGTAGAATAAATAATAAATAGGTTCATATGGGAATTAGAACTTAATGAATTATGAGTTGTTAATCCGAAATAAACTAAAGGTGATAATTGAGTCTAATGACCTTGAAATAACTTAAAAGAATAAAGAAGGTAGTTTTGGTATAAAAGAGAAATAATCAACTTTAATTGGGCTTATGATGTTGAAATTAGGGTTTATGAACTAAGAGAGCATTTAATATGATAAAAGTGCTACTGAGGCAAACCCCTAATAAAACCCTAATGTGATCTAGAAATCCTAAGGTGGAATCCAAGTCTAGATTTAGAATGTTTTGGATAAACTATAACACTTGGATCACATGCATAATTTCAGGATATTGTTCATTGCTTGTTGATTTATTCTTTATCCTTATTGCTTGGACAATCAAGTTGCTATGGATCAGGTATGTGGTTAATTATGAATAACCGCCTTAGTTTCACGATGATTTTTCGGATGGTTAATCGCATTGAATGCAAATTATCAGTTTGGATGTTCATATTTGCAAATCATAAAGTCACTATGATTATCACATTAAAAATAGAAATATGTATTCTCGCACCTACATGCCACCCCGATGGATGATGCCAATGGTCAGGCTCAGATGGGTAGACCAATGGATACCTTGAGTGGTGACCCCCAGGCACCAAGCTCGGGAATGAAAAGGTGGCCTATGATATTGCATGACTAGTGGGCACCATGAGTGGTGACCCCCAGGCACCAAGCTCGAGATTGAGAAGGTGGCCATAAGTCATTGGTAGAGGGCACCCTAAGGTGGGTATGTCAGGGTTAGGGCAAAAGCGGTGGAGAATGTCATACTGAAAAGTGTAAATTGGCTTGTTAATTAATTTGATTGTGATTATTAAATTGTTAGCCATATTTGCAAGATTTTGGTTGTTCCCACATACCAGTATATTTCGATATACTGACCGACGTTTTGTTTGTCAGCATTTTAGGAACAACAATTGAAAGAACAAATAGTAAAGTGACACATTGTGAAAGTAAAACATAAAGTGCAAGGAGGATTAGTTAGAGTGGATTCAAGCTTGGATAGATAGATTCCCAAGGTTTTCAAAGGTAAGTAAAGTTTTAATTTTATACCAAATTTCAGTTAGTTAGTAGAATTTCATAATTGTTATTGATTATTTGTCGAACCTTTGATCCTGTTAATTGGATAACGACACTGACCTTTCAGTCTCCCTTAATTGGGGTTTACCGGGAGGCGGGGTCGTTACAAACAGCCTCAAGAGATGAGTGAAATAATGGTTATTTATAGAAGGGAAAAGGGTGAGAATGAAGGAACTATGGGAAATAGAGAAAGAATAGGGACTAACCAAAGGTCAGACGAAAATAAAAAAAATGAGCACCGGGTTGTAAGCCACTGTCTCTGGGGGATCCTCTAGTTTGTGGTTGTGGATGGTTAGTAGTGACTACGATGCTGGAAAACCACTGTCCCCTTTTGCATGTGGCTGCAGGCTGTCAAGTAGTGATGACGGCACCGTAAACCACCATCTCCGAAGGCATCCTTGTCATGCACCTATGAACGAATGCAGATAAGAGAACGAGAGTCGAGGGGTTGGGGGCACGGAGTGCGTGAAAAGCAACCGTT
This sequence comes from Alisma plantago-aquatica, assembly GCA_963693085.1. Taxonomy (NCBI): domain Eukaryota; kingdom Viridiplantae; phylum Streptophyta; class Magnoliopsida; order Alismatales; family Alismataceae; genus Alisma; species Alisma plantago-aquatica. The sequence goes on along the minus strand of OY856410.1, from coordinate 952,688,025 downwards.
CCATTTTGATTGAAGTGAAAATGGCCGCCAGGTCAATCCGGTAGAGGAAAATATTAAAGAAGAAAAATATATTTGGTCAGGGATAAATAATACATTATCCAAGGATAAGTCCTCGAGATGAAATCTAATATGGTCAGGACTCTTATCCTTGACCAGTTTGCCTTGACATTTAACAGATTTTGTTGTAGTGACGTGTTTTTCTACCATGTGTTCATGTCTCTCCTAGTATTCATGATAATCTTGACACCCGACTACTCTATGAAGGGTCCGTTGTTGGATAAGAGATGGATGATACAATGTTAGTTGTTGCATTTACGGCAACATGCTTGAGCAACTCATGTTGGAAATTTACTTTCGTCAATTATGTATTTGATAGGGACTTTTGAGATTTGATTGAGGGAAACGTGTGAGATATGACTGGGTAGTTTTGTGTATGACGGAAACATGCGAGATAGTATCAGAAAAGCATCATATATAGATGTGCATTTGGCATGGGTAGTGTGATAACCCATGTTTTAGGATTTTGATAACAAATATAGCATTTTAAGACCATGTGTGTCATTTAGAGAATTGATACAAAAGTAAGAAATCAGGAGTTCAATTATGGACTATTGACACCTAAAAGTCCAACCAAAGATGTAATTGATGATTATCATATCCAATCGAGTTCAATTACGCATGAATAGCCTTTATGAATCAATAGAGTATTTTCTGAGACCAACTTAGGTAATTAAGTTTAATATCTTTTCATATGTACTCCTTTGGACTAATTTATTTTGAGGGGCCAATCAAAGGAGTTTAGATGCAAAATTTATATGTAAGAAGGACTACATGAAGAGGAATCTTTGGTTAAAATTTCAAAGTGAAAACATGCTCTTATAGGTAGTTATCAATGTTTAAATTTCATGAAGTTATTGATACATGGTTGAGTTTGGATAAGTTCATTTATTTGTTCAACCTAGTGGTCATGATATTGATTTGTCATGAGGTCAGCAGGACTTTGGGCTGTATTGGTTCGATGGTAGATGTTTGGCCCTATTCCTAGATTATAAATCCATAGTAGCTATTCATCCTCTACCTCCCGCAAACTATGGAGAGGCGATGACAAGGTGTGCATCCCAGGTGTGCATCTCCAGCACCGGCTAGCGCTCAAAATGCAGATCCACATGATTATCTAACAAAGAGTCCTCACTGTCTCTCTCTTAACATCTCAAACAAGCTATGAGGTGGTATATTTGGAAAGAACCAGACCTTGCCCCTAGTTGCGTCTCCTTCAATGATAACAAGAGAGTGACCGAAGATGGAGAGGAAGGCCTTTTGCAGCGTTGTGGAACAACCTTGAGTTCCCCAGCCTCTGAGGTGCATCTGGTACACTAGAGTCCTCATCCCCACCTTCTCCAGCATCCTTCGCAGGCCATCATCTCATGCCATGGTGTCAATGCAATCCAACAGCTGTCGTAGCCTTCTTCTAGTAGGTTGCCGCAGGGTGATCTCCCTAAACGTAGACTCCATCATGACAAAGAGGAAGATGGTGTCGAGCAGGATATCTTGGGTGTCTCCACCCAATTTTCAGGCAAGAGACTGTGAAGAGGAAGATCAACCTGAGGTGGATCGCCCATGCCACAACAGTTCCTCGCAGCGGCACTCAAGGAATCGGGCAGAAGTGGATGCACACAAAGGGAAAGGATGCCACAGATAGAACAACATTGAGTGAGGAGTGAGATCGGAATCCTTGCACCTCTTTTCAGTAGTGGCAATAGTCGCCGTCGGCGGAGAACAATGCAGACCACCACTCAGAGGGCGAGCTTGGTCCAGGTTCCCTGCCAATAGCCAACACCCAAATCCGTGAAGCTCTACCCTGCTGCACCTGCAGGGCAATCTCTGACCGCAGCGGTGAGGCTCCCTTTTGCCTACCAACCTTCCCCGACGCCAAAGGCCGCCCCAAAGCAGTGCTCCATGGCGGCAAGCTTAGGTTGCCGAGGTGCTAGATCCAGCCATCCACTAGGATCAAAATCAGAAGATCAGCCCAAGGAGCCAAGGCGTCAGAAGTTCTCCTGGATCTAGACTTCACTGCAGTGACACACTTGCACATGACACAGTTCTCGCACAGCAGTAGCGCTGGCGATTCCGATCGTCCCAGCGGAGATGTCGATCTCGCCTGGCCCGAGAACGCAGAGGGGCATCCATACTGGTCCAGTACCAATTCAAATGAACTGTGTCAGGATATCAAATAAACCAGTCAACTCCTAACCAAACCAGCCCAGGGACGTGCGTTGTGGAGCTAGTCCTGCCAGCATGGACCAATCAAGCGTTGCCACCTCAAGCAATGCCAAGGTAAAATACTCATAATATCCAGAAAATGACTTATTCTTAGAAAATGCCTTAAAAATAGATCCCTTGAACAAATAAACCTCCCCAAAATACCCCCAGACTCAGAAAATGATCCCCTATATTACTAAACCCTTAGTTCTAGATTTTGAAGCACAACTATTGACGATATTCAATTTAGGGTGAAATGCTTCTTTTGGGTTCATTTAATTTGTATAATTAGCAAATGATGGATATAAAATACGAGAAAAATATTCTTGGAACCCTAATACCACTTGGAAACCAAGTGTGGGCTCTAATCTGATTATTATGCTGAAATAATAGGTCTTTCTTCATTACTGACTAGTTACCTGCTTTAATCTCATATTAATTTTAGAAAATAGATAAAGCATCCGAAAATTATGAAAATTTAACCACACCAAATTTATGACATATAAAACAGTAGAAAAATATCATAGACAAGTTTAGGTCAGTTTGAACCTTATATTTTACCTAAACCCTAATTTTGGGCCTAAAATACCTATAATATAATGAATATTTATTAATGATGATTAATTGTTATTAATCAGGTGCTGACCAGTTCATCTAGATGATCATGGATATGATTAGAATTCTCTGAACTCATGTATGTGGGTTTTTATTAAGTATAAGACTAGTTTTCATGAATGCATAATGATATGATGTACTTTGGATGCTTGTGTTTTCATATAAATTCTTAGATGTGTATTAGTAGTATATGCTCCGCAAAACATTAAAGAACACAAAAAGAAGAATATAGATGGTTTGTAGCTACCGAGTGGATATATGCTCTCTCTCCCCCTTAATTTTCTCTCTCTTCCTCTAAATATAAGGTCGGCACTCAGTCCCCATAGCCCATGGGGCGGGGAAAAATGAAGTGTGACACCACTTAGTAGTACAAACACATCAAAAGACATCTAAAAATATGTGTTTACCTAATTATCACTTAAAACAATGTTTTATTTTACTCTTTCTTTCTCAATATTATTTCAATTATGCAAGCATATTAGTATGTATCTTTCTACCCACGTGCATAACACCTTGTGTGTTGATTCGTTGTTTCACGTATGTTTTAGGTTCAGAGCTAGCTTGGGATAAAAGACGAGAAGTGAGCAGTTGTCTAGGTTGTACCTATTGTGTTAAGATCCTGTTAGCATACATGTTCATAGACTTGTAAAATTTTCTTCAAATTATTTAAATGCAAGTTGCAAAATGTAATTCATGTTGTAATATAAATATGTTGAATGTTGAGAATGTTATGGTAGTATGTTCATGTATGCGTATTATGCTTCCGCATCGCTTTCTGATATGATTGGATGATGTTTTCAGATTCTGACATCTCATTCCCAATAGGGTTTGGAGAAATCAAAATCCGGGGACGTCACAGTTGGTATCAGAGCATGAACAATAGCTACGCCTAACAATTTTTCACCATGAAACATAAAACATAATTTCACCTTTCACTTAAACCCTAGAAATTTAGCAAGTTGTTTTATAGGAATAAGTTCTGACTTAGCTTCTAGGTTAGAAGCCAAATGTTCGAGAACTAGGTTTAGACAAGTGTGAGAAACCCTTTCCATATAGAGCTCATATGTATTGGGTATCTACACTAGTCTACATCTCTTTCTCACCATTTCACTAGGTGACATAGCACTAGACTATCTACTATGTGTGGGACACTCGATTTTGCTGATTTGGTTTTGTTTTCCAATCGACTCGAGCCTCGACAGTTTTCTCTGACGTCCGTCTTCTCAGAGAAAAACTATATAATATTTTATTATATATATATAAATATGAAAATGTGTCCCTCACACTGGAGAGTAGTTAGTGTTCATGTAACCTATGTGAAAGGGAGTGACATCAGTCTTCTAGATTAGATGTCTAGAGCCTCATAAGGTTATGTGATAGATAGATAGATAGACAAAAGAAAGATGAAGGAAATAAGTATATAGAATCTTATCTAAGTTTGATCTCTGATGGTATAAGTTTCCTTATAAAGATTTAAATTATATATTAGTTGAATCCAATTTTGGAGAATTTAAGCAAAATCTTGATGATGAAAGTACATTCCCTTTTCCCACTTAAGATAAGCTAAGTTAAGATAAAGATGAGTGTGCATGAGCCTCAAGCTCTTATACAAGGGGGGATATCTAGTGGTAGGATTAGATATGTGGTGAACTTCAGAGAGAGTAAGACCCACAGGGAGAAGGTCATAGGACCTAGCCTCCAATATATGAGATACATGTTAACAAAATATGTCCTACACTAGATTACTCTCGAGTGTTGAGTTGAGCCCTTATGCATGATTCAAATCTATATGTGAGAATTGGGTGAAAGAAAAGGATGGGTAGATGACCCATATGATAAAGTATATCCTTTCGTTGAGTTAGGACCTAGCTGGAGTGACATATTTTGTGAATTTCATCATTGGTTGCAAGTGAGGTAATATATGAACTCTAGTTATGAGAGTATGATGCTTTGTGCAAAAGATACTCAAAATACATGTTCTTCCTTCTTCTTCTCCTTCTTAATATACAATGATAGAAGCCTCACTTGAGCTATATAGATGATTTATTTATGAAGAGTCACTCGTGTAAGCATGGCCTAATATTGTCTATATTTGCTCCCTATATCATACATGTGATATCCAAGTTTGAAATCATGATAAAATTGGCTTAGTATATTCTCTTTCTCTCTATATCATGCATGAAGGATATAAGTTTGAAATCATGAGCCAAAAAAAAATCTTTGGCTCCTAGATTAATAATCACAAAATATAGTGCCTAGGATCAATCCTTCTAAATCTAAGCTTCTTCTTGTAGATAACTCGCTGAATAGGGTGAAACCCTAATATTTAAGTATGATAAGAAAGCATTTCTATAATGATGAAATCATAGTATGATTTCGATCATAGACCACATTAATGATGTAATTGTGATAGTTTTAGTAAACATGAGCTCTTGATATCACCGTACATAGATGAGTAGGGTGAAAGATGAACTTGAGTAATTCTAAACTTTATATGTAAGAGCAAACCCTAATTTTAGGGTTAATGAGGATGTAAATCCCCAAAACAAGAATGACATGTTATTAATAAAATAAATGAATGATGTTACCATCTATATAAGGTGGGGTAATTACACCCCACATGCCTAAAATCTTAAGATGACAAATCATGGTACATGCAAAACTATGATAGCCTTGGCACCTAGAAGTGGTGGCCTAGAGAATTTAGCCACCCCTTGGAATCACATAAAGGATGTGACTAGTTGAATTTCGAGGACGAAATTCCTTATAAGGAGGGGTGAATGTGATAACCCAGGTTTTAGGATTTTGATAACAAATATAGCATTTTAAGACCATGTGTGTCATTTAGAGAATTGATACAAAAGTAAGAAATCAGGAGTTCAATAATGGACTATTGACACCTAAAAGTCCAACAAAAGATGTAATTGATGATTATCATATCCAATCGAGTTCAATTATGCATGAATAGCCTTTATGAATCAATAGAGTATTTTCTGAGACCAACTTAGGTAATTAAGTTGAATATCCTTTCATATGTACTCCTTTGGACTAATTTATTTTGAGGGGCCAATAAAAGGAGTTTAGATGAAAAATTTATATGTAAGATGGACTACACGAAGAGGAATCTTTGGTTAAAATTTCAAAGTGAAAACATGCTCTTATAGGTAGTTATCAATGTTTAAATTTCATGAAGTTATTGATACATGGTTGAGTTCGGATAAGTTCATTCATTTGTTCAACCTAGTGGTCGTGATATTGATTTGTCATGAGGTCAGCAGGACATTGGGCTGCATTGGTTCAATGGTAGATGTTTGGCCCTATTCCTAGATTATAAATCCATAGTAGCTATTCATCCTCTACCTCCTGCAAACTGTGGAGAGGCGATGACCAGGTGTGCATCTCCAGCACCGGCTAGCGCTCAAAATGCGGATCCACATGATTATCTAACAAAGAGTCCTCACTATCTCTCTCTTAACATCTCAAACAACCTGTGAGGTGGTATATTTGGAAAGAACCAGACCTTGCCCCTAGTTGTGTCTCCTTCAATGATAACAAGAGAGTGATTGAAGATGGAGAGGAAGGCCTTTTGCAGCGTTGCGGAACAACCTTAAGTTCCCCAGCCTCTGAGGTGCATCTGGTACACTGGAGTCCTCATCCCCACCTTCTCCAACATCCATCACAGGCCATTATCTCATGCCATGGTGTCAACGCAATCCAACAGCTATCGTAGCCTTCTTCCAGTAGGTTGGAACAGGGTGATCTCCCTAAACGTAGACTCCATCATGACAAAGATGAAGATGGTGTCGGGCAGGATATATTGGGCATCTCCACCCAATTTTCAGGCAAGAGACTGTGAAGAGGAAGAGCAACCTGAGGTGGATCGCCCATGCTAGAGCAGTTCCTCGCAGCGGCACTCAACGAATCAGGTGAAAGTGGATGCACACAAAGGGAAAGGATGCCACAGATAGAACAACTTTGAGTGAGGAGTGAGATCAAAATCCTTGCGCCTCTTTTCAGTAGTGGCAATAGTCGCCGTCGGGGGCGAACAATGCAGACCACCACTCAGAGGGCGAGCTTGGTCCAGGTTCCCTGCCCATAGCCAACACCCAAATCTATGAAGCTCTACCTTGCTGCACCTGTAGGGCAATCTCTGAGTGTAGCGGTGAGGCTCCCTTTTGCCTACCAACCATCCCTGACGCCAAAGGCCGCCCCAAAGCGGTGCTCCATGGCGACAAGCTTAGGTTTCCGAGATGCTAGATCCAGCCATCTACTAGGATCAAAATCGGAAGATCAGCCCAAGGAGCCAAGGCATCAGAAGTTCTCCTGGATCAAGACTTCACTGCAGTGACACACTTGCAGATGATAGAGTTCTCGCACAGCAGTAGCACTGGCAATTTCGATCGTCCCGACGGAGATGTCGATCTCACCTGGCCCGAGAACGCAGAGGGGCAGCCAGACTGGTCCAGTACCAATTCAAATGAACCGTGTCAGGCTATCAAATAAACTGGTCAGCTCCTAACCAAACCAGCCCAGGGACGTGCGTTTTGGATCTAGTCCTGCCAGCATGGACCAATAGGGCGTCGCCACCTCAAGCAATGGCAAGGTAAAATACTCATAATATCCAGAAAATGACTTATTCTTAGAAAATGCCTTAAAAATAGATCCCTTGGCCAATAAACCTCCCCAAAATACCCCCAGACTCAGAAAATGATCCCCTATATTACTAAACCCTTAGTTCTAGATTTTGAAGCACAACTATTGATGATATTCAATTTAGGGTGAAATGCTTCTTTTGGGTTCATTTAATTTGTATAATTAGAAAATGATGGATATAAAATATGAGAAAAATATTCTTGGAACCCTAATACCACTTGGAAACCAAGTGTGGGCTCTGATATGATTATTGTGTTGAAATAATAGGTCTTTCTTCATTAATGACTAGTTACATGCTTTAATCTCATATTAATTTTAGAAAATAGATAAAGCATCAAAAAATTATGAAAATTTAACCACACCAAATTTATGACATAAAAAATAGTAGAAAAATATCATAGACAAGTTTAGGTCAGTTTGAACCTTATATTTGACCTAAACCCTAATTTTGGACCTAAAATACTTATAATATAATGAATATTTATTAATGATGATTAATTGTTATTAATCAGGTGTTGACCAGTTCATCTAGATGATCATGGATATGATTAGAATTCTCTGAACTCAGGTACGTGGGTTTTTATTAAGTACAAGACTAGTTTTCATGAATGCATAATGATATGATGTACTTTGGATGCTTGTGTTTGCAAATAAATTCTTGGATGTGTATTAGTAGTATACGCTCCGCAAAACATTAAAGAACACAAAAAGAAGAATACAAATGGTTTGTAGCTACTGAGTGGATATATGCTCTCTGTCTCTCCCTCAATTTTCTCTCTCTTCCACTAAATATAAGGTCGGCACTCGGTCCCCGTAGCCCAAGAGGCGGGGAAAAATGAAGTGCGACATATCTCTCTCTCCCCTCTAAATATAAGGTCGACACTCGGTCCCCGTAGCCCAAGGGGTGGGGAAAAATGAAGTGCGACATCACTTAGTAGTACAAATACATCAAAAGACATCTAAAAATATGTGTTTACCTGATTATCATGTTAAACAATGTTTTCTTTTACTCTTTCTTTCTCAAGATTATTTCAATTATGCAAGCATATTAGTATGTATCTTTCTACCCACGTGCACAACACCTTGTGTGTTGATTCATTGTTTCATGTATGTTTTAGGTTCAGATCTAGCTTGGGATAAAAGACAGGAAGTGAGTAGTTGTCCAGGTTGTACCTATTGTGTTAAGATCCTGTTAGCATACATGTTCATAGACTTGTAAAATTTTCTTCAAATTATTTAAATGTAAGTGGCAAAATTTAATTCATGTTGTAATATAAATATGTTGAATGTTGAGAATGTTATGGTTGTATGTTCATGTATGCGTATTATGCTTCGACATCACTTTCTGATATGATTGGATGATGTTTTTGGATTCTGACATCTCATTCCGAATAGGGCTTGGAGAAATCAAAATCCGGGGACGTCACAGGTAGTTTAGTTTGATGGAGACGTGGTGGATGGAGAAGAGAGAGGGAAACAAAGTAATTGTGGCATGTTCGTCAAAGAGGGAGAGAAATGGGGCGATAGGGAGATGGTGGTTTGTTGGAGGGAGGTGATAATGGTTAGTTGGAGGGTATCGTGGAGGTGTAGTTTAATAGGAGAGAATTATTTTGGTGAATAAAAGTAATTAAAATAGAACAAATATGAGAAAAAATGTGAGAAGAGATTGAGTGAATGAGAGAACAATAACTCAAAATGTGACTTCTGATTGACCGATGGGGTTCAAAATGGCTATTTTGTAAATAGATGGAAAAACTCTCTAAGTACATATGTACTTAGAGAACAAACGGAGAAATGCTACCACAATTTTCTTGAAAACCCAATACACATTATACACTTACATCCTAAGTGAGTTTAGGTGTTCAAGAATAGTCCCAAACCGGGGACTATCCAAGATTTACTCCTAATGAGTAAATCTTGGGTGGGTTTCTAGGCCAACATAATATAACACCAGTCCCTTGTTCACAACCCCATTCAACACACAATTTTCTTATAAAAACACTTGTGGACAGCCATAACAACATATCAATGCTTCCTAAATTAATCAATGTATTATTTTATAACACAAATTGTGGTGGGTATAACATAGTAAAAAACTCAACATGTCACAACAAAAGCATGTCCTTAACCTCATATATAGATATTTGTAACAAAACTCATTAGGAAGACCATTCACAAATATTTGTAACAAAACATGTCCTTAATACAACAGTATTTAAAAGATATGATGTTCATGTGACATCAACTTAGGGTTACAACAACATAGAGAGAGAAAGTACTCTATCATTATAATAATCACACAAGAGGCTATGTACCATCATCTCTTACTTGCATTAGGGTTAGGTTAAGAATTATAATTGATCTTGTCATATATGATTAGAAACTCTTGATGAATAATTGAAGTTTTTAGATTAATAATATTATTCATGCTGATTTAGTGTTTTGAAACCATGGACATCTAACTATGATCTTAATTCTAGTAATATGATCAAGGTATCATGGAATATAATATGATTAAGATGATGAATAAGGTTTCACCTAATATGCTTAACTAAAGGTTGTAATCTTAAAAACAATGATATGATGGAATTAGGGTTTGTAACCTTAACTCCTAGTTCAAACACGAGACAACCCTAAACCCTAGTTTATGATCACATCTATATTTGGTTAATGTAATGTGAATACATGGCGTCACATATATAAAGTATATGTGTTTTAGATAATGTTGTTTGAAATTCAATGGAGGCTCGCACTTCTAATCAATACACATTATGTAGCATAAGAATGCATGTTATATATGGTATACTACTAACTAATTCTGTCACATTCTCACAAACGAGGTTGATCTTAGTTTTGGGCTTCTCAAATATGAAGTCTGGATGGTGTTGATGTTGGTGTTGTTGATTTAAGTCCATGGATGAGTATGCAAGCAGGTACCTTTTGATCAAGAAGATGTGCGGCATGGCGGCGGCGAGTAGGTCACAACTAGGAGGAGTGGCAACGGTGAGTAGGGAGCCGGCTAGTACGGAATAGTGGTGGTAGCGGCGAGTAGGGAGAAGGAGCAGTGGTAGCGGCGAGCAGGGAGAAGGAGTAGCGTGGCAGCGATGAGTAGGGAGCAGTAGGGAGTGGCAGGCGGCAGCGCATAAGGAGGAGGGAACAGGGGGCAGAATCACCAGACCTAACCTTCAATTGGCAATGAAACAGAGAAAGGGGAAGATTCTGCTTTGCACGGGTGCTATTAAGCTAACAATCGGCGACGGTTATTAAAAACAACCGACGCTTCTAACAATAGGCGTTTGTTACCATAAAAAAACCAACACCTATGCTCAATGATAGTCGTCAGTTTTAACTAGAAAAACTGACATCTGTCTACATATGCTGGAAAAAAAAATGTTCTCAAATTCTGACCATAGTCGTCAGTTGCCATAGAACTCCGACGCCAAAGGGGGGTGAAAATTTTTGTGGGGATAGTGCGTGAAAATATGTCGGTGTCAGTTATTGCAAGAATAATGATGATAAAAATGGGCCCAATTTCTGTGTTGCGAAAAACCTTTAGTCGTCGGTTAATTAGTTAATAACCGACGCCGTATGTTAAAATTTGGAGGTAATTTTTTTCATTGTAAAATTTAGATTTAACGGTCGATTTTAGGCGTCGATTGGTAGTTGGGGAACCGATGCTGAATAAAAATAGATACCCATGTATGGACGCTCTTCACAGATAGATGTCGGTTTGTATATTCAACCCACGTTGTAGGGTTTAGGCACCGGTTTCGTGTATACAACTGACACCTGTAAATGTGACGTTACAAGCCATTTCTGTAGTAGTGTACATATCTTGTAATGTTCTCTTTAGTCAAAAATGTATTCCAATATTTATGAAACTTGACATATCGTTCGCCTAATCAGATCTTGTGCCTTCCCATGTGGGCAAATGTCATGAATTTAAGGTAAATGTAAATACAACCCCTACATAAAACAAAAAGTATTAACTTGACAATATTATATATAAAATGGAAATAAAACAAGACCAAAAGTGTGAAGTTAAAGTCAATCGTATGAGATATAAAAAGAAATTATCTTATCCATATGTCATATACCTGGATAAAAAATATTGTGAAGTTGATTCTTGATTCCCATCTTGATATCTAGGTGAGTTTAATATCTAAAACAATGTTTAGTAGTACACAACCTTTAAAGTTATCTAAATTTTATGTATAGAACACATTATATTTTATAATTTCTATTCATTGGATATAATTTTTTACCAAAAAGTAGAATTTAGATTAGTCTCTTATATATATGCATAAATAAACATGCATATATACATATATGTGTGTGTGTGTTTGTTTGTGTATGGATGTGACAATATAAATATATTATTATATTCTTTAGAAGCGTAGTAGATTGATTTTTGGAAATATTTGAATGGATACACATATAGACATTTATTGTAACCCTATGGAGAAAAGAGTGAGCCTCCACCTATGAGTGGACGTAATATCTTCTTAGATTTGTCACCTTCCGGATGTGTCTCTTATATATATGCATAAATAAACATGCATATACACATATATATGTGTATATGTGTGTGTGTGTTTGTGTATGGACGTGACAATATAAACATATTATTATATTCTTTAGAAGAGTAGTAGATTGATTTTTGGAAATATTTGAATGCATACACATATAGACATTGATGGTAACACTATGAAGAAAAGAGAGAGCTTCCATCTATGGGTGGACGTAATATCTTCTTGGATTTGTCACCTGCCAGATGTGTCTCTTATATATATGCATAAATAAACATGCATATATACATATATATGTGTATGTCTGTGTGTGTGTGTGTTTGTATATGGATGTGACAATATAAATATATTAATATTCTTTAGAAGAGCTGAATATTGATTTTAGGAAATATTTGAATGCATACACATATAGACATTGATTGTAACCCTATGGAGAAAAGAGAGAGCCTCCACCTATGGGTGGACATAATACCTTCTTGGATTTGTCACGTGCTAGACATCATCTCGACTTACATGGTTGTCTCCTTCTCTATTCTTGTTTTCATAAAAATAAAATAATTTCAATTCCTACGTTGACACTCTTCATCTCATTTATCACCAATGTATATCTCACTCCCCCAAGTCTTATATATCTATCCATCTCTTATCCACATCCTTCCTTCACACACACATATATATGGAATTAAGAGAGAAAGATTTCTCCCCCCTCTCCCACGCCCATGAGGGTGGCAAACCAAGGCGACAACTAAGATTCAAACCTGGGTCTCTTTGTTAGGGGGCACCATGCTTGACCACTTGAGCCAATCCTTGTCGGTATATATATATACATATATAATATATATATATATATATATGTCTGTATGTATTTATTTGAGTTTCAAATATATATCACTCTATAGGAAAGGAAATTTACACTTTTGTAAGTAAATGTTAAATATTATAACATGATGCTCATACAAACATGTATATAGCTATTGAATAAATTTAGTCAATGAATTTAAGTAACCTACAAAAGAAAAACTTCTAGGCGTATCAAGCTCAACTTATTGTAGTTTCTTATAATAATTAATAGTACTTGAGTAACCTATGTTCAAATTGATATTAGTTAAGCAACTAATGTCCACACTTCCATACCAAATTTACTCTTAATTATTTTCTAGTGAATGAAATACATAAATGTTGATTTGAAAATATAGTTTACCAATTCATTAGTTGCATAATTCCAATATTGTAAGAAGTTCCAAGATGAACTATTTTGACTTGCATACTTTTGATATATTTGAGAAACATATAGGCTAGGTGAGTGATTTATTTAAGCAGTTAAATCAGTCAATAGTGGTCTACATTGGATTGATAACCAAAAATGATGGAGCATATTTTTTATGTGCTTGAATAGTTTGTATTCATGCATCCATATAACAAGTTAGTCTATGGTTTTCAGTTTGTTTGAACCTTAAAAGAAATTGCACCACTTTTGTTTGGAAAAAATAATTTGTATTAAATCAATTATTATTAATCATTTGTTGAATATGTCAATAAGGTTGATATTTTTTTAATATTAGTTGGTAGATCATTTTTGTTTGACAATTAAATTCCTCCTAATTATAATATTTTGATAGCTATTTGAATGATAAAAAATAAAAATGTTCTGATTCATAAACTACTTGATAAAACTAAACCCAATCATACATATCATATTTGTATCATTAAAGGTAATTGAAGAGTCAATATCATATTTCTATTTTGAAACAAGAACAATATTCAGATTAAGAATGAACAAAAACTTCTAGTCCTATATTTAGCTTGTTCAATTGTCCTCAATGTGATTTAACAGTGATATTTATATGTACTATAAAATAATATAGTTCCTATGATACATATTTAGATCAAGTACACCTAATTCCTACTAAATCCAAGTCATACAATAATGCATAAGAAACACTCACCTGGGACTAAAAAGAAAAAGGGGTGACTCTATGACAACAAAAATACTACCTATCATCTATACATTGAGTTGTTAATCTAATTTTTTGCTAACTCTTTTGGGGTGGCGAATCACCACAATGATAACTCTGAGGTAGTTGTGGAGATCCTAAACATAAGTAAGTATTGAGACTCGGGCATAAATCCTAGTAACTGACTACAAAACATAAATTCATGATTATTATATATTTAAACTAAGTATGCATGTGATTGCAACACCAAAAGTAATAATACACGACCTATAACATATAATAAAATAAACACATTATCGAAGAAATAAGATATGCATATAAGTTCTACTCAATTATTTTGTCATCTTTAGTAAATTTCTCCAATTAGCTTGGACTATAACTTTTGAGATATAATTACTAGATTGAGTCTATTAGTGCATCATAAATGACATTGGGGTTACCAATCACACCAAGATATCCAAACATGTTGTCTGAGACTATATCATTGCAAAGCGTCATTGATCTATGGCCTACATCGTTGGGTCTGAACTTGGGTACAGAAGAACTAATAACTTTATATAAATCAATATAAATAAGTGATGCTAGTTATGTAGAACTCCAAAGCTCCCAAAGTCCTCATATACGGTTGATGTGATTGTATATCACATTTTCCATTACCATAATATTAGTAGAATGGATATATACTATAGCTAGAGATATGCCCAGATATTGCTAATGTCCACACTCAAACATGAGTGATCTTAAGAATCTAAGGATACCCCACCATATGAGGTTTAGAATACTCATGTATATGCATAATAATATATAGAAAGGTATTCTCATGTTCTCATCCTAAATCCCATTTCACTTCCCTGAAAAAAAAACACTAGGGAATTTTTATACTTCCCAAGGCATTGTAGAATACTTTCGTGTTACACCTTATATATGTTTGTATCACTCATATGCCATCATAAGGAAGCCAATTTCTTACAATATTGAAACTTATGCAACCAATAAATTATTTTCAAAATAAAACCCAAATTTGATTTTCTTGAATTTCATACTTAGTAATATTTCACACAATTGACCAGTAAATATGTTAATGCAAAATATTATGAGAACTTATATGTGCTAATGAACATAAGTTATTTTGGTATTGACTAAATCAATCAAATATTCCCTAATTTTACCTACCAAGGTAAATTTTAAAATAAAGATGTAATTTGGGTATAGAACAAGTATTATCATCTACATCTTATACTAGTTAATAACTATTATGGAAATGATGTTTTTGTATCTACATCATCCCATATTTCAATTTGACTTAATTTCCCCTTGTATTTGAGATTCTCATTCAACAACATTAAAGTAGAAATTTCACTTTATAGTATCAAAGATGGGGCCAAATTTCTTTGTTATACCCTTGGATGGAGTTTTAGGACAAGAAAATGTAGACCAACATAAGATTCAAACCTTATTACAAAATTAATTTTATCCAAAAAAATCCTCAAATTTCACCTTGATTTAGACTTAAGGAAGAGAAAAGCAATTAGGAGTGAGATTTTTTTTCCTTGTGGTTCTTTTATAATCCCAAAATGCTTATCCCAAGGATGTAAGTAGAGTTTTCGAAATAATGAATTGCTCTATAGACAAACACTAGCCTCTAGTTTGCGCTTTATCCTCACACATACACAACCGAAGAAAACATTTTGGAAGATTAGCCATTGTTGTATTACTTGCATCCAATAATCATGGATCCCTTAGATGTGGGATTTCAAGAAAGGGGGTCAATTATGTCAAATGGATAGTACAACCACTACAAATAAGATCATTTTATTAGAGCCTCAAAAATTGGGATATTATAATGTATCAATTTTCCTAGCTAATGTTCTTATAAGACTTTAGTATTTGTCGTCATAATATCTATTATTCATTGGTCCATGCCAAGAATGTCCTATGTGCACTTAACTTCCTCTACATGGATACCAACATGAGGTTTATGCATATCACGATAGTGTAGACAACCCTTTCCAGATGCCTAGCCTACATGATTCAAGTTTTAGATGGCACATGCTACATGAATCTTATGCCTACAGGACGGAAACCATGACATCATTTCCCACGCCCAAGTACCCTTGCCTAACAATTTGTTAGAACATTAAGAATGATGATTGGACCCACTGGTCAACACTAACAACCATTGTTCATTATGTCTTAACTCATCGACATCTGGAGAAAAATTTTAAATAGGTCATTCACTCTAGTTTTACTTCCCATGAAGTAGTCTTAATCATGGCTTAGTGACGACCTCTAGAAATCTTGGTTCTCCTTGTTGATATGGCTAGTGCTCTCATTTCTTGCACACAATATATACATATATAATGTTTATATGTATTTATATATCTGTAGGTATATTTATACTAGATATACAATTTTTTGTTTCTATATATATTCACATATATATGTACACACATGTATAAATACACATATAGGTACATATCTACACATGATATTGGTTCCTTTAACTATCTGGGCATCCCACCCCATCAATTAAAATGGGATTATGGATAAAAGATCCATGCACTAGTAAAAGAAAACATAATGTAAAGCGAATTTTCCACCACGATAATTGTAAGGGTGTTGAATACTGATATTGAAAATTCAAAACTATAGAAGATTTCATGAACACACTTGATTATGGATAATTATTTTTTTCACTAAGTATGAAATTGTTAGACGACCATTGCTGTTTTGAAGAATTTAACCTCTACTAACAACCAATTTGTAATGAAAACTAATAAAAAAGTTGTCAATATGAAAAGAAAAATTGTATCTGAAAATCATTTTAAATTTTCAACATCAACATGAATATACTTACCTACAAAGAATTATAAATGAAGAGAAAGATAAATATGAGAAGAATAAGAGTAAAATATTCAATTCAATTAGTTTAGTAGTTTCTCGAACTATTCTTATGCGTCCACTGCATCACACTTGTGGAAATATGGAATGTTATGGTTTTCTTTGGTTATAAAGATATGACAAAAGGATGATCTATGTTTGGTGTAGTGCAATACGGTCTTTTTGTTTTGGAGAATTGTGCTTCCACAAGAACTTAACATGCATACTGGGTTTTGAAAGTATGATATGTTATTACTTTCTAAGGGCTTGTGTGTGATTGGTTACAAGGAATATGATTGGCACATGGGTTTGAGGATGTATTTATAATGCATAGGAGGTTATATAGTTTCCTCAAGGTTAGGGAGAAATTAACTACCCTCAGAAGAATTTGGTTCTAATGAAAATGAATTACCAGCAACTCCTATTCAAAGCAAGGTTATTACAAATGTTTGTATCTCAATCATGTGTCTGAATGGTTTTGAGTTAATGTTTGCATCTCCAATGTATTATTTACAAATATTTTATTCAAAGGTGTTGGGGCATCTAGATCTCAAGTTTTGTTTATACATTATTATCCTGCATGCCTTTTTTACCACAAAATGTAAAGTAGAGCCAAAGAAAGTTCCTTATCATAAAATTTAACTTACATTTGTGATGCTTGGTCAAAGAGAGTGCTTTATTAAGGGAAATTGATATGTATGATGCTTTTAACATATTGTGACCTAAATATCTTGATCACCCATAATATTTTATTAAGGGTGAACAAAAAACCATGCAAAACTAAGAGACTAGAACATCAAACTATACATACAAGATTGGTATAGTCTAATGAAGATGTGTGGTTTACTTTTGTCTCCAAAGTTTTCAATGTATTATTAATTATCTTATATCAACTTGAGGGAACATTTTGACTATGCAGAAAAACCAATCCTAATAATTAATAATATGCATAGTGTATAATTATAAATCATGTCCTTTTAGATATATGAATATCTAACACTTAGTCAAGCATAATATTTAAGTCGATACAATATTCAAATAACAATGTGATGATTACAAAATAATTAAGTACATCAACATCCTATCAAAATAAAGATATGTTGTTTATTATCATCCTATCAAAAGTGACTTAATTTACAAATATGGCTGACCTCTTATTACTATTCATATTTATCCTAGCAAGAGAAACACAAATTAATACATTACAAATACTACCCACCTCATGGTACACTACCAAATTTTTAAAAATATACATTTAAGACTAAACTAAATCAAGAAAGGCCCTTAAAGTTGTAGTTTGGTCTAGTGCAGTCTAATTTGTCAAGTATTTTGGTCTAGCCCAAGTATTTTGTAAACCACTGTGAGTAGTAAGCTATGTGGTCCTAGGCCTATATTATACAAGACTATACTATTTCTACCACTTAAATTTATAGAGATTAATTTTCTCTAAAATTCAGTTGAAAAGGATCCCAATTGGGCTTGAGTTTGTATTGAGATTGACTTGAATTTGATTTCTGTATAAGGTTGAGTTAACAATTGAGTTTAATGGGTAGACTTGATTTTAATTGAGACAGAAAACACATCAAAATAGGGTTACTTAGAAGAGGTTGACATTGTAAACTCAAGTCATTTTCAAATTTTAAGATCAACTTTCTTAAAATCAGAATAACTAATATTATAGAGTGTAAAAATAGTAAGTGGCAAACCAAGTTTGAGCCTTTATGTATACTTCTAATTCACTCATTGATGTCTTACATTCATTTATAATCTGGAACCACAATGTGTGTTGGTCACCTTTTCATTGATTATTACACTATGTCTACATATATTCAATATTTTATTGTTACCTACCTAGGAATGTCATTGGCCATAGGGAGAGTGAAATCTAGAGACTTCAATATAGTGTTGTACAATCTCAAGAACAAGATAGAAGGTTGGAGTGGCCTCAACATATCAATGGCTAGAAGGCTGGTTTTGATTAGAATAGTCATTCACCCGATAGTCAAGTTTCGGGCAACTATGGGTGATATCTCTAAACCAGTCCTTTGGTTTCTTTGATCTATCACTGTCAATTTCTCATGGGCTGGTAAGTACCATGGTGTCTCCTGGGAAACCATATCCAAACCCTTCAAGCAAGGAGGTCTCCACATTGCCAATCCTTTTAAGGTCATGTCAACCTGCACGAAGAAGAGAGCTGATAGATTTATTCTTTAGAATGACAACTTGTGGGTTGATTGGTTGAAGAAAAGATATGGCAATACCTTATGTGTGGTAGTAGGCTTTAATCCTTCTAAAGTTTGGAGATCCATGTGTAATCTCGTATGTATCTCTCCTTCTCTATATAGTGTGGATGTGAATTCTAGTTGGGCGGTATTAACCTCGTCACCACTGATTAATACGAATATAGGATCTCTAGCACTGTTGTGCATGCTGACATCCTGTGGGAGAGGTACCACTTCCCCAAATGGAGCACTCTGACTTATCGTGCCCTCATCAATAAGTTACCCACCAAGGACAGATTGTAGAAATGGGGCCTTCAGATTGACCCTGCATGTCCCCTGTGCAAGGATGCAATGGAATCAAGCAAACATATCTTCTTTGACTACAGGTTTACTAAATAGATCTTCAACATTGCTTGTATTAGAAATGGTTGGCGAGGCAGTGTGCCCATAAACCTCTATGATCTGTTTACTTGGGTTAAAGGTAGATATAAAAACAACACATCTCAAGGTAGATTCGTAAATCTGTGCATTGATGGACTAATCTACATGATATGGAACAAAAGGAATAGAAGGATACATAGACAGAAAGAACATGATGTTCTGAAGTTGATAGATATGTTCTCTACTAACCTACATTGGCATGTAAATCATAGGCAAGAGCTCCTAGATAGTTTGAGCTCTTCTACAAGCACATACTGGGGATTTTTGTATAGCACCCCTGTATAGTTTAGCCTCCCATTTTTGGGTTTGGGGTCTCTTTTCGAGATGCCCTACACTATTTGTATAGTCTAGCTATACCCTTACTTTTGGCAATATATTTATCCAATTCCAAAAAATATATACTTTATTGTTACATTTTTATACTTGATATATCAATGTGCTAGATTTATAGCTAGATTAGTTGTTTTCTAAGAAGCTTGGAGGACATAGAATATACCAATTTCCTTGGTTATTTTTAGATCATAATTTTTTTTTATCTAAGAAAATATTTTTTTGGAGAATGTCGGGCAAACTCCATCTTTATTGATATATCAATCTCTAATATGCAATGGTAAGAGTTTATCATGAGATTTGGGTGATCTGTGTTTTTATCTGTCAAAATAATGCTACATTGAGTTTAGTCCACTTGAGCCTCCAAACCCATCAGTAAAAAAAGAAGAAATGTATACTTCTATATGGAGCAACCTTTTTCGACACTTATTATGCAAAAAATATTAATTTGATAAAGTTAGACTGGGATATCTTGCAATTAAATTGTTATTGTAAACCAAGTCTCCCACTATAATTCCAATAACTTTTTTATGTTATGTGTGTCAAATTGAATGTTAATATATCATGTTTTATCTTATCGTTGTTACTTTCAAAATGTGACCATAGCATCAAGAATCTAGAGTTGACAAGGATACAAATATGGAGATTACCATCGATAATTCATCATCACAAGATAACGTGAAGAGAGAACAAGAAAAAGAGCCACAATGTGGTATGTCATTTATTGTATATATTTCTTTATCTACGGACCCACCACTATGCTTGAGAACAATTGTTAACATATAACAAGGACATGATGATAATTTTTACATTGCGCGATATAACATATTTTGTTACAAATATTATGGGACTGAGAGAGAAAGATTTGTCTCACCCACTTCGTATAGCTTGTGTCGGAGTCAAATGTCTAGGAGGGTGGTAAATCAATAAATGATTCTTTGTGTGGTTCCAACCCAAATCCCTTCACTAGGGACAACAAAAATTCGCAATATGTGCTCCTCAGACAATTATAAATTTATTTACTGAATTTTGTTTACGTGAAATTTAGTTTATAAAAAACATCACTCTCGTTTTCTACTTCAAATATATTTGATATGTTAGGTTATGGCTTTGTTAAGTAGTTACAATAAACATTTTTTTTGTTTCTATCATTTGTATGGTAACATGTAAGTTTAGAAGGTTGTGTAGTGTAATTTTTGGGTTTTATTCAAATAATTATTTAGTGATTCTAATCCCCCATTTAAGTGTAATTTTGTTCCTATATTGTGCATGGAATGTATTAAACGAATATTAATATCTCTACATTATTCAGGCGAGGATGAGAACCCTGTCGAATGCACCCAATATGGTATGTGTCGCGTTCATTAATGGAACAGAGCGATAATTACCTTTCTTTAATTTTTTATGTTACATATTATATGGATCTATTGACACTTACTCCACGTGTTGAAGCTTACCAAGAGGAGGATGAACAACTTGTCATAGCTTTGCAAAATACCCTTATTTCTTCACGCTTAGAGGAGGACATACAACTTTGCAGAACATTACAAGATTCCCTTAGTACATTATCATCTCCGTGCCATTATATGTAAAACTCTCAGTCTCACCGATACCACTACCTGAAGAAATTCTACCGTTATAAGTAATTTATGTTACATTTGAACATGAACAAATAATGCCATCATTTCCCTTATTTTAATATCCAAGTAGATAACATTACGTATACCATTAAATAAACATTAATAACGTGTATTACTTTTACCGTGTGAAGCAATTGCTTCCAATAATGGAATGGTTGTGCTGCTACAGGGTTTGTGAAGGATGCAATAATTCCATCGAGCATGAACACCATCATACAATAAACGATTTATATTGGCATAAGGAATGCCTTCGCTGCCATGTTTGCCAAATATTGATAAGTGAACATGAAATTCGCCATAATCAAGTGCGTCACATAGAACATAGTTGTTGAATATATCTGTATTTGTCTCATACGTGATTTTACATCAATGCAGTTCTCAATAACAGGAAGCAGGCCATACCATAACTCTTGCCAGGGGAAAAAATGTGACGTCTGTAAGCAATACGTAAGTTTCTATTTTTTGCGAATGTTCTGTATTTGTTAAGCTTCAATTTGTCTATGCATAAAAAAGTTTAGACAGGCATGCTTCAAATATGATGAGATCCTGGTTGTTTGTAGCATTTGTAAGCCTAGTTTTTTCATATGACTTTGTTGTTGGTTCTTACCATTGTGACTGTACCCAAAAGAACATACAAATTTCACAGTGAGAGCAAACTTTACATTATTTAATGTAGTATGCCCACCCATTCTATGTCAGGTACGGTTTAGTTATTCTGTACAATGTGATACGAATATCCACCTGGTATTGTCATATATTTTTTAGTTATTACATCATATAGTCATTTTTCTGAGCTAATAAAGTTAAAAGTTCAAAATTTAGCAAGTTACTTAGGATTACCTTGCATAATATAAAATATAACTTATTTGTTTCCATCTAAGAATTATTCATGGACATTGCCATCAATTTCCAGATTCCAGTGGACATGTTGGGACGCAGCTTGGGTGAGACCAACAGCTTTTGGGGCCAGACTTTCTGTCATGTGCATGAACACGATGGGACTCCTCAATATAGTAGCTGTAAAAGAATGAAGGTGGTTACATATTCAATAATATATATCATTAATGTCTGCCTGTTGAAATAAACTCCAAAAATATCCGTTATTATCTTCATCTCATATGCTACTAATGCCATCATGTCAGTAAAAACTGAAGACCGATGTTATTAACTTATATTATATACATGTGGCTATTTCATTGGGTGTCAGTAGCATTATAGTCGATATGACATTGTTGTTGTTGATAAAATCACGTAAAGGAAAGAATTCTCTTAATTAATAAAACAATAAGACCCCTCTCCTATTTATAGAGGGAGAGAGGATTACAGGGATATATGGATCTAATTGAGAAAAAAAAAATTAAGAGAATTCTTTCCTTTACATGATTTTCTCAGTTGTAATTGTATTATATCATTCGCTACTTTATATAGGTGCTAATGTGTGACGTAACATAAATTATACGTCAGCTTTGTAGCATCCTTATAGACCAGTCTCTTTCACCTTTTGTTTTAATTTGACATCATTGTTATGTTTAAGCTCATACAAGTAAGACTATTTTTCTTGTTTAAGTTTCACAGAATCACTAACTTTTATTCTCTATGGTGGATTCCAGCCAATTGATGAAACATATAAGTCCTTGGATGATGTTCGAAAACTCTGCAGTGACTGTCTAAACCTTGCCATCATGGACATGA
Organism: Alisma plantago-aquatica; assembly: GCA_963693085.1. Taxonomy (NCBI): domain Eukaryota; kingdom Viridiplantae; phylum Streptophyta; class Magnoliopsida; order Alismatales; family Alismataceae; genus Alisma; species Alisma plantago-aquatica. The sequence continues at coordinate 952,664,809 of OY856410.1, read as the reverse complement.
ATGAATGCCAACCACTCTACCATGAAATAAAAGAGTTCTTCAATGACCTCGATATGGAAGTCCACCAAGAAATTCCATTGCAGTTGGAAGACCTAGAAGGTCTAAATGAAGCTTATGTAAGAAAGAAAATTTAGCGGCCTTTGTATGTTAATAACATAGTATTATTAACAATGCTTGTATTTTTTCTCTTACAGGGAGAATATGACAAGATATCTTTATTCTATGGGTTTTTGAAACCTGATTATGAAGATGATGGGCATAAAGTTTCAGCCATATATATTCTTTCTGGCCTTCCTAGGTTATCATCTCAACTTGTCCTTAGATTTTATACTTCTTGAAAGAGAATCAGTGAAATTGATTGATTGGCTTCGGCGGTAGTGATCACTTGTTTTAAAGATCAATAATATGGTTTTTGGGTCAGCCATTAGATAATGAAGTGTTGATTATCATTCATCCCTTGTTTGTAGATTATATTATGTGTTTTCACTTGGTGAAAATTGGGTTACCTGTAATGTGAGCTTAGATTTGATTAATGCAAGTTACCAAGTGAAAACTATTTTTTTGAAGTTATAGTTCCAGCTCTTTATTAATTATGCGTAGTTCATCTCTTCTTCAATTCTTAATCTATGAAGGCTATAGAAGCTGCCAACCATCATGATTTCTTCCTGAAACATTATATGATTTTATAGGGTATTATTAAAAACATTATACGAAACCAAATTGTAGCTGCTTATCTTGTATGATAAAATATTAACACTTGTATGGCACCCACACCTAAGTAATCTCTTTTTTCAGATTATTAACAGGAGCCGTTTTGGCCCATGAGATGATGCATGCTTGGCTCAGACTAAATATTGGTTAGTGCCACAGTTTTTTCATTTCCTATGGCTCATTGTGCTGATTGGTGATTTCTGCCCAAGTGACTGGTTTGTTAGTTAAGTCATAGGTTGTGGTGGCATGGGTGGCAAGTTCTAAATGACATATTATGTTTTTGTTATATCTGATGTAATTATAATATTAATTAAAGGATGTATGGAATTAAAATTATATCTTCATGAAGATTTATGAATTGATAATGCAGTCTAACTAAAAATATATGGTTACTCTAAAATTGTTGAAATTATGTCATACTAGAAACACATTGAAACCCATCCATAAATTATAAAGTATCCATTATTAAGTGTCAACTTGATATATATGCACCCTGATTCATGTTACAATCACCCTTACAACAACGTGTTCTTTGTTGATTTTAATCTGCCGAGTTACACGAATGGCTTCCATTAACACATCTTATATAATACTCCATATAATTCCTCATGTTTGGTAGTTAGCTCAATACATCAGTGGCATTCTGAAATCTCCGTACCATTTTATTTGACAGTGAACAAGAATCTAAGCAAAACAGTTGAGGAAGGCATATGCAACGTCATAGGTTACATGTGGCTACAACTACAAATAATGTCCATAACCCAAAGGAGTGGTCCGTTTGGATTCGAGGTGAGACTGGGAAATTTTCACAAGGCCGAATATGAGGTGGACCGTAATCCCGTGTATGGTGATGGGTTTAGAGCTGGCTTAGAGGCCGTCAATAGGTGCGGACTCAAGAGCACCCTTCGGCACATGAAGATGACCGGGGCATTACCTGATTAAAAGAAACAAAGTTTAGAGTCAATGACACTAGCGGTTAATCTAGACGTGTGTTTGCTATTGCATTCTTTAGGAGCTGTTGTACTTACTAATGAAAGATAACCGGGATTCTTGATATGGACACATCACAAAGCTTGTATGATTGGCTATCAAGAGAACAAGACATTGGACGCGTTTAGTTTTACTTTTGCTCCTTTTGCTAAGAGATGAAAAACTGAGCTGTTTCTACAATCACATACACACTTCGAATTTTAAAATAATATTTCTGATGTCTATTACCTTTTCAAAGTGGAAAACATGAGAATCTGGCGATATGGTTTTTCAAAGAATATATTCACATCGTTTATATTGGAGGGTGAAGTCGCAGCAACTCATTCAGCAATAGAATGGGCAATTTCCTCAGCTTCTTCGGACTTGGTTATTTTTTCTGACAACTCTACTGCAGTCCGTTATATTAAGTCAGACGACTTCTCTTCTCCTCGTCTAAACACATGGATGCATTCCATTCAAAGGCTAAAGGAGTCTGCTTAAAGCATTACCTTAGTGAACATTGACAGAGCCGCTGATCAAGAAGCTAATAAACTTGCAAAATTCCATCATTTTTCGACTTATTACTCAGTCGTTTACTCTGATCCTCCATTCGGTTTTCCATTAGTGAAATTGGCTGATTGATTCCATGTTATCAAGCTTTCTGTAATAGGACTTAAAGTCCATCATGTATATTACTCCATGCTTTCTGCATGACCAATAATTGAAACATAGTCCAGAAGAAAAAAAAGTGGAAAACTTGAGAAAATAACCCCCTCGGATTTGTGCGCTTTGTCTTGAGTATCACCATTCCTATTTCATAGCCAAAAGAACACGAGCTTGCACTGGTGTTCTATTGTGTCATTCTTAAAGAAGAACTTGTCCAGGAAAAACGCTAGCATTTCATTTATCTAGTTTGTTACACCTTGGAAAGCAACATGATCTTGATATCGTGACACACCAAACCGAATGAGTCCAAAATCGAATCAATTTATAGAAATGAATATTGGTTGGGGTCATGCTAGACTCATCACGGATTACGCTTTCCGTAGAGCTGGATTAAGGATGTGGTGTATAGGTAGCTATCGGAAAGCGTCGACAATGTGATCTCGTATATATATCCCTGAATATTTCGCGTGGAAGCAGAGTGAACACTTTAAGTTATGGTTTACGCATTATGTATCAAAGGTCAAGTGAGGGATTTGCGCATTTATAAATTGCAAGGTGGTTAGTAGGGCTGGAACCAAGGGGAGCAAGCGAAGGGCGTTCCCCACCGTCCAAAATAATTTAATGAAAGCTTTAACATATACATATATTTATAGGCTATGTTTTCAATTTATATAGAATACAACGCAAGTCGAACACATATATTGTAATAGTGGGTTTGTCACTTTAAATTTATAATGAAGTTCTCAAGTTCAATTTCTTGATATCATCATCATCACCATCACCACCACCACCATCATCATCATCATCATCATCATCATCATCATCATCATCATCATCATCATCATCATCATCATCATCATCATCATCTTCTAAGCCTCAATCCCAACTATGTTTGGCTCGACTACAAGAACTCTTCTTTTCGAATCAACTTTGTTATGAGTCATACTCTGGTCAGGATGTAAAGATTCAACATCTCTCTTTATAAGTTCTTCTCAAGTTATTTTTTATTTTAAATTGACGATTTATTCATCCCGTCGTCAGGGTTTGAACTCGTGACCTCTCAGTCTTAGAACATCACTTTTACCAGTGCGGTGTCACTTCATTGACTCCCATGTTAATTTAGGTATGATTCTACTTCTTTTAATTGTGCTTGACTCAATAACCTTGCTTCCAATAGGTGCAATTTCCAGTCAGTGCTGCATGTGTCAATACCATCTTAGATGACCTTCACGCAACTTGTCCTCCATTATCACCACCCCCACATTGTTCCTAATATAGTCGTTCCTCAAACGATCTTTTCTTGTCTTTTCGCACATCCATCTCAGAATATATATTTTCACCACATTCATCTTGTTGAAATCTTATTTCTTGACTGCCCAACATTCACTCTCATATAGCATGATTGGCTATATTGCAATTCTATAAAACTTACTTTTTTTAATCTGAGTAGGATCTTCTGGTCACATACTACTTCAGTTGTAATCCTCCACTTCAACCATCTTGTTATGATCATGTGACCAACACCAGCTTGGATCTCACCCTCCTTTTCAGTAATAGTGTTAGTATGTATGTCCAAAGAGCCAATCAAATGATGATTGTAATTAGGCATAGGATTGCTGATTTGATAATAATAAAGGTAATTTTGTCTATTATGTTTGTCTCAATCATGAGATAATCACACATATATAATAGATCTATAACTAATGAAGAATAAAGGTCACAGAGGATGATGTCATCAGTCAACCAATTTAGACACATGATGAAGATGATTGAAGATTAACTAATGAAGAATCCTAGTCAGATATTACAGTGAAAACATATAGACGACAATAATAAATAAAACTAGAGTGTGTGTCAAATGATGACAAAGTATAATTAGTCATGATATATCATTTCAAGTCAAGCACATAGGTGAATGTTAAAGAATGATATATCAGACAGACCCACCTTGAGAGTGATACATGGATACCATGGAATGGTATTTAGAATCATCTCACATAGTGATAGTGGTTCTTAGAGCTAAAGTCGCTACACTCATCACATATCGTTCAATGTACTTTGACATCATCAGTCATGACCTTGAATATGGGTTGTCATAAAGGTGATGCTCGGGTGCATTGTGACACATGGGGATTGAGTGTTACTGATGAAGATGGGATTTTCCCCTCCTACATGATATTGATATCCAGACCAATTGATAGGAGAAAATGAGAAATGTATGGCCATGCTCATATGACTCAACATGTGATATGTGAACTCACATGCATCTCAGATAGTTTGCTCTAGTTCAAGGAATATGGATTGAATGTTGAAGAGGATTGTGATTCCATGCCTCAAGTTCGATCTGGATATCAGAGACAAAGGAACTATATGATCATGATAAAACTGACCACAGATTGTAGGTTGAAGTTGTTCTCCAACTTTATGAATTACTTGGATAGTAATTCTATGTTGGTAGATATTGCTCATTGTTTGTGATGTCATAAATTAGTTATGGACATTCATTTCTAACGTAATATGGGACCTATAGGGTCACACACAAAGGATACACTTGGAATAGGATTTTACACATGAATAATGTTTAACTTGATTACTAAAAGTATTTAATTAAGTATTCAATTTAAACAACATTGCTTCAAAATTGAATGAGTAGACTTTGAATTGACCGGTGAAAATGTTGAACCGATCAGTTGGAGTGTCAAGTTAATTGGAAACAACATTGACTGAACAATGATTGAACCAGGGTATGAATTGACCGGTTCACTAAGTGAACCAACCAGTTCAAGGTCTGAGACGACCAGTTCATGTGATGAACTGTAGGGTTCAATGATCAATTTGATTAGATCAAGAATTTATGTTGACATAGTGTTTTGAATTAATTGAATATTGAATGCCAATTTGATTCAGAATAGGAAAGTACATGAACTGAAAGGTTCAAGATAGTTCACCTCTTATCCGACTGGTTGGTCAGTGAACCGATAAGTTCACCATTCATAGTTTCTAGAAAATCCATAAACTTCATTTCTTTGACTCCCCGATTGACTAGAATTCCTAACCATGACCCTCTATAAATAGAGGGGTACTGAGGGCTCCAGACGCAATAATAAGCTCTGAAAATGGTTGTCCTCTCTAGTTATGGCAACCAAGAGAGATTGAGTAAGTCCTACCCATAAAACAGAGGGATAGCAAGGGAGATCCAATTGGGGGAGAGCAAATCGGTGCTAGTACACTAACGTTTGAAGGGACAACTCATTCCCATTAGCTCTGGTAGCACGACATGGAGTTTTTGGTGGTCCGCATAGACTACTATAGAGGTGAGGAGGTTGTTGCCTATCGCTAGGAGGACAAAGTCAAATTGTCTATGGTGATCAACTAAGAGGTCGTTGTTGATGTTGTCTAGGTGCAACTTGAAGAGAGGTGCACGCTAGCGCATCAAGAGTTGTCGTTGTACTTGCTCCAGGACCAGGTATAACTCTTGTTACCCTCTTTCCTAGATATATTTTTGTTGACGCGATCTTCTACTTATGGAATTGGGGATTAAAATTTTAGTTTATGTTGTCTTATATGTGGCCCAGATTTCCCAACAATGATATTACATCCATGTCAATTTACCGTGTATCTGGATTTAGATCAAAGTGGTCGATTTATTTATTGCATACAATGAGAATATTAAAATAATTAATGTGCATATCCGATGAAATACCACATACAATCCCTATATATATATATATATATATATATATATATATATATATATATATATATATATATATATGCAATCCACATGCTTTATCCTAAAAGTGTTTTGATGGTGGATCTTACACGGTTATGGCCTATACCCCAGATTTGTGTCCATAGTTGTGGTTCTTGATTATTCCTTTCTATATCTCAGTTTTCATACCGAGCCTCAATCTTCTCTTTTATATGTAAAAGTATTAATTATTTTATTCTGATGCTCCCTTGGAATGTAACTCGTGGTTTCTCTATTACAATGTAATTTTTAGATAGGATTAGGATAGTTTTAATTCTTGTTATGACAAAAAATGATGGTCTGTTGCAGATGAACCAATCGATTCAGTAGACAAATTGATCGACTGGAGGACCAAGGAGGAAATATGAGAGGAGGATGAACCGATTGACTGGTGGCCCAACCAATGGGCTAAAGGAGTCCAAATATTGCTTGAACCTGAGACATATTCAAGAGCCCAACCGACGGCCATGAGGCAAGTCGATCAGTTCAAGAGTTGAACCAATCAACCTTGATTGGTTAGAGTAGGAATCTTCATCAACAACAGGTTGCTACATGTGATGTAGACCTTAGGTGGTAGTAATTCCTTATGGATCTAGGGATTTATAATAATAAGGTCATAACCATCACTTGTGTTTATAATTCCATGTCTTCATTTGTGGGATATAGCATGTATATGATATGCACCATATGTATGTGGTGATTGGATATGTATATGTATTTACATAAAATCCCTCAATCTATATTAAGTTTGAGATGCTTTCAATAAGCAACACGTATGAAAATCTTGATTGACTATGAGTGGGGACGCTAAGCATGGTGCGTTGTCCATCTCGTGGAAGTGTGATGGTAGTCATGTGGGCTTGTCATGCAGGGTGCATTACTATTGTGTTGGCTTTTAGGTCAGGCTTAACTAGGTGATCTTAATGAGATTAAGCTCCTAGAAGCATGTAGATAGACTATGACCAAGAATTACACATATCATCTCTTCAAAAGAATTACATAAGATGTAATTGACAAAAGTTTCCTACCTTAATAATTGGTTATGGACGTTGGCATTGGTCGGGTAATAATTCAATTGATTTGGGTCTTAAATCACTAGAAGATTGTACCCTACAATCTTTTGAATTGGTGGTGAGGGCAATCAATTTGAACAAAATTGTGGGAGCGATAATTAATTAAAAGCATAATTAATATTGTCAAACTTATCATATCAAATTAATCAGATGTCTTTTGACTGAAATTGCAAACTTTCTTTTATAGAATCTAATGGAAAACACAAACACATTTTCTTTGTGACTGGTCCTTGATAAAGAATATTGTATGGGAACAACTTCCATGACTGATTCTAGACGTTGAGAATTGTTCTCACTCAAGAGCGTAAGATCTATGTCCTGGAGACACCAAATTCAGATGAACCTCCTCCCAATGTGCCTAAGGCTGACAGATGCTTACTAGAAGCAATTTGAAGATGTCGTGAATGTCAAGTACCTAATGTTGTGCTCAATGAACTATGAGTTCTAAATACAACATGAGAACATAGATGTTATCAAGTTGGTGGCACATCTTAAGAACATGTACCAAGATCAAGAAAGATAAGAGAGATATGATGTCTCAAAGTCATTATTCAAGTGCAATATAATTGAAGGAGATCCAGTAGGTCCTCACACACTCAAGTTAATTGGGTATGTGGAGAACCTTACTAGACTAGGATTTCCCTTGGATCAAGAGTTGGTCATAGATGTGATTCTGCAATCACTGCCAGAATCATACAACCACTTTGTCATGAACTACAACATGAATGATTTTGACAAGTTGTTGTTAGAATTACTTGGCAAGTTGAGGATAGCAGAAGCACAGATAAAGAAGGAAAAAACCAAATTTTTTATGATGATCAGCATATGGAAGTCCAAGGGAAAAGGTAAATCTAAGAAGAGTTCTAAAGCTAGTCAGAAACCAATGTCTTCTACATTGAAAGCTAAAGGATGAGTTAATAAGGATGGAAAGTTCCACCATTGTCACCAATATGGACATTGGAAAACGAAATGTCCTCTTTATATAGAGGAATTTAGGAAGAAAAAAGAGGTAGAGATCTCCACTTCAGGAAGTGAGAAGAAGTGAGCTAGAATTGTGTCGAACAACATTTGTTGCCACTATTGTTAGTGTCTGTAATTCATGTAATGGGTATGCAATAGAATTAGTGAATTGCTATTAAGTACCTACCATTGATGAAAACATCATGAATCTTGTATGGACAAGAACATTATGAATAAATTGATGTTTCATTCTGAAGATAAGATTGTGTATGGAAATGTCCTATGTCTCATAGTCCATGCTTGAGAGTAATAAAGACAAATATATATTGAAAGACTCGATGAATCAAACAATGAATGTATATACCATTGCCATCTAGAGAACATAAATGAGAAATGCATTTCTAGAATCCATAATGATGATTATCTAGACTATTTTGGTTATTGAACCAATAGAGACATGCAAGTCTCATTTATTGGGAAATATGAAAAATGCATCTTCACTAGATGTAGTGGAAGAGAAAATATTCTATTAGGGCTCATACATGTTGATATATATAGACCTTTTAGAATAAATGCTAGAGGTGGTTACTAGTACCTCATTATATTTATTTATGAACTTAGTAAATATGTTGTTTGTATTTATTAAAATACATGTATCAATCTCTTGAAGTGTTTAAAGAGATCATGAATGAAGTACATAAACATCTTGGTAAAAGTATTTAGACACTTTGATATGATCAATATTGAAATATTTTAATCAAGAGTTTGAGGACCTTCTAGGAGATCATGATAGTGTATCATGATGAACTCCACATAAAACACAATGATAGTGTATTAGAAAGAAAGAATCACACCTTGTTAGTCATGGTGTGATTATCAATAAAATCTAGTTGACCTTCCAATTTCCTTTTTGGGAATATGCTTTACACTAAAACAATGTACTGTCTAAAATGGTTCAAAAGATACCATATGAGATATGGCATGGAAAGTGTTTCAATGAGTCTTTTGCAAGAATTAGGATTGAAAGCTTATATAAGAATACAATTTCTTGAAAAACTTTGTCCAAATCACATTAATGTTTTATTGTTGGTCACTACTTTTATATTCCAATAAAAAACAAAATTGTTTGTTTCAAGGATGGATTTATTTCTAAAGGGAAGTTAATTACAAAGGAATCAATGAGAGAAAAATTTAACTCAAAAAGTTTGAGACCAACAAAAAAACATTTGACAAAAAGAGTTATAATAGGAATAATGAGAATCACAAGTTGTTGTGGAATCTAGAGTTCCTTTATGCAACACAAAACCTCTAAAACCTAGCAGAACATGCACATGGTTTGAAAGATTATGATATCTTATAAATAAAAAAGGTGGTAAATTGTCATAAGATGATGAGAAAACAACATATCTAGAAGCTATTGAAGCACCAAAATCTGAGAAATGGGCAGAGGCGGTAAGATCCAAGATGGACTCCATATAAACTAATAAGGTATAACCTTGATGCATCCACCTGATGGGGTAAGACCCATAGGGTGATTATGGATGTTTAGATTGAAGACCAAGATGGAAGTATAGATTGATTGCAAAGAGTTTCAAATGAGTTCAAGGTGTTGAACATGATGAAATCCTTTCACTAATTGCCATGGTTAAATCTATCATGATCATGCTTGCCGATGCAGCTTAGTATGGCTATGAGATTTGGAAAAATGGATGTTAGAACTACTTTCCTTAATATGAATATTGTAAAGGATGTGTATGTGACACAACCTAAAGGTTTATAAATCCAATATCACAAATAAAGTCTATACGCCACAAAGGTCAACCTTTAGATTAAAGCAAGCATTTCAGAGTTGGAATATTTGATTTAACAAGATAGGTAAAGAGTTTGACTTGAGTTAGAATGAAAATAAAATTTGTGATTACAAAAGATTTTATCGGAGCATATTTATATTCTGAATAATGATGGGAAATAACATCCTTATACTACATATATTAAAACCTGACAAGAAAAATACCTTCTCTATGAAAGGTTAGGCGAAGCATCCTATGTGATGGGAATTGAGATCTATAGAGATAGATCTAGAAGGATTCTTCACCTAAGAAAGAGCACATACATTTACAAGGTGTTGAAGGTGTTCAACATGAACGACTCAATGAGTGAAACTTTTCCATGTTTCAAGGAGTTGGTCTCCTAAGAGCATAGTGTCCCAGTTCTTGTGAAGAACAAGAACACATGGATATATACCATATGTATTCACAATTGGATCTATCATGTATGTAATGTAACATACTCATCGTGTTATCTTCGTATGTATTGGACATGATGAGAGAATATGTAATTATCCAGTTGTCTCTTATGTATTGGACATGCCGAGTTGATATCTGTCAAATTCCAGTGAAAGTCACTGGACTACCATAAAGAACACCCTTAAGTACTTGAGAAGAACTAAAATGATTGGTTCCTTAGTTATGGTAATAAGGAAGAGTTGGGTGTAAATGGTTAGATGGTGCGTCCCCGCTAGTGGTGCTTTTACACCCCATGAGGTCGGAGCGCACGTGATATGGGATCTTATGCTTTCAAAATTTATGTTATCCCTAACCGAGTTGATCACTAAGACTAAAACAGGTCGCGCACAAGCGTACATGGTACTGTTGTAGTATAGGTGATTGGCAAGATAAGGGGTCAAACCACAAAGATAGAGGGGGCGCTAGAGTTAGACAGAGTATGCTATGTTCCTTTTGCGGAGCTTAGGGTTTTAGGGTTTTAAAAGGTTTTGGTTGTTGATTAAGCTAATTGAACAAGTAAGAAATGCAAGATGGAAACTAAATTATAGAAGAGAAAGCAAATTAGTAAACTAAATTATCAAACTAAGCAAGAGCAAGAAGGGCTACACTACTCTAGCAAGGCAAGAAGCAATTAAGAACTAAAGTAACCACTAGCAAGAGCAAGAGCCTAAGTGAACAGTAAAGAGCAAAACTAAGCAATTAACTAGATTAAGCAAAAGCGACTAAACTAGACTAGCATGAACAAGCAAGCAGAGCAAGATGGGTTTTAAGCAGTTGATTAGGGTAGGTGGGCCATTTGGGGGATGTAACTTTGATATTAGTTGGGGGAGATCATTAAACATGCAAGGTTCTCATTTCATTTCTAGATTACCAAACCAAACAACAAGGAGAATGCCATTAGAATATACCCTATACTACTAGTAGAAGACTAGGGTTAGATGTAATTCTAATGGGATTAGTCAAATCTAGGTTTCTAGGGTAAGTGATAGTGGGCAATTGAGGGTTGAGGGTAGAGATGGGAGTAGAGATGAGGTTATTTGACCCCATGCCACTAGCCACTCTAGCCTTTAGAAGGCCCTAGGCAATTGCATCACTCTCACTTACACTATCTACTTGAATCTCACACTCACTTGTAGAAGGAGGGATGTGTATGTAGGAACAAAGGGGGCTAGCTAGGGATCCACTAATTGGACCTAGGAGACAATCCTAAGATTGCCACATACACTCCAATTCCTCCTAGAAGTTAAGTGTCATCAAACATCTCAAAGCAAGCAATCCATGTTATAAGCACAAACCATATGCAATAAAATAGGAAATGAGATAGAAGCAAGAGGCAATCATCATAGATAGAAATTGAGTTCATTACAAGCAATTTCCCCCCATCATGGTATCAAAGTTACATTTTAACCCCAAACATGCCACCACTAGGGGCATAGCTACACATGATCAAAGAAACTATAAAAGAGAGGGGAAGAAGAGGAAGAAACTCCATGAAGCTTGATGAAGTGGCCTTCTTCTTCACCTCCAAGCTGCTGTGGATGACCTCCCTCCTCCAAGGGTGCAGGGGAGCATGGAAATGTGGGGGTTTATGGATGGAAACCTAGGAAACTAGGATTCCATGGTGGAATGCGGGTGGAAATGGTGGATGGTGAGCCAAAATGCAAAGGGTTTGCACTCAAAGATCAAGGAAGGAGAATGGAGCTTGGAGCAGCTGTAGGGGCGTCTAACCTTCGTGCCCTAGTCACCACCTATGTATATATAGGTGGTGAGGAGGCACTAGGGTAAGTGGGGGGTAGTTTAGGAAAATCAGTGTAAAGTAGGGTAGGGTTGGTGGATCACCACAGTCGTGTTGATGTGCCACGACCGTGGTGAGGGTGGTGGAGAACGATTGTGGGGAGTGAATACGGTCGTGGTGGTGAGGGAATAGTAAAAGGCTTAAGTATGGTGGTGGACCACGGCCGTGGCGGAGTGCCACGGTCGTGGTGGGTATTACGAACCACAGCCGTGTTGGGTAACACAACCGTTTTGGAGGAGGGGGAGGTGACAGTGGAGAAGCACCACGATCGTCTTGAGCTTCTTCAGCCACAGTCATGGCAAGTGGCCACGGTCGTGGCATTCTGGGGAAAAACCTTGTTGCAAGTTGAACTTTTGACAATTAATGTGCACGACCGTGCGATGTTCCCATGGTCGTTTTCCACTTTGCTGACCACAACCGTGCGGCTGGCCATGGCCATGGTGTCTTCAATGGCCACGGTTGTGGTAGAGGGCCACGGCCGTGGGATTCTATACAAATTCCCTATTTATCTTGGCGTCATTTTGCTAAAAAACGCACGACCGTGGCATTGTGCCCACAGCCGTGGTGAGGTTGGCCTCACTTAATTACACTTCAATCTTCGTCATTCTTGGATGTCTTTGCTTGGGGACGATTCTTGACCATTGGAGGTAGGTTGAGGGAGACTTTGGGGCCTTCTTTGGGTCCCTCCATGAGTGGGGGAACCCTAGAACTCCTTCTTTCTCTCTCTTCCATCTGAGAATGGTTCAAGTACCTGAAAAATAGTGCAAAGATCATCCATAAGCATATTTGTGATGATAACCATATTAGGGAAAAAGACTTGTAATCTAACATGTTTAGATGCAACTTAATTACAAAATGGCATAGGGTGGAGCCCTAAAATAGGGCTGCATCACCACCCCAAACTTAAAACATACTTGTCCTCAAGTATGCTCCAACTCAATCTCTCTACAAAACTTACACAAAAAAATGACATGCAATGTAAAAGATGATTATTGCTTAGCGGGATCAAAGATGACAGAGTGCATGCACTTCACCTCTCTCCTCCCCTACTTTCACAATCCAATCATGAAAAGAGCAAAAAGCACATGAACTTCAAATATAGTGCATAGAACATAGAAGTTATGCATTGGGAGAGAGAAAAAAAATGATAGAGGAGAGAATGAAGGGTAAACATGAATATTATCTATATGTAGTATTTTCTCTAAATATATATATTTGTGTGTACCTAAAAGAGAGAAAATATTGTAACCATTTTATATGAGCAAACTACTCATAAATAAAGAATACAATACATATGTTGGTAATTATAGCTAAACAATACTCATATAAATGTAATATACATTAACAAATAGAATAATAGTGCTAATATACCTAATTGAATAAAAAAGTACTCATAAATAAATATACAATACAAAAAGTATGCACGATAGTACAAAAACATAAATCTTATAACTAAAATATAGTACACATATATTAACATAATAATAATTTAAATACATTTATAAAAAGGATTCATAAATAGATATATAATAGAAGAATATGTATAAATGTACCAAACATAAATAATGCTTATAATAAAAAGTACTCATGAATTATCATAATAATGATACTAATAATACACTTAGCTTTTTTTGATAACGAGGAACCCCTCCCGAAATCGGCCACTATTGGACCCCATCCAGCCAAGGGTAAACTCTGGAACCAACCACGTACTTGGGGGCACCGCGGCGCGCTCAGTAACATGGGTCCTTTGTTGCACCCCGGGGGTTTTTTCCCAGAGTCAAACCTGGGTCCCTTCATTGGGGTGTTGTCGGGCCACACCACTAAGCTATTCCCCCGATATATATTTATTTGAATAATATTTTTGAACTTGAAATAATAATACCTCTTTCCTATCTATCATTTGTATTGATAGTATTATATATTATAATTTTGCATATCAATTTTATCTCTTATATACAATAGATACTAAGAACCAATTGGTCTATTTTCTTTCACATCTTCTTTTCTTTGTCTCTCATTTTTAGTTCTCCCTACCTTCTCTTTTTATGCCCTTTTAGATGACAAATTTTTGATGTGTTAGGGACATTGTTCTCATTTTCTATGTTTTCTATTGGTGGGTACACCGGTCCCCTTCCCCGCATTTCGATATGAGCCAGGTTGACGAGATGCAATGTGGGTATTAGTGTTGTAATTTTTTAGTATGAACATTTTAGTGGGTTGTGCGTGAAGGTGATATTCTTGGACATAAAATTGTAGCTATATGTTGTGTGAAGAGTCATAGGTGATGGAACAGTATGATTCTTTGGAGTTGCTAGTGAATGTACCTGGAATGAGTCCTAGGGTCATATACTCTAAGATATGACTGAATATGCTCTAAAAATATGATCTATAAAACTAAACCAAAAAATTATGTGTAGTAAGGTAATTATAAAATAATCAAAGATTTAAGGAATCAATGACATACAATATGTATTGGTTCACACATAAATGAAAATATGATACTCTCATCCACTACATGGTTATGCCAATCAAAAATTCATAACATGTTCTTTAATGTTACTATGTGTGCAAAATCAAGTGACAGGTACCTCTGACCAAATTACATATTGTCAATGAATGTAAGTTCACATTGATTCCTACACAACCTTTGTCCAACTAGAAGAAGTGTTCCTTAGAGTTCAGTAATTCATGAACCTTCTTAAATGTGTATACCTTCCACTACAAGTGTGTACTTCCATGTACAATGAGTACAAAGTAATTACTAAATGGAAGTCAAGTTGGAGACAATTTTTCTCGAACTAATTTCATTGGATTAGTTTTGGATTTATCAATAAAATGACTTGTGGATGTAGTTGATGATGAAGTTGTGTGTGTGGATTTTTTCTGCTTTATTGCATGGTTGTTCATGCTATGGCGAAGAGAATTCTCGCTGAAGAAAATATGTTGCAGTTGATCTCGTTTATAAACATTTTTTAAAATACATCAAATGTAGGTTGCATGTTGCTCATATATCACTCACTCTTCCTTATATAAACCACTATTAATTCCATATTTGACTTTTGCAAGGTGAAACATGGAAAATTTATATTTTTATAGATTTATCAAAGTCAACCTTCAAAAATCTTAGAAGAATATATTCACCAGATATAATCGAAGAGAAAGCATACTACAAGATGGGGATACCTAGGGGACCAAGGGGGTCTGACGGTGCCGGAGGCATAGAGTGAAAAACTAATCCCAAGGTGGATCATGGAGGAGATGATGGCAATCATGGCGATGGGACTGCTGCGAAAAAACATAGGGAAAATGTGGGGTGTGACCCTGCCACAAAAATAGGCCAACAAGGCAACATTTTCATTATCTAGGAGATCAGACTGTGACTCAATTGTGCGGGACTAAGAGACACAGTAGAAGAAGGTGGAGTCATAGATTAATATGGATGCAATAGCTACCACGGTGAGGGAAACGATAGTGGAGTACTAGGACATGAAGAGATTCACAAACCCTAGCGGAAAAGAGCAAGAACCACCATATTATAGTAGTGTCGTCAAGGGGATCACTTCGAATGGAAACATGACACCTTCCTAGACAAGCTATTTGATGAAGGGCTATCAGGGAAGGACGTATCACTGGGAGAAATCAAGGCAAGGTCTGCTATTTCAATCATGCCTGATGCGGAGGATATGCTAGTGTAGCCATGGAAATATGTTGATGTAGTCCGACTCTTTGGATTTGGTATTGGATACATGACCTTGCGAGATTGGCTTAGACTATTGTGGAAGATTCCATGCAGAGTTAACATGTATGAGATGAAGTTAGTGTTTACTTGAGAGTTCTACATTGTCCAGATTTTGATAATAACTCAACCATTCCATTCCTATGTATCTAATATGTTTGTTCAAGATTTATTTTAGTCTTTAGGTACATAAAAAGGATCAAATTACACAAGCCCTAGCTTGTTCAAGTTCAACTCAAAAGCAATGCAAGTGAGCATTTTGGGAAATCACTCCAAATGACCTTAGAAGAATTTTGTAATCACTTGTACTGATGATATGACTTGTATCTAAGATGAGAAAAATATGAGGGACACAAAATACCAAGGTCCAATCACTCATAATTCACCTTTAAAAATTTGTCATAGGCTATTCAATGGTCGAGTTGGAAACTCAACCGATCTTATGATGGATTTTCTAAAGATGACCCATCGATCGAGTTGTACACTCACAAAACTAGACCGACCAACTCACTGAACAAATCCTATTTTAGCTCATCGGTCGAGTTTACCAGAACAAACTCGACTGATAGTTGGAAAATTGTCTTTGTCTTTTAGTTGATCGGTCAAGTAACCTTTATTGAAACTCGACCAAATGTACTATACAGAAAATGCAGAAAAAGTGATTATAACTGTTGGTGAGTTGTTTTGGGTGAAAAAAAATCTGTTGCTTTGTGGAAAATGGCTATATTTTGACCCTTAGTGATCCCCAACTCAAGGGAACACCCCCAGCTATAAACAAGACCCCTTGGAGTTCATTCCAAGTTTTCTCATTCATTCTATTCTAAGTCCTTGCTATAGTTGAGTGTTTTGCAACTCTTTAAGCCCCTTTCTCTCTCTACTTTACACTTCATTTCATGATTATGAGTGAGATAGGCCTGTTATAAGAGAGCTACTCCCTTGCTCATGTAAAGCTTTCATCTTCTCCTACTTCCCTATCCTTTTCCTCCATGAAGAAATGGTGAAGCAAGCTTCCTTGAGTGAAGGAGGAGCTGCAGTTGTTCCTCTTCAAGATTGATGAAGCAGTGGTGATCTTCTCCAGCTGAAGGAGAAGGCAAAGGATGAAGATCCAAGAAGAGTTGAAAAGTCCTTGAAGGCAGAAGACTTGTTCTTGAGTGGTAATACCTAGGAAGAAGGATGGAGACTCCTGCAAAGTGGGTAAGTCCTTGGTAAGGTGGATTTCTCTGTGTGCTTGGATGGGTAAGCCCTTTGGGGGTTTGGTGTTGTAACTCTTATTCGTGATACTATAGAGAAAAACACTTGCAAAGTCTTAGAGGTTAACCTCTCTACGTAATGGATTGACTCTCTCCTAGTATGGAGAGTGGAACCACTCTACATCGCCTTGTCAAGTGATTGATATCAATCTCTCTCCTACTTGCTACGCTTGTCAGTTAGGACTTCAAATTGCACTTAAGTTATTGATTTAAATTTGATATAATTTGAAGGTCTAATCTATCTTGTGAGAAATTGTGTATCTCTATTCACCCCCCACCCCTCTAGAGCCCTAGATACAACAAGTGGCATCATAGAAAAGGATCTTCTCCAACAATATCCCATAAGATTAGAAGTTGGGCGGCAAACTACTTGGTTCTCTCAACCTAGAGGGAGGCTTCTTCATGTGTCCTTCGATCTTTGATGGCACCAACTTCCTATATTGGAACATGCATATGCAGTTCTACATTCAAGGGATGAACTTGGACATGTGGAAGGTGATGGTCACACCTTACAAGGAGCCAATTGGAGTTGTTGCAACATGGAGTGAAGTTGCTCTCTAAGAATCCCAACTCAATGCCAAAGCTATAAGCATCCGCTACACAACCCTCACCCCATAGGATTTCAACTGGATCTCATCTTGGGACACTGCCTATGAGATTTGGGATAAATTGTGCATCACCTATGAAGACACAAAGTAAGTCAAGGAGGCAAAGATCTACATGTTGAACAACTTTCTAAAGAACTTCAAGATGGGTCAAGAAAGAAGGGATTATGGAGATGTACTCAAGACTCAATGTCATCATCAATGGGTTGGTTGTACTGGGCAACACTTTGGATAGAGGTGTAATCAACTCCAAGATCTTGAGGACTCTACCAAAGAGATGGGAGTCAAAGGTCACCTCCATTGAAGAAGTGAGGAGCCTTGTTGACATCCCAACCGAAGAGCTCATTGGCAACCTCCAAGCCCATGAGTCTAGGCTTGACAAGCAAGAAGAAGAAGCCAAGCAAGAAGTGAAGGAAGCCAAGAAGATCAAAGATAGTGCTTTCAAAATGCAAGTCCAGGCGGTCATCCTTCAAGAACAACTTGTTTGCCAAAATTTTCCCTCATCCTCTAGTGACGATCATGGCCCAATTGAGCATGAAGCAAACTACATCAAGGGCAAACACTTCAAGGGAAAGTAAGCCTCCTCCTCTTCTACTCTGAGATGCTACAAGTGTGGGAAAAAGGGGCACTACAAGAGTGAATGCCCCAAGTCAAGAAAGTCACACCACATGGGCAGCTAAAAGAAGGACGAGGAATACAAGAAGGAGAGAAAATACAAGAGGATGGACAAGAAGGAGAAGAGATACAAGAATGTAACTCATGCAACTTGGGAAGCTTCATCTTCAAGCAGCTCTAGCTCCAAAGAAGATGGAGAGTGCCACCTTGCACTCATGGCCTCTACTAGTGAAGAAATTGGTGAGGTAAGTGAGGTAAGATTGAATGAGAATCTAAGGAAGTTTTTATTGACATGCTTACCTCTACCCGTTCATCTTTTGCTAAATGTAAATCTTTAAGAAAATGGTTAGGAAAAATCATTGATGATCTATATGTTAAACTTGAAATTCTTGAATTGAATGAGAAAACCAATCTTGGGAGTATTGATAATTTGCAAAGGAAATACCTTGACCTTGAGCTCTAATACAATGGGGTTTAAGTTGAGAATGTTATCTATCTTAAGAACATTGAGAATCTTAAGGAAGAAAACCAAAATTGCCTTAAAGAGATGGAAATAGTGAAAACTAAAAATGTTGAATTTAAGCTCCTTATTGATGCTCGTAGAGAAGAGAGAGATGTCTATCTTAAAGAAATCCAAGTTCTTAAATCTAAAAATTGTAGGCTACTTGGTCAAGTAAATGATCTATCTTCTAGACCTTTATTGCCTAGTGTTAATGTTGCTTCTATCTCTCTAGAAAAGGATTCATATTTAACTAAAGATTTATGTCTTGAGGCTGATCTTGTGCATGATAGGGATGACATATATAGTTTATCTTCTACCATTATTTCCTTAAATGATGACAACCATAGATTGAGAGCATCCCTACAGAAATTCCTCAAAGGGAAGAACTCCCTAAATGAAATCCTTGACCATTCTACCAAACAAAGTGGTACTAGTGGTTTGAGATTTGTAGGGGGAGAATCAAAGGGCAAGAGCAAAGCCAAAGGTAAGAAAAAGAACAAGGAAACCTCTTTCTATGTAGGAGAGTCTTTCAGCACTAAGAATCCTATGGTTTGTTCTTATTGCAAATGTGATGATCATTACTCTACTTATTGTCCTTACAAGCCTAAGGGGACCAACCCAAAGATGAAATGGGTCCCCAAGCTAACTTTGGATCCCAAAGTTTGAGTTGGGAACCGATCATCAAAAAAGTAGCAAATAGTGAAATCCATTAAACCTCGTGGTTTGAAACAGACTACAAATGTCACTATGAACCAAATGAAAATAGCTTTTTACCATATAAAGTTTTTGCAAGGAAAAGAAACTCTATGATGCTTCCCTAATTGACAAGAGACACCTGAGTTCAAAGGACAACTCAGCAAGCCTGTCCACTCATTGGATCATGAGGAAACTAAGAGGGAAAATCCGTCTGACATATCCAGAGTCCTAGTCCGCTTGGGACCTAGACGATGAGTGGTGCATGTTGGATTAAGATCCAATGGCCCACCTTCTTCGCATTCAACCAACTAAAGGAAACAATTTCCTAAATTCCCAATTAAAATCATATTTTGAGAAGATCTTGAAAAAGCAATAACTCTCAAATCTGATTTCCTTTTTAAATCAAATTTTAAGGAAACATTATTCGTACTTTTATCTTCCATCCTATAAAAATTGGGATTATAATCTCAAGTAAACGATCCCTTTTCTTTTATTGCAAGTTACCATCTCATTATTCATATTTTCCATATCTTTTCTATTTCTTTTACCATTAATTTATTATCCTGAGTTCCTTAAACCCCAAGGAACCCTAAAAACTCAAAATTATTTTTGGAATTATCCCTTAGCCTTTTGTTCTTACTTTTTTTTAATGTACTCCTTATCCAATTGAATTTCTTTTTCTTTTTCCTTCAATTGGGCTCAATGGCCAATAAGGCCTATTAAGAAAACATACAAGGCTATCATACACAAAATCCATTTATTTGATCCAAATTATATCATTATTTGTTCAAATATCTTTAATATGAGAAATTACATTTCTCACCAAATGAATCCAAAATTTGGGGTTGTAACATCCTTCCCCTCTTATAGGAATTTTGTCCACAAAATTCTATCAATCAAACAAACAATTTAGGATAAGACTTTTCCATGTCCATCATTGGCCCCTACGTGGCTTTACCTTACTCATGGTGCTTCCAAAGAACCTTTATCATCACATATTCTTTTCTCTGAGTTCTTTCATCCCTACGTCTATAAACTGCACAGGTGACTCAGGCCATTTCAGCCTCCCTTGGGCTCACTAGGTTCATTGTTCAGCACATGGTCTAGGTATCTCACATAGTGCTCTAAATTGGACACATGGAACTCATCACACATTACTTTATCCTGAGGGGTAAGGTCAAACTTAACCTTCTCCACCAAACCATGTCAAAATAACCCATTCATCGGGGACTCAACTCTCTTAGATATAACTTAGAGGGGTAAGATTTTTATGTCACATATTCTCCCACAGTGAACTGCATGTCAGTCTACTTTGCATCTACTCATGACTTTCATCATCTCTAGGCTCCTTTCAGCCATTGCATGATCGAAGCGACTTCATTTACACGCACTGTGGTCCTTTTCTAACCATCACGTGGTCCTTTCACCAACATCACCTTACTGAAGTAGTGACCGACACAACCTCCCTTGGTTGTTTGGTTAGCCAGTCTAGTCCTTCATGCAATGAAAGGAAGGTTGTAGAACCCCAAATGCACTCTTTGGATAGGAAGGTGATGAAACCCTGTTGAGAGTGGTTTAAAGAATCGATCTTGAGGAATCATGACATACACCATGGTACTACCAAGATAGTAAAGGACGACGATAGCACTTTGGATGCTTGAGATGAGGCTGCAGGTGGTATGTGGCCATGCATGACAGAAGGTGAAGGATGAGCATCGATAACCTAGTGCATGGATATAGAGGATAAAGAGTTTTCGAGAGGGAATGGGAGTTCATCACTATGGATGTTGTGGTAAGTCTCCCTTTGACCAAGAAGGTCAAGATGCAATATGGGTTATGGTAGATCGCCTCACCTAGATAACATGAGAAAGAAGGGAGTACTGTCAAGAGACAGATTCTGTTGAACTACATAAGAGAGAGAGATGGTTCAACTACACCATGATATGAGTTCAAAAGTTCTTGAGTTTGACCTAAAGGGTTCCCTTCCAAAAGGTGAAGTAGGTACATGAAGAACTCTATGTTAGTACAGTTTATCACCCCTAACTAATGGTTAGTATGATCCAGACTAAAGGGTCTGATGAGAGCATGTGTTCTCATTCAGGGTGACAACTTTCTAGCAGGAAAAAGGAAGATGGATTGTTGATAATGCCTACACTACGCACATGACGGGTGATATAAGCCATTTCAACAATTTCACTAAAAAGAAAGGAGGATCGGTCACCTTTGGGGACAACAAGAAAGGTAAAGTCAAAGGTGAGAGTGATGTAGGTGAATCCTTGTGTATCATGAATGTTCTTTTTATAGATGGCCTACATCACAATTTAATTAATGTTAGTCAACAATGTGATAATGGTTATCTGGTGTTATTTACTTCCTTTGAATGCTTGATTCTAGATTCCCTCACCTTCCAAGTTATATATAAGGGAACTAGAAGTGGTAATATTTATCTTATTGTTCTTGACTCCATTAAGGTTGTTGTTGGTAGATGCCAAGTAGTCAACTTGAATGATATTTCTCTTTGGCATCACCGGCTTGGTCATGTAAATATGCATTAGTTGAAGAAATTGAGTAAAAAGGACTTGGCCAAAGGACTTCACAAATTGAATTTTGAAAAGGATGAGGAATGCCAACCTTGTAGCCAAGGAAAGAAAACTAAGTCGTCCTTCAAATCCAAAGGAGTCCTTAGTACCAAGATAGCTCTTGAGCTTCTTCACATTGATCTATTTGGACCAATGAGAACTCAATCGCTTCATGGTTCCACGTATTGCCTTGTTATTGTTGATGATTTCACTAGATATACTTGAACCTCTTTTATCATTTCCAAAAGTGATACACTTGATGTTTTCTCGAGCTTTTGTAAACGAGTTGAGAGTGAAGCTTCTTGCCACATTATTTCCATCCGTAGGGACCATAGGGGAGAATTTGAAAATGAGATTTTTGAGCATTTTTGTCAAGAATCTGGTTATGCACACAACTTCTCTTCACCTCCAACACCTCAACAAAATTGGATTGTTGAGAGGAAGAATAAGTATTTACAGGAGATGGCTAGGACCATGCTTCTAGAGTATGATACTCCTAAGAAGTATTGGGCTAAAGCTGTCAGTACCTCATGTTTTGTGCAAAACTGAGTTTTTACTCATCCTTCACTGAAGAAAACCCCCTATGAGTTATGGCATGGTAGGAAGCCTTCTATTGAGTATTTCCTTGTTTTCAAATGTCTTTTTTTGTTTTTAATATGAAAGATTCTCTCGACAAGTTTGATCTAAAATCCTACAAGGCTTTCTTTCTTGCCTATAGCATTACTAGCAAGGCTTATAGAGTTTTTAATTTTTATCTTGCTAAAGTAGAAGAATCCATTAATGTAAAGTTTATTAAGACTAACCCCTATATTACCAAAGATATTGTTCCAAATGATGATGTTGTAGGTGAATTAATTCCTATTCTAAAAGAGCTCAACATCACCTAAAAGGGAAAAGAGGTGTCCACTCAAGAAGAACTGAAAGATGATGAGAAGAAGGATCCAACCCCCCAGTTTGCAAAGAATCATCCAAAGGAGCTGATTTTAGGTGATCCATTTAAAAGAGTGAAGACACATGCTGCATTCAACAAAGAACAAGCCAACAATGCCTTCATCTCACAACTCGAGCCTAAAAATGTCAGGGAAGCTCTTGGGGATGAAGAATGGATCCTAGCTATGCAAGAAGAGTTGGAGCAATTTGAAAAGAACAAAGTTTGGACCCTAGTGCCAAGACGAAGTGATAGAAAGATCATTGGCACCAAATGGGTCTACCGCAACAAGCTTGATGAAAGCGGCAAAGTGGTAAGGAACAAAGCAAGGTTAGTGGCTCAAGGCTACAATCAACAAGAAGGTATAGACTTTGATGAGACATGCACCTGTAGCTAAACTTGAGACCATTTGTATGTTATTGCCTTTGCTAGTTATAAAGACTTTCTTCTATATCAAATGGATGTTAAAAGTGCATTTTTGAATGGTACAATTGAGGTGGAAGTGTATGTTGCACAACCTCTAGGCTTTGGACATGATAGTTTACCTAACCATGTTTATATGTTGCAAAAAGCTCTCTATGGACTCAAACAAGCACCAAGGGCTTGGTATGAGAAATTAAAGAACTTTTTGTTATATCATGGGTATATCATGGGAAAAGTGGATTCTACCTTATTTCTAAAGCACACTTCTAACAATTTTCTTATCATACAAATATATGTTGATGATATCATTTTTGGCAAAACTAACCTTGATCTTTGAAAAGAATTTAGTGATCTTATACAGAGTGAATTTGAGATGAGTATGATGGGTGAAATCATGCTCTTCCTCGGCTTTCAAATCAAGCAAATAAAAGATGGGAACTTCATCAACCAAGGCAAGTACACAGGTGAACTACTTAAGCTCTTTGGGATGGAGAACACCAAGTCGATGGACACACCCATGTCAAACACCACCAAACTTGATAAAGATGAAGAAGATGAGAATGTCGATGAGAAGCTCTATAGAGGTATGATTGGAAGTTTACTTTACTTCACTTCCTATAGACATGTTATAATGCTTAGTGTTGGGTTGTGCACTCACTTTCAATCAAATCCTAAGAAATCACATCTTATAACTGTGAAGAGGATTTTAAGGTACTTAGCCAAAACCAAAAATTTTGGACTATGGATTTTGTAGGATGCTTTATTGATAGAAAGTGCACAAGTGGCACTTGTATCCTCCTAAGACCATGCTTGGTATCTTGGTTCTCCAAGAAACAGAGCACAGTGGCATTATCAACCATCAATGCTAAATACATTGCAGTCGGGGTTGTTGTGCCCAAGTCCTATGGATGAAGCAAATGCTCGAAGACTTTAACATTTATTTTGATGCTTCTCCTATCTATTGTGATAATACTAGTACAATTAACTTGTCATACAATCCTATCTTTTATAGTAGAGCTAAACATATATAGGTTTTCCATCACTTTCTACATGATCACATTGCCAAGAAGGATATCTATATCATGCATGTGGACAGGAAAAATTAGTTGGAGGACATTTTCACTAAACCTCTAGATAGAGAGCAATTTAACTTTATTAGATCAAAATTGCTTATAACTGCTTTGCATGAATTTGATATGCCTTCTAGCTAGTTGTCATATATCCTATATGCTTTTCCTCTATTTTGATCATCTTTGCTTGCTAATATGCTAAAAATCCATTTTTCATGTTCGTTGTGCCTTGTTTTTCTCTTATTTTTGAGTATTTTTCACAAACGCATGTTTTGTTGCAAAATAGTACCCAATGATGAGTGATATGTGCCTAAGTATGTTCAAAATACATAATGGACTTGAAACATAAATTTAATTAGCACTCTAATGGCTAGAAATTAAGTTTGTTGGTTTTAGGTTGGGTTGACCATCGGTCGAGTTGCCAACTCGACCGATAGATGGCTGAGAGCTTTTTTTAAAAAGCCTATCAGTTGAGTTTCTGAGTTCACAGAACTTGACCGATGGCAGGGCTGGAGCATTCTTAAGTTGGGTTTGGCTGACTATTCTCCCTCTCAACTAGAGAAAAGTCAATCTATTCCACCTCTCTAGCCCTGCCCTTCCCTTCCTCAACCTAACCCTAATCCGACCTAGCTAGACATTCCTAGACCTTCCCCCCTTGCCAAATCTAGGTCTATGGATGTTTTTGGTTGTGAGTTTTTGATCTTGGTCTCTCCTTCCTCTCTATTTTGTTTCCATGGCATCCCATATGAGGAAGAGAGCTGCCCCAGCTAATTCACCATCTTCTTCATCCTCCTCCCGCTTGATTCCATTTGATGACACTCTTTTTGTCTCAAATGAGGTTGTAAATAGGTATAAGGACCTCCTTGCCCAGAATCCTTTCCCTTTTTGTTCACTCTTTGAGCCTAGCCCTAGATGCCAAGAGGTCATAGATAAAGTTGCAGAGTTGTTACACGTTCACTATCTTTCTTCCTTGAGTGTTGAACATGCGTGCTACAACAATTCCATAACTAGCACGAAAGTGGTTCATGAATTCTATGCTAACTTGTGTTGGATTATGACACCCTCTTACCCACTCCTAATACTCAAGTAGTCCTAACGTCCATGATAGGTGGGAAGAAATTCCAAGTCTCTAAGGGTACCCTGGACATCTTCTTCTCAGGTACCAATGAGACTGACACCTGGTGTAAGGGTTACCCCGAGTATTTCGACCTAGTTGAGCCCGAGGCCTTCTACAAGCAATACGGTCTCACTCTATCTAACATTCATCGTTTCTTGAAGAAGCCTCAATTCCCCTTTAAGAAGAAGTGCACCCTTCCCTCCTATACCTTGGATCTCAAGAGGTGCATCCTTGCCCTAGTTGCTAACTATAATATCCATCCAAAGAAAAATCAAATGGAGATTGTAGAGAACATTATGGTGATCATGTATTGTCTCTCAGAGAATGTCGGTGTCAAGTAGTCAATATACATCCTCCATTACATGACCTACTTCGACTTTGGGAAGAACACCCGTAGCACCCACCCTCCCTACCCTACCCTGATATGTGGTCTATTTCAGCTTGCCACTGGAAAATCTCTTTTCCAGGACATTCATTGCAAACTTACCCGAAAATGAGTTTTCGTCAGTGAGACCACTATTTAGAAGTTTGTGCCTATCCTTTCCTCCACCACAACTGGTGCCTCTTCCTCTAACTCTACCCGAGAACCCCCATCCCCTCAGCCTACCTGACCTACCCATACCTCGTTCCATGTGTAGAATGAAACCCTTATGGGCTATATGATGCATCAATAGGCATACAACCTCCAGGTCCAGGAGCACCTACATTAGGACTTATGTTTAATCATGTCCAACCTGAACATGTCATGTGCACATCCCTACCCTGTCTACCAGCCCTACCTAGGAGGTGATTATGCATCCTATGCATAAAATCACTTTTACCCTACCCCTCCACCTACACCATCCGATGCTGCTACACCCTCTACTGCTGGTGGACCTTTCCCAGTCGTGCTACCTATGACTGTTGGCCCCTTGGCCACTCTTCTTGCCAGTCTTAGTAGTTATGCTCCTTCCTTCCCATAGGCCAATGAGCTCCATGCTCTTGGTATGTCTTGGGATGAGCAGAATGCTCATTGGCCCGATTGTGGTTTCAGTCCCTCTACTGACGAAGTGATGTTGGAGCAGGCTGATGAGGAGGTTGCTGATGCTAACGAGGCTGATGTTGATGATGAGGATGATGGTGGTACATCTGCAGATAATGATGTCTCTGATGGATTTGTTGGTGACTCCAGTGATGAAGGCGATGTTGTTGCACCTTCAGACGGAGATGATGACTACGAACCAGATGTTGAGGATGATGATGTTGTTGATATAGATAGCTTAGGTGTCTATTTGTCCTTAATTTGTAGTCTAAATGTTGATCATATATATCTTTCTAGGCTATTCTATATTAGAAAACATTTGGGCAGATGATCTGAGCTGTACTATTTTATCATCTTAGTTTTTATCACCTATGGATTGTAGCTATTTTATGAGAACTTGCATTCTATATTGTAATATAAATTGTGTGCATACTTACTCTTTGATTTTCTATATCTTATGAGTTGGTGCCATGTTCTACCATATTTTGATTATGCCTTATCTTATTTGTTTCTCTCGACTCTATTTGGTGTATGTTTTGAGATTGCATGTTATGGATATATGCTTGGTTGTTCTTAGAGAAGACCTATTTTATGCTCTTCTACACCCTTCCTTTTTGATAGTGTCAAAAGGGGGAGAGAACTTAAATGTTTTGAAGCTCAACCATATTGCTTTTATTGCCTATGTGATCCATTTCTTGTTCATTATATGTTTTATTATGTGACTTGCTAAAGGACCGTATAGTATGTATGTGTTATATTACTTTGTGTAGATAGACTAACTATGCAAGTTAAAGTAAGAAAAGATTGAGGGGGGAGGGGGGCAATTCACATTGTTTAAATCTTGAAGCCGCTTACAATTCAGAAGGCAAAGGTATACCTTCAATATCCTTTTCAATATGATTGAGGAAAGGTTTGTCATTGTCAAAAAGGGGGAGAATGTTGACTTGAGAGTTCTACATTGTACA
Source organism: Alisma plantago-aquatica (assembly GCA_963693085.1). NCBI lineage: Eukaryota > Viridiplantae > Streptophyta > Magnoliopsida > Alismatales > Alismataceae > Alisma > Alisma plantago-aquatica. The sequence continues at coordinate 952,637,089 of OY856410.1, read as the reverse complement.
TATTTTGATAATGACTCAAACATTCCATTCCTATGTATCTAATATGTTTGTTCAAGATTGAGTTTAGGGTTTGGGTACATATATAGGATCAAATTACACAATCCCTAGCTTGTTCAAGTTCAAGTCAAAAGCAATGCAAGTGCGCATTTTGGGAAATCACTCCGAACGACCTTAGAAGAATTTTGAAATCACTTGTACTGATGATATGACTTGTAACTAAGGTGAGAAAATTATGAGGGACACAAAATATGAAGTTTTAATCTCTCATAAGTCAACTTTGAAAATTTGTCATAGGATATTCAACGGTCGAGTTGGAAACTTGACCGATCCTATGGTGACTTTTTTGAAGATGACCCATCAGTCGAGTTATACATTCACAAAACTTGACTGACTGACTCACTGAGAAAATATAATTTTATCTCATAGGTCGAGTTTACCAGTACAAACTCGACTGATAGTTTCAAAATCGACTTTTTCTTTTAGTTGATCGGTCGAGTTACCTTTATTGAAACTCGACCGAACGTATTGTACAGAAAATGTAGAAAAAGTGATTATAACCATTGGTGAGTTATTTTAGGTGAAAATAGATATGTTGCTTTGTGTAAAATGACTATATTTCGACCCTAAGTGATCCCCAACTCAAGGGAACACCCCCAGCTATAAATAGGACCCATTGAAGTTCATTCCAAGTTTTCTCATTCATGCTATTCTAAGTCCTTGCCATAGTTGAGTGTGTTTCCACTCCTTGAACCCCTTCATCTCTCTAGTTTACACTTCATTTCATGATTATGAGTGAGATAGGCCTATTGTAAGAGAGCTAGTCCCTTGTGCATGTAAAGATCTCATCTTCTCCTACTTCCCTATCCCTTTCCTACATGAAGAAATGGTGAAGCAAGCTTTCTAGCTATTCCTCTTCAAGGTTGATGAAGAGGTGGTGATCCTCTCCAGGTGAAGGAGAAGGCAAAGGCTGAAGATCCACAAAAAATTGAAAAGTCCTTGAAGGAGGTAGACTTGTGCTTGAGTGGGTAAGACCTTAGAAGAAGGTTGAAGAATCTGGCAAAGTGGGTAAGTCCTTGGTAAGGCGGATTACTCTTTTTGCTTGGATGGGTAATTGGTGGTATTGTGTTGTAACTCTTATTGGTGATAATATAGAGCATAGAACTTGCAAATTCATAGAGGTTGACCTCTCTAGGTAATGGACTGACTTTCTCCTAGTTTGGAGAGTGGAACCACTCTACATCGCCTTATCAAGTGCTTGATATCAATCTCTCCCATCCTTGCTATGCTTGTTTATTAGGACTTCAAATTGCACTTAAGCTATTGGTTTCAATTTGATATAATTTGAAGGTCTAATCTATCTTGTGAGAAATTTTGTAGATCTATTCACCCCCACCTCTAGAGCCCTAGATCCAATAGTTAAGACACTTTGTTATTCGACTATCGTGTTGACGAGAGATATTGAAGAAGCCCTAACTAGAGGTCCATGGAATATCTTCGGACTTAACCTTCAAGTTTGGGAATTGTATCCAATGTTCAAGCCTAAAGGTGAATACCAAGAGATAATAATTTTATGGGTGTGAGTGTTAAACTTACCATTTCAACTTTATGTCCAGATAATGTTTGAATACATTAAACTGGTGCTGTGAAGGCTCATAAAAGTAGACAATCATGCAACAAGTAGGACAATAAGTACATTTTTGATTTACAATAGAATTAGATACCTCAAGGGATTTGAGCCCATCCCTCTTCATGAATGGAGAGGAATATGAGGTTGAGTATGAGGGGTTCCCGTGGGAATGTGCCACATGTGGGGAGGAAGGCCATATATCAAAGCACTATAACTCATAACAATGAACTGCAAAAGAAAATGGGATGGAGGTGCATAATTGTAGAAGGGTCATTGAATACAAAAATAGACAACAACAAGATAACTGGAAGACCTAACGAAATAAGGAAGGTGGCAGAAGAAGCCTTAATCAGATAGAAGTCCCACCAGATATGAGAACCAACAACATGTTTGGAAGCCTAGTGGAGGATAATAGTACTAAAGCAAACCAGGATGTGCGTGAAGACATAGTGGCAAAGGTATTTGACACTATAGAAAAATCTAAGAAACCAGCAACAGTGTGGTGGAAGAAGAAGAAAACATTGTAAGTGAAGAAGGAAGACAACAATATCGAGGTGTTGAAGAATATTACCAACATCATGGGAGTAAGGAACATGACTCAACTCCTAAAGAAGATCATTTTGTTGGAACTAAGACAGACAAAGTCATGGAAGTTGTAGAAATTAATGAAGGTGGCAAGGAGGAGGTGATATTAGAAAGCAAGGCAACCAAAGAGGGAGAAAAGGAAGCAACCTCACCAGAGTTGATCAACAACATAAACAAAGCTATAGACACCACACCCATTAGTTATGTGGGCATGAAAAGTAAGGGTAGTGGATTAAAGATGAAACATTAGAAAAAGGGGCATAATATTCCATCTATAGAACCTCAACATGAAGTACAAGAAGGCCTGACCCATACATACCCATTGATGAGCCACCAAGAGCCTAAGAGGAGACTATGATTTCTGCAATGCCTTACATAATTCACAGAGAATATGCAGAAACAACTAAGAACAAGGAAAATGAGGATCTGGAGGGTTATGTAACTAGTGTCCTACAAACCAAATCAATTTCTTAATGTTGGATATTATGTGTTGGAACATATAAGGGATATGTAAGACGGAGACACAATGCAATCTGAAAGAATTTATGTCTATACATAAACCCAAGATTTTTGCAATCATAGAACCTTGGATGAGTGGTGTTAATGCTACACAAACCATCAAGAAGTTAGGATATACCAGATTCATTCTGGTGCAGACCCACAATTTTTCTAGAGGAATTTGGTTATGCTGGAAGGGGAGCAATTTTTAGGTTGAAATAATCAACTACCATAGTTAGTTCATCACTTGTTGTGTCAACATTACAATTCTTATCATGTTTGTCTATGGTATCCCATGCATTAGTGTGCGAAAATACTTTTGGAAACATTTAGTGAAGATGGGCAAAACTTTTAGCCATGGATTGTGTTGGGAGATTTCAATACAACCTGCTATCCTGAGGAGTGCAACACGAGTCCACATTACAATTTCTCTAAAGCTTTTGTACTTCAAGAAATGTTATTAGCATCACAACTTTGGGATCTCGGGTTCTCTGGTCCCCATTTCACCTTCAAAAGATGAACTCGACAACAAAGAATTGGTCGAGCAGTAGCAAAAATTGAGTTTCTTAAAAGGTACCACAATTTCTGTGTAGAAAATCTTCCTAGATTGCAATCAGACTATAACCCTATTTTGGTGAGTTCAAAGGAAATACGAATGAGTCCTAGATGGTTTGTAACAAAGGTGTGGTGGGCACATGATGAAAGATTTAAGAATCTGCTGTCTGGAAAATTGGATACTAGGGTAGGCTTTTATGAAGCCTTAAACATATCCAGGGGCGCCATCACCAAATGGGATCAGGAAAAGATGAGAAACAAAAGAAGGAACAAATAAAACCTATTAAGGAATATCAAACAACTCAAAAAAGACCTTGTTGAGAATTACAATCCTATCACTGATGGGATCTACACCGACATGAAGGCATCGTTGGACGTCATTCTAAAGGAGGAGGAGGAATGGAGCCTAAGAAGTCATATCAATTGCCTAAGAAATGGGGATACCACCACCAAGTTACATAACACATCTGCGAAACAACAACAGAGAACGAACACTATAACTATGCTAAAGAATGCAGAAGGGGAATGGGTTATGGAGGCACTAAACCTCACTAATCTAGTCAGTTCTCATTTCACACAATTTTGAATAAACTAGAGAGATATCAGGGGGCGGTAGGGAGAAACATTCCTGGATACTTTAAGGGGTTGACACCCATGCAATTGTAGGCTACTACCATCTAGCCATCAAAGGAAGAGTGCTTGAAAATTGTATCAACGATGAATCCTTAAAAAGTGCCCGACTCGGATGGAATCAATGGACTGTTTGTCCTGAAACATTAGGCCACACTGAAGAACTCGGTGACTGAAACTGCAAGGAGGGTGCTGATAGGTGTTGGCCTGATGAAGGATATGTGTGACTCAATGATCGTTCTTATACCCAAAACTCAAAAACCAATCTCATGTGATCATCTAAGACAAATATCATTGAAAAATTCAAAACTCAAAAACCAATCTCATGTGATCATCTAAGACAAATATCATTGAAAAATTACTATCTAAAGCTGATTTCAAAGATTGCATTGGAGAGGTTGAAGAACTATCTACCAGAATGGGTCTCTCTGGATCAGAGTGCTTTTGGATCAGGTCGATGGATCATTGACAACATTTCCATGGAAAATGAGATCATCTATATGATGAGGAGGAAGACATGCTCAAAAATAATGGAAATAATGGTGGATCTTGCCAAAGCCTATGATAGACTGTCCTAGGCCTTCATTGCTGACACTCTGAAGAAGATCAAGCCATCGAAAAACATCATCAATTTCATCATGAAATCCATTACCATAGGAGAGAGTTCCATTTTGTGGAATGGTGACACTACTACATGCTTCAAGCCAAGTCGGGGATTAAGGTAGGGAGACCCATTATCACCATATATATTTGTGCTATGCATTGAATGGCTTAGCTGGATGATACATGCCTTGATGAGTGGGGGATATTGGAGACCATTCAGAATGGGCAAAAGAGGAATCATTATCTCTCATCTGTGCTTTGTAGATGACCTTATCTTGTTTGGTGAGGCATCTGGAAAACATATTAGGGCCCTCAAGAAATGTTTTAAGATATTCGAGAAGGTGTTTGTGCTGATGATATCTATTATGAAAACACATGTGTACTATGTTGCGACTGTCCCACAACCTGACTGGAGAAGAATCAATAGAATATGCGTGTTCTAGGAGACAAGTGACTTGGGGAAATATTTAGGTGTGCCTATATGACATAGTAGAATCACCATGAATACATATTTTGACATTCTGAAGAAGATGAACTGAAGGATAAATGGGTGGGCAGTGAGATGCCTTTTACTAGTAGGGAGATGTTGGCTCACTTAATCCACCCAGGAGGCAATCCCAACCTATACTATGCAGATGATGACTCTTCCTCTTGATCTCTATGATCACATAGATGGCTTCATTTACAGATTTTAGTGGGGGGAGGACATAACGCTCACCCCATGTCCCTTTTAGTGTGGAACAAGGTGACTTGTTAGAAAGGGAAATGAGGCATTGGCCTCAAATCTATGCGAGAATGGAATAATGAACTAATAGAAAGGAATGTTTGGGACATATAAAACAATAAAGATTCCATTTAGTACTACTTCATGAAAGAAAAATATAGCAATTCTCTGAAGGGAATACAATGAATCTATCTAGACTGGCGTTGGACACTTTAAATGTAAATGAAGAATTGAAGAAAACTCATTTTTACTGCTAATTAATGGGAGGTGTACTTCATTTTGGGAGGACACCTGGGTCAGACCAGGTCTGAAGCTTGGACATGAAACTTTGCATAATATACCAAACTCACTGACAAATCTAGTTGTTGAAAGTGTGGTATTAGACAATGGCCAATGGGATAAGGACTTAATGACTGGTTACCTCAGAAACTAGTCAATGTAATTCTCTAGATGGAACCCCTAGTAGATCACTATAAATATGATATGTGAATGTAGTCAGGGACATCGCATGGTAGATTTACCATGAAATCTGCATATCAAATCCTTTGGAAGGAACGTGAAATCTCTGTAGAAGGTGAATGGGATGTTATATGGAAGAATAAGGTACCAACCAAACTTAAGTTATTTGCATGGAAGCTTATGCATGATGCCCTTTTGACAAAAAAAAAGAAGAATGAGGAGAAATCTTAAGACAGTTAACACTTGTGATAGATTAAAAGATCAAGAAGAAACTAGGGTACACGCTCTAAGGGACTGCCCATTTGCAACGGATGCTTGGAAGAAGATCCTCACTGGTGGCACCTTACATGATTTCTTTCAATACGAGGGTATGATCTGGCTATATACATATATGAAGCAAAATAATACTAGAGAACAACAATTCTTAATAACCTGCTAGAATATATGGTTAGCACATAATCAATAAGTGTTTGAAGGTTGGTAGGTTTCAATAGATCATCAAGCTCAACATATCTATCGATACATTCAGTTGGATGTGATAGCATGGGAGAAGGATAATGTGCAAAGGAGAGCCATAACTCATGACCAATGGGGCAAACCACCATCTGGATGCATCAAAATGAATACTGATGTTACATGGAAATGCGATAAGGAAATAATTGCAATCATTACGTGAGACCATGATGGCAATTGGACTGAAGACCATGTCAGAAACACAACAATGGACTCTATAATTCATGCTCAGATAGTCCTTGTGGACATTGGACTCGACAAAGCTAGAAAAAATGTCATCACAAACCTAATCGTACAGACTGATTACAAGGTGTTTGTTGATATGGTACACTTAGATGAGGTGAGCATTCCCAGATGTGCTAGATTGGTTGATGGAATTCAACAGATAATGGCAGCGAACTCAGGGTGGACTATATAGTTCAACCCCTGAGGTTGTAGCTAGGCAGTTGACATATTGGCTACGGTTTACCAAAAACAAAGTATGAGGGTTCTTTGATCACCCTAGACCCTTGGATTGTCTTAATGACATTTTAAACAAAGAACATTGTAATGGTAGTAGTACTACCAAGTTTATTTTCCATTCCAACCTTGTAATGTGTAATTGTTTTCCCTACTAGATTGCAAGAGGAGGGTAGGATGAATAAATAGCCTTCTAGATTCCGCAGAAAAAGGGAGTGAGAGAGAAAGGGAGAGTGTCTAAATTGTAGGAGTCCTCATAAATTAAGACATGGTTAACATAAAACCTTTAGACCATATCATGTGTCAAAAGATGGTTGTGTCCAAAGTAGGTACTTTGTAAACATGAATAATGGTTTGTAAGAAATCCTTCATCTAAAATGTTTAGAGCAATGTACTTTCTTTAAGAAGGTGAAGACCACTGAGGTACATGTGTGCTTCACCCAAATATACCCTTTTCAATCAATAACTTTGTGATAAGAAATTCCATCAAAGGGATAAAGATATTTATATTAGAAAAGTAATATTCTAGCAAACTGGTCAAAGAGAACATTTGATACATCCCAACAAAAGTGACACACTCAATTTTCAATATTTTATAATTTAATATATGATTTGATATTTTAATCTATCCAAATGATCCAAAAGTTTTCCATGAAGATTATAATCATTTATTAGATCTATGATAAAAATTTAAGCAATTTTAGAGATCATTTGAATAATTATAAAATTCATACAGGCAAAAAAATGATATTTTTGGAAATATTTTTTGTTAGATTGATAAAACAATTTATTTTTCAATGAGATTTGATGGAAGGGTTGTTATGATTGTATTTAAGCTTGATATAAAATGTCAGACCAAATGGATCTCATTTGATGGGTCAAATTAATATTCTAGAACTATAATCGAACCAAATTTGATGCTTCAAATCATTTACATTATTTCAATAAAAAGATAAAACTTTCATATACTGGGATTCCTTTGTTCGAATAAGGTGAAATTTCAAATAGATCCTTTTGATTATAGTTTTCATTTTTGCTGAATTTTGGGAAATTTAATAAAAAATCAAGGATGTCTAATTAATTAATAATTCTCTATCATTTTTACATATTGAGGGAATTTTAATTAATTATTAATAATTATTTTTATCAAACTAACCTAGGATATCTCTAGAACCTTATACAATTAACCCTATGTGAACTTTCATGGCCAAAAAAATTCTTATGAAGATTGTAAAAGTTCACGTTTGGCAGAAATTCAAAATAAAACATCTCACGGTCTTATTCAACCTTAGAAAAAGGGTATCAAAAACCCTAGTTAACCAAATCTCTCTCATCGTTGCACTATATAGCCTAATATTAGGGGCATTGGATACATACCAAGAATCCACACCAGATCCATGCATATCTTCTTTATAAAGCTTGTGTCTTCACTGAGTTTCAAAGCTCCAGACATAGCGCCACCATGGTGGTTTCAGACCTCGAAAATGCTAACCCCAGATCTAGTTCGCTGTGAATAGACTTTACTTCGACACCACCAAGATCCCAATCACACAAATGGCACCTCAGATTTCTCTTCTTCCCTCAAAATTTGTTGCCTTTAAACATCCACCGCTATGTACTATACCAGCTGTGGGTATTATTCATCGCTGACCACTCTCTTCACAATGTATATGCATACACACTCTCTCTACAAGATTCATATTTTCATCATATCTCCTTCATATGATGTTGAGAATATACGAACCTATAGTGCATTTTGATCGCAAGAACGTGTCAGACACAGTGAAACTATTCTCAACATCTAATTCTTGATCCTTTTTCAAAAGTAATTTATGTAATGATCTTCGATGGTGATATGCAAATCAAGTTTGTAATTTTATCTAAATCTTGACTTGATATCCTGAAAATATTGAAAAATTAGTCTTTGATGTATTATCCAAATCACAATTATGAACTTTTTGAATCTAATTTTTTTGGAAATCCATATATTAGTCTTGATTTAGAAAATGAATAGTGATCAAAATTTTTGGATAAACATGAAATCATGATCATCATGAGGCTTAAGAAATCCTATATGGTCCTTGTGACCCCTCCATATTATTGACTAAAATATTAATGCATGAATACTCACTATTGTGATAGGGCTTGACTTTGACCCTACTTTTACTCTCAAGATCTTACTGTAATCTTCGGTGAAATATATGCTATTACACCATTTCCTTGATCAGACTAGACCTAGTGGTATTGATGATACTTTTATGTACCTCTTGAAAATGCATACTTGGATATGTATCTGTTTGAGATACCTAATTCCCTACTGAGTAGTCTTCTGATTTTCTATATTAGAATTTGCAACAAACTTGAAACATAAATGATATTTCACCTAGTAACAATGATTGTTGATATTGAGTATAAGAGACCTCCTCATTTCGAGGGTGGAACTTGTACATGTTGTTGACCTCCTCCCCTGTATGGGAGATGGAGTCTGATGACCATACCCATCTCATTGGGGTGATGCATCCACATAAATATAAGCATGCTTATTGATATAAACATAATGGGAAACTTGTAATAAAATTAGGTCGAATAAATACTACTTTGAAATTGCTTGTTGATTATTTGAATATTAGTCCTACCAAGTATACTACTTTGAGATAAAACTATTTTACTTTTTTTTAATAGCATACCATGCAGTTGCATTGATTGGGACATGATATTCGATTTAGACAAATGAGATGAATCATTATGAAGAATTGAATAAACTACTTCCACTCTTGACAAACATTGATGATATGGACAAATCTACAAAATCATAATTGGGTTGGTTAGTTCTTTAAATCTTTTGTTTTATGAGTTATTATTTCTTATTGTATATGAAAATGTGTGAGATCCATTTGGGCAACCTAGGAACAGGCACTTCAACCCCTTTATCACTGTCTATGCAATGGGATTGGGATTGGGGGAAGAACAATTCTGTTATAGTTGGTATCAGATCCTACACACTCTCATATACATTAAGTAAATTATTACTCAAGTGAGTCATCTCACTTCTCATCTTTTCTTTAAGGACTACCCTTTTCCATCTACTTGAAAGTAGTAGGATGACTTCTTATCTTCTCATCTCAGATAGAGTGACTTGACTCGACATGTACTCTGCCTATTTTTGAGTATCACTTGTCAACATTTGTTTGCTAGTGCTTGCTGTGACCTCTCTCAAGGAGAGTGATGAGTTTCCTAGCCAAGGCTAGATCTCCATGTTTTTGTGGGTTGTTTTGTTACTTGGTTATATGGCTTCCTTTGAGGTGATGATTCATCAGAGCACCACACAGATCCAGGCTCTCTATCACTACTACACGCTCAAGTCGAAGGAATTCTTCGTGGAAAGCTGCTTAAGACAACATCAAGGAAGAAGAATCAATGCAGAAGCGTTCTACTCTCTTTCCGATATGGGTTGCTGTGATGTTAACTTGATCTTTGTTTTCTCTTGCTGTATTTTTGCCTCAAATTGTAGATGCCGTATGGCTTACAAGTAATGAATCGATCCATTTGCCCTCAAAAAAATTAAAATATAAAAAGAAGAAAAAGTATGATCAATATCATTCCATGATCTGATCTTGAATTCATACATGAAAGTAATCATGAAGGTGATGAACTCTTATGTAAAGTTTAAGCAAACTCAATATACCAAATTGGGTATGAGTGCTTTTTATGTTTAAGGCAAATTTGTGATATGGTGAAATAAGGTGGAACTCATATTTTACACCTCATGGCTGAGGAGGTCCTTATTGATTGAACATGTGTTGCCCCTATTTTTTATCCAATCCCAAACATGATTAAGAACATTTTTCTCTATTGATATGTATCATGCCCCATACCTTGACATGACTACATCTTTGGATCCCCAGATCATGATGTAAAGACTTGTTAGAAGAGGAAACTTCCCTATAGACTATGCCTCTTTATAAGGCTCAATTTGGAGCAATATAAATCACAAAAAGTCTTTACCATTATACTTCAATTCTTGAGTTCCCATTTTGACTTCTCTTTCTAGGAAGACATTTCTTTCCTTGATCTATGAAAGGAAGAGAGCTATATTTTATTCCAAAATTTGAAAAATTGAGGAAAATGGTTACCAAACTTATGACCTTAATCTTTGATCCCTTGACATTGTGAAGTACAATTTGATAATTGATACTCCTATATTTTTTTGTGGTCAACATTTAGTGACTATGAGTACAAACGTGCTAGATTAGGGTGGTAGTTGACTTATGACCCCCCTAATCTTGGTCACATCACTATTTATGACTATCTTTGAAATTAATTTTCATCTTATTTATTAATCTCTTCCACCCAATTTTGATTCATTGACCTATGTCTGGAATCAGTCAGGTCTATGAAAATACTAATTCTCGAGTTTGAATCTCAATTTAATTACTATTGACTAGACCTAGTGGCTAAATTCCTAGAAAAACATAGGTCTAGATCCTTCAACAAACCACGATATCATGGTAATAAAATTGGAGATTGATATCACAAATATTGCTTGATTATTTCTTGATCATTGAATATAGATGAATGATCTCTCTAAGGTCTAAATGGGAACCTAAGACCTAGTTTTTAAATGTTTGGACCCATGACCTAGATATCCAACTTTCAACTGTCGATCTTGGCACATGATTATGGATCTTTATATTGAGGTGACTTGTATAATCACCCTATGTGGATCTTGAGAGTACCCTTGATATGTGACTAGTGAATTTCGTATTCATAAATCTCAATATTTTTAAAACAACTGACTATGTGTATTCATTCAATTTATGAATTAGGGTATAATTCTCTTGTTGACTAGGGTGGGACCTTCCATTGATTTTGGAAAAGGAATTGTGATATTGAAATATGATGTTTGTTTTGAATTGTTGAAATATGGAATATCTATCATGGATGTATAATGCTACCAAGGACATGTAGAAGCTAGGACCCTAAATTGTTGGGAGTGGAAGTTATATTGTACTCTTGACCCAAGAACTCTTTTCGTTTGACTTAAGATATGATCATCCAAATTTTTGACCTTTAAAATCTGATCTTGAAGATATTGACTCAGTGATAATTTTAAGGATGGTAATGTTGAATATATGCATCAGGTTAATTTTGCAAAAATGACTTAGGTCTAAATTGTTCACCCACTTCGGATATACTTGATGAAAAAATTAATGTTGAAATCTTGAAATATTGCGAGATTGTTGTTTATGGGTGAATGATCACATGTGTTGTCTGGATAGGAATGAAAACCCTAGACTTGAATTTTTGGAATCCAAAACAAGGATATTTGAATCTTGATTCTTGAATCACAATTTTTCTAGATCATGATCTGATTTGATTCATGATGGATAATCTCAATTCTTGTTCCCGACCTTTACTTGATACATGACTTGAAACTATTATCTTCTAGCCTCTAGTTGATCAATACAAGTTAAAAGTGACGTTGGATTTCAACATGATCCTAATTATAAGGACATAAAATGGATTTGATAGTCCCAATCATTGAGGTTATTTTTGTTTAAATTTTGGGTATAAAATTCTTTATAAGGTGGGAAGAATGTGTCAAACTCAATTTTCAATTTTTTATAATCTAATATATGATTTTGATATTTTGGCATATCCAAATGATCCAAAGTTTTCCATGAAGCTTATAATCATTTATTAGATCTATGGTTAAAATTTGAGAATTATTGGAGATTGTGTGAATAATTATAAAATCCATATGTGCCAAAACTGATAGTTTTGGAGATATTTTTAGTTAGATGGATAAATGAATTTATTTTTTGCTAAGATTTGGTGAAAGAGTGTTTATTATTGTAATTAAGGTTTTTATAAATATTAAACAAAATGGATCTCCTTTTATGGGCCAAATAAAATATACAATAACTATAGTCGAATTGAATTTGATGGTTCAAATCATTTATATTATTTCAATAAAATGATAAAACTTTGATATCTTGGGATTCCTTCGTCTGAATAAGGTGAAATTTTAAAAGGATCCTTTTGATTATATTTTGATTTTTGATGATTTTTTGAGAAGTTTATTAAAATTGAGGATGTCTAATTAATTAATAATTCCCTATCATTTTTACATAAATTGAGGAAATTTTAGTTAATTTTTTTTATGTTACTAACATAGGGTTTCTCTAGCACTTATATAAGTTATCCCTATGTGAACTTTAGTGGCCAAGACAATTCATACGAAAGCTGTAAAAGTTCACATTTGACGGCTATCCAAAATAACACATCTCATGGTCATTTTCAACCTTGGAACAAGGGTATAAAAAACCCTAGTTAACTAAATCTCTCACATTGTTGGCTATTTAGCCAAAAAATAAGGGGCATTGGATATGTATCGAGAATCCACACCAGATCCATGTATATCTTCTTGACAAAGCTCATGTCATCACCAAGTTTTGGAGATCCACACATAGAACCTCCAAGGAGGTTTCAGACCTCAAAAAACACTAACCCCAGATCTAGTTAGTTGTGCATAGATCTTTCTTAGACTCCACCAAGATTCCAGGAATACAAATGACACTTCAAATCTCTCTTATCCCCAAAAATTTGTTGCCTTTAAACAACCATGACGAGGTACTATAGTAGCCATGGGTACTGCTCATCGCCGCTGTCACACCACGATCTCACACTAACCACTAATCACGAGATTAGTGCGCGACGGAGGGATTATCACATAAACAAATCACTGAAAACTTTTTCTTTTTAAAACCTCGTAATGATATCCGGATTATTGTTGTAAATTAAAACATAAATAACTATTGCGGAAGCATTTCAATTAAACTGGCTAGAGAACATAAACAGAGTTTACAACATGTAATATTATTTAACAGAAAGTAAACATAACAGTTAATTTACATCTTTATACACATTTGCCATACGTACTCTCTCTCACCCATGCCATGTCCCAAGGACCGAGGGGAAAGGACGAAGAGACCTCTAACTAGACTAACTACAAACCTTTTAATAACTAGGCGTTAGGATGAAACGATCCTTCTGATTCCTGCTGTTGGCGATAACCTGAAAATGTTTTGAGTAGAGGTATGAGCCTACTCGCTCAGTGAATAGCCTTTCATTTAGCTATCACTAAACAACTCATCAGATTTATAAAATTTAAATAACATGAATACAGTACAAACAGGGCAGTTCTAATGACATAGCAGATTACAGAATATAGTCGCATTTCTATACAACAACAGGTAATTTAAACCAATAAACAGATATAATGAATTGGCACAAAAGTTCAGATATATTAATTTACTGTGATCCTATATGATTACATAATTATTTTATTATGCCCCAAACATATGCAGCGCACTCTACATATGAAGATCTGTAGCGAACTACGATCCCACCGTACAAGACTTAGCGACACACCCGGGAAATGCTAAGTCTGACTGTCCGTCCTGGTCTGCACATGACTCTCGGGCGGACAAGGGCCCCAGGCGCACAAGGGCCTGTCTGCACTAACTCCGAGTGCTCTGGACTCCTCCCACCCTGTAGTGCACAGTCGGAGGGTCTGGGTTACCACCATGACACAAGCACAGATTAATGTTGAATAACCCCCATTTTTCTCCAGTGCCACCGTGACACAAGCACGTGTTGTTGTTGGACACTGTCTGTCTGCCCTCGTGCCACCGTGACACACGCACGGATTATTGTTGAATACGAGCCCGACCATCTAGGCACAAGGCTAGATCGATCGTTTCACCCCAAAGGTACAGACCGTGCAATGGGGTTCTACGGTGTTGGGGCACCTAAGTCTATTAACTGACTAACATATAACCATTTAAACAGGAAATTCACATTTACTGATTTCATATCAGATCACAATACACTGTCATTCTAAACCGGCAGAGCAATATATTTCGAATCATTGTAATTTCTGAGAAATTCTCATACCATGCATTCAGACAATTTAGAAATGCATAAATAACCTAACTTATTTCAATTTGGCACATACATAGCGAATTTACGCAATTGAACATCTTATTGCACAAAATTAAAGAAATTTACTTCACATTTGAGAATCATACTCAACAATTATCAATTATCTAAAATTCTCGAAAAACGTGCACATTCACCCTAATCCTGGTTTGTGCATCACTTAACTCAAGTAAAAGTTAATTACCTATCAGAACACAATTTAATAACAATACTTGAGAATTTCTGGTAATAATTCAGAGAAATGTGCCATTTCATGTAAATATCAATTTACACATATTAACGTCAAAAGATATATGCAATTAGGGTTTTATTGCATATTTTTATTTACCGTATCAACTTTGAAATCGTACATCTGATAATTTATCAGAAATCCTTATTGTCTGGGTTAATACCCAAACCATATCATTTCCATACATGAATTTCTAATTTCAACATTCAAATAAGCAATTTAGGTTCCAATGAACCTTATAAAATCTACCGATTCAATCCACACTGATCAAATGCTAAATTTAATAATATAACAGCGTCTAGAAGCAGTTTATGAAATAAAAAGTCGGGCGACGCCAAACGCTGTCCTACGCCTGATAACGCCTGTTATCAGCGTAATTTGCGCACATAACTAGAAATATTCAAACGCCTGAGTTTATTAATGATAGATGAATGAAATTCTACTCACAGTGATTTGGTCTGTCCGGATTCGTCCGGAGATGTGTCCAGGACCTGATTCCGGGCAAAAACTGGTTGCCTTCAACCTTGGATTAAAAATCTTGTTCACGTAAGGTAACTTCACACTTACAGCAAATTGGCGGAGGAAATCTTGGATTCATAGCTAGAAATTGGCTAGGAGCTGCAGCTTCACGAACCTCTGAATCGGAGCTCAAGGTAGCTCCTTAGCTGCTAGGTGCCCCAAGCGGCGCCCTTCTAGCCAAGCTACAGCAACCGTAACTGCTGCTGTACCTGCCGCTGGCTACAGCTGCTAGGGAGCTGGCTAGGAAAGCTAGAGGAGGAAAAGAAAGAAGAGGTAGGGAGTAAAGGAGGAAGAAAGGAAGTAGAGAAAGGAGAAAAACCACTGGAATCGGAGAAGAAAAGAAGATCGCCCCTGCGATCGCCTTTGCGGGCCTGCACCTCCTATGCGCCGCCTTCAACAGCTAACAATGAAACGGATAATCAACAGGGAAATAAACGAAAGGTTTATAAAGAAAAGTTTTGGAAATTTTACAATTTCAACCCTGAAATCGGAAAAGATCATAACTTTTGACTCGAAAGTCCAAATCAGGTGATTTCTTTTGCATATTTTCAAGAATGAGGCTCACTACAAAACCAAGGCATGGAAACATGCTAATTATACTGTTTTACTGGTTCAAAATTCTAATTGTGTCCAATTATCACTTTACTCAAATTAATCATCTTAATTATGCACTAATTAATCTTATGTGCTTGATTCAACTAAATCAAGTTAATGATTCACTAACCACATCATAAGCACATAAGTTAGCTCAAATAACTTTAATTAGGCTCAAATTATAAAGCTTACCAATAAGCTTTGGAACAGGTCATAACAACCGCCATCTCTTTTTGTAAGGTATATGCACATTGTCTCTCTACAAGATTCATATTTGCATCATATCTTCTTCATCTGATGTTGAAAATATGCAAACCTATAGTCCATTCTGATCACAAGAACCTATCAGACACAATGAAACTATTATCAACATCCGATTCCTAATCATTTTTTAGAAGATATTTATCTAATGATCTTTGATAGTGATATGCAAATGAAGTCTACAATTTTATCTAAATCGTGACTTGATATCCTGAGAATCTTGCAGAATTAGTCTTGGATCTATTATCCAAATCACAATATTGAACTTTTTGAATCTAATCCTTTTGAGGAAATCCATATCTTAGTCTATATCTCAAAGATGACAAGTGACCATAATTTTTGGGTAAAGTCCTGCTGTGAACTATAGATCTTGATACCAATCTTTATAATCTAGAGAAACATGAAATCATGATTATAATGAGACTTAAGAAACCCTATATGGTCCTTGTGACCCCTCTACATTATTGACTGAAATTTTAATGCATGAATACTCACTATTCTACAAGGGCTTGACTTTGACCCTACTTTTACTCTCAAGATCTTACTCTATTCTTTGGTGAAAGGTATGATATTATACCTCCTCATTATTCACACTAGTACATGAATGGTCTATAGCGTCGATTTTTTAAGCCTAAAGTGTCACTTTATAACTGACCCCTATGTGGTTGTCGCTATAGAATTTTGTCTATAGCATCAGATTTTTTGACCAAAGAAAACCGACCTTACAGAGTAAACACCCACCCAAGAGGTTGTAAAAAATCTGACCCAAGTGAGAAAGAAGAGCCTGTAAGGTCGGTTATTCCAAAAAAGCCGACCTTGTAAACTGTCTTGGTCAAGAAATATTTCGACCAAGATTATTTCAAATGAGAAAGAAGAGCCTGTAAGGTCATTTATTCCAAAAAAGTTGACCCTGTAAACTGTCTCGGTCGAGAAATATTTCGACCGAGATTATTTCGGTCGAGAAGATTGTCGACCAAGAAAGTACTATCTGAAGCATCAGAGATTTATTTGGTCGATAAATTTGTCAACCTAGAGACCTTCGATCGAGAAAATTGTCATCCGAAAGGTTTTTGGTCAACAAAATTGTTGACCGAGGGAGTGTCTGTTGTCGGTTATTCAATCTTTAGGGTCATTTTTTTATAAATAACTGACCTTAGAGGGTCTGGAGCTCAATTTTTTGACCTACTAGCATCAATTTTCTTTAAAAAAAGACCTTATAGAGGACCTATTAGGTTGGTTATTTAATAAAACTGATGCTAGAAGGTCTATAGATTGAGCTTGATAACCAAACCTCTAGGGTCAGTTATTTAAGAAAACACACGCTAGAAGTTACAATTTTTTTTAAATTTCTACAGAAACTGAAACATAATAGAAGAACAAGAAGATTCATATATTCTGGGAGAGGGGAGCATTTATGCTCAACTGTCACCATTCCAAACCACACATTCATAACAAAAACGATTCATATATTCAGTTGAGTTACACATAATCACATCATAATTTCCAAAATGATAGATTGCTAGTCTGAGATGATATTAAATGTCATATACAAAAGTAAATATGAAAGAGTACTAAAACCACATATATAAATGGAGGTGACATATTTAATCCAATGCTATATTGAATTCATTTATAAAAGCATCTGACCACTCGTCTCAGAATTCATTTATGTCCTCACGTGTGTAAGGCTGAGTTGTAATGATCTGTAACAGAAAATGCACATGCTAATATTTTATAAAATGACTGCAATCACTTGTAAATTTATGATGTTATTCTTTATTACCTGATCTATAGTCTGAATGTCATGTGATGCTTGTTTAACAATAGCTTGCATATATTTGATTACATAGTAGCCACAAACTTAGTCATTATTTTGTATAGGACACTACAAATAACAAATTATACTTAATGTTAGTAAACTACTATAAATAGGAGTTGGGATAAGACTATAAGAGTTGACATATAAGAGTTGAAAATTAATACATATAAGACTAAGCAGTTGTCAAAGTAGCTACCTTGACATTTTTCAAAGTCAATGTCTTTAATTTTGTGGGTATTTGTCCTCTAGATTCACGAAAAGCCTTTATACCCCTATCAATTAAACGATAGTTGGTAAAATAGAAATTTTAAATAGAAATATCTTGTTGAAGCATTGAATAAATTTATACTTACTCCATAGCTGGTAATTTCAATTTGTGACCCCGTGTTGTTTTACCCATTGGGTCAAGATAATAATGAGTCATCAATTTTGGTACAATCACCACTAATTCCCAATGTCTATCTCTGAGTAAGAATAAAAGAAACATTAAAATAAATAATTTTATTCATTATTAAAATTATATTGAATAATAATACTTATTGGATGTTAAAAGGAAAAAGGATAATTTCCTTGCCCTCATTAGCAAAATATTTGAATGCAGTAGAGAAGTACTCATTCACATCCTCAATATGTGTCACCACTTGAATAGTGATTGAAGGAACTAAGAATCCAACATTTCATATATCAAAGTTTGTGGTTTCGGTATATAAATAGTTGTAAAACATTTGTAATTATTTCCATATATCGAAATAATCTAAAAATGTGTATTGGAATTTTCTATATTGATAGATGCGTACCTTATCCATAATTCTATTATCAAAGTATTCAATCAATCATACCAGAACAACTCTATAATATCATCAATAATAATATAACTATCAAAGTCCTTCCCAATTACATCTTCTGTTAAATTGATCAACATTTGTAATCCAGAGATTTGGTTGGCTAAGTATCGAGACAAACATTTACATTTACTTCCCAACTCATCGAATGTGGATTTTGGAATAAAAGATGGCTTGGGAATAGGAGGATGACTACTAGAATTTTTACTTTTTGGTTTACAAACATGATAATTAAATTACATACTTATATTACACGAGTTCATATATACAGTCAAATATGAAAAATACGATAGAATTAAGGTATACCTAATCATCGATAACCAAGTGTCTAGGCCAACCAACCATAGCACCCTCATCTTCTTCAACTGTACTATAATCATGATTAGGTATGGTTAGTGGTTTGTCCCCCATTCCGTCATACACAAGATGGATGGACACACGACAAATGTCATCAGTAATTTGTTGGCAATGCAATGTACCACCAAGGTTGTTGTGACATCCCCGAATTTTGTAAAACTTAATCTGATGTGTGACGTCCAAATTGAAACCTCTCCTCAACGAGAATCGCAATTTAAACTCCACACTCTAGGCTAAGAAGAAGAAAATCAAGGGAGTCAGAAGGAAACAACAATAGCACATGTACCTGAACAATAATAAAACCATACACACATGTCCACCATTCAACATATAATTACAACATGAATTGTTACAACAATTGATATTGCATATTCAACAACAAACTTATACATATACATGTACTACCACTAAACTACATGATCTTAAGACAACATGTCCACCTGTACATCAGCTCGGCACACAACTCTCAACTATCCTGGATCTTCAAGAGCATAACCACAACCTCAACAAAAGATTACATGCGGTACATGCCAGCACAATATTCAAGAATATTGTACTGAGTATGCCTACGTGTCTTTTATATACCTCTCATCATATCTTGGCAATAAGATAAAACTAATACTTGGTAGCAATAGAAAAATATAAGAAAAGTGTATACTTGCACAAAGATATTCATTAGCAAAAGAGAACACATATATTTTAAGCACATTTTCATCATATATCTCGTGTGTCTGCCACCAAGTGGCTTTGACGTCTTCAGGCCTTATGATCTACCACCAAGTGGTTTGTGATCATTATACAAACACCGTATGATCTACCACCAAGTGGTTGGTGATCATTATGCATGCGCTCTACCAACAAGTGGTTTATGAGCTATATTATGATGGAACATCTATATTATGTTTGCAGGTATTCATTGCCATAAATATGGAAATTCCAGCAACGTATCATACAAGACAATCATTTCAATCAATACCATATGCCAAGTCTTTACTACCATATAACACAAGCATAATGTATAATAAGCCAAGCAAGAGGTAACGACGTACCTTGATCACAGATATCCTAATCACATATCACATTCCTGATGTCAACTATGTATCCCAGGTCAAACCCTGATAAAGAAAAGATCACATACTATCATCAGGTTCACATCATCATTAACCCTAGTTATGTCCATTTTAGGATTTACTTAACTTAGTAGGATATTCCCACTTTTACTTGTATTCTTATCTTAGAATTATCTTACTGATGTCATATTCCAGATTATTGTTCATTAACTGGATATAATTCTGTGTCACATTATTATATGAACATATTTAACATTATGTCACTTTATTAACCATCTTAAGGTTACATCACTTGTATCAAAGGTACTCTTCATATAACATGAATTTCATGTACAAAACTGATCTCAGATCTACATATTATCTTCCAGTTACTGATATGAGGTTTTTTTTGTAAATCTCATCATTTATTGAGCACGCAAGTATTTATTACATTTTATTTAGGGTTATTAGCCCTAATTATCTATGTTAAGAAAATTGTATGATTTCGTTCATCAACATGACCATATCTGACATCATATGCACTATAAACATGATTATAGACTTACTAACATGTTATCATAATTTTAGGCCATCATTTACTATTTATTATCCTTAAAACAAGAATTACATATCTTACATGATATCACTGATATTAATGTATCAAAAGCCTGATACTATCATTCTACTGTGTTGTACTCATTTTTCTGAGAATTTCAATATATTATTTGTATTTTTTTGATGCTCGAGCTAATTACTAGGAATTATGCAAGATCTAGACATTTTTTAGATATTTACCTTGTTCAATGAATTAGCAGTCACCACGTGGCATGTGAGAGGCGTAGCCCTTTGCTTGGTCTACTTGAGCTGGGCGGTCTACAAACTAGACCGGTTCACTTGGTTGACTAGGAGTTAGACCCGATCTGCTCCACCTCCTCCTCTCTTCTTTCCCACATGATCCCTCACTTTCTCTCACGGTCGATTCCCCTGTGGGACTCTCCTTCCGCAACGTCACCGCCACCTGGGACTCTAGGGATCTCGGCGCCGGTGCTCTCTGTTCATTTCTTCTCGCCAGAATGTTGCGACGCGTTCTGTCCACATGGGTCCATAAACTGAGCTTCCGCCCAAGATGAGCATTGTCGTGGCTCCACAACGAGCAAAGAAGATCGTCGGGTCTAGGCTCAATAGAGCTCCTCTTCCCTCGCGAGTCCTGCTACCACCGTGCGGTTGGTCTCTAGCCGATGTTGTGAGTGGTAGTTCTCCAGCACGGGATCCACCATTCTGTGCCCACAGAGCTCGCTGGTTTCATCCCCCCGTCTCACGGCTAGTCCTGATGTGCACCAGATGCACGACGCCATCATGCGCTCTTACCTAGCACACATGCCGCTGAGGCTGAGCTTGGTACTGGCTATGCCTGGCTCCCTCTTGGGTCTGCCTAAGGTCACCGATCTTGGTGCCTCAATGCTGGAGTATTCCTCTGGTTCCACGGCATCACGGTGCTAGCTCCTGCCACCATGGTGGAAGAGGAAAGGGAAAGCTTAATATGCTCATGCTCATCCTCCTCCACCGGCTATGCTCAGCTTCCTTCTCACCTCCTACTCAAATAGTACCCAAAGTCCACTGAGTTTAAGCAAGACTCCTCATAGAGTGATGCCAACTGTCTATTCGGTCCACTCCTCGACCCACGACAAGGTATCTTAGGGATGTGGCAGTCTGTTATTCTAATGGGGTCTACAACTGCTGTGAGGAGGATAGTCTCCACGACCGTCTGATGTGTCCAAGAGATGAGATCAGAGGCTCACCGGGCCAATCTGTGGCTCCACAAAGCTCATGGAGCACGTGATCACATAGACAATCACAAGTTAAGCTTACATAAATATCAGACCGAGTATTATTGTCGTCAACATATTGCTTATCTCATTAACTACAAAACCCTATAGTTCTTTGTAGGAATACTCAAATACCATTGAATTATGGACATAGCTTTCTCATCTTTCAAATTTCACTAAATAAAAGTTTGATGTCAAAACACCCACAAAAGATCATTCAATCAATTCCTTAAAAGAGGCACATAGTGGACCATGTAAACCTCTAACTTCATGATTAGTCTCATAAACGCATAAGTCAAGGCAAGGTGTTATCTTCACAATATACCTGCATGTATAATCTCAAATGTCATTTCAACCCATCAAATCATGTATTCATATATATAATTGTGCATCTCATAATATCAAAAGGTCACTCTATCACATCCTACACAACTTATAAGAATATTCGTCCTCGAAATTAAGCCTGAAATCCACTGTATCACAGTTGTATACCTTGCTCGCTGCCACAACATTATATTCTTGAACCTCCACTGCAAGTTTATAGTTCATACCAACCTAGAATTGATATAATATAAGTTATATATGAAGCAGTAAACTAGATACCTATTACAACTATATATATATCAAATATATATCATATATATATCATACTAATAACACAACATATAGAACAAAAACATACTGCAGATTGTTATGGTGGGTCATTGGGAGTGCTCCCATGACCTTCTACAACTGGAGCATGGGCTTGTACCTCATCACTTGAGAGATGCACAATATGAATAGGTTGAGAAGGTTTAGTAGGTTGAAATAAAGACATTATTTCTTTTACTTTTTGTGCTACTAATGTTTCAACCTCCTCTTCTGTAAGAAAATTGGACCCAACATCCTCACCTCCCTTGTAATATGTACTACAAGATGAACCATGATATCAAAAAATGAAGGAGGAAAGTACTTTTCAAGCTGACACATGGTAACAATTACATCTTTCTGTAATTTATCAAGAGTATCAGGATGTATCACATTGTAGCATATTTCATTGAAGAAGAAACAGTCTTGTGATTGCAAACCTTACATGCTTCGACAATATAGATCGAATAGACACAAGTAAAATTTGTTGCATTAAGGTGTTACAATCATGAGATTTGAGACCTATCAACTTCAGATCCTTCTTTGATACCAATCTATGAATATTAGAAGAGTATCTTTGTGGAACCATTATATTATACAAGAACTCACAGAAAGGCTTTCTCTCCCGCTTTGACAAAGTGTAACAAGCTGGTGGTAAATATGTGCGCTGACCCCTGATCTCCACTGATAATTCTTTTATTATACCCATTAATTCTAAATCATTTCTATATTTGATGTCGTCTTTAGTCTTTCCTGGTACGTTCAATAGCATACCAATGATGCTATCACAAACATTTTTTTCAACATGCATGACGTCAATGCAAAGTCTAATTGCCAAAGATCTCCAATAAGGAAGATTCCAGGATATTGACCTATTCTTGTATAGAGATTTGTCACATGCAAGAGTACGACTACTTGAACTCTTTTTAAATTCATTAACAATATGTTTCACCCGATCATATACAACATTTCCTAGTATAGGTTTAGGAGCACTTCGTTCCTGAGTTGACCCATTAAAGGTTTTGTGTTGCCTTCGATAAGGATGCACTAGTGGGAGAAATATCCGATGACCAAGATATACAATTTTACAACCATGATTCAGTCAGATTGAATCAATATTTTCCTCAGAAATAGGACATGCTTTGTATCCTTTTATTCTATATCTAGATAAATTTCTATAAGCTGGAAAGTCATTAATCGTACAACACAACATAGCACGCAAACTAAAGATCTCTTTACAAGAAGTATCATATGTCATAAAACCTTCTTCCCATAGTTTCATTAGGTCATCAATTAGAGGTTGAAGGTAAACATCAATATCATTTCCAGGTTGCTTGGGCCCTGATATCAATATTGATAACAAGACATACTTATATTTCATACACAACCAAGAAGGAAGATTGTATATAACAATCATAACAGGCCACATGCTATGT
Organism: Alisma plantago-aquatica; assembly: GCA_963693085.1. Lineage (NCBI taxonomy): Eukaryota > Viridiplantae > Streptophyta > Magnoliopsida > Alismatales > Alismataceae > Alisma > Alisma plantago-aquatica. Next base: position 952,612,873 of record OY856410.1, on the reverse strand, counting down.
TGGATGCTTAATGTACCATAGGGATTCATTCCAACTGTAAAGAGTCCAAGTCTTAAGTTTCTTGGTTCTTTACCAAATTGAGGGTATAATAAATCAATTTTCTTCCATTGTGGTGAATCAGATGCATGTCGTAGGATGCCATCATCATTGGCCTTTAACTCCCCATGCCAAGACAAATTTTGTGCATCTTCTGTATTAACAAATAAGCGTTGAAATTGTGGTATTATTGGTAGATACCACATCACCTTGGCAGGAGAGCCATTTTTAGCCTTAGCGGAATTTGTGGTCTTATACCTTGGTGCACCACATTTTAGACAATTTATCAAATTACTATAGTCCTTCTGAAATAACACACAATCATTTAGACATGCATGAATCTTATTAGCCTCCATTCCCATTGGACACATTATTTTCTTTGCATGATATGTTGAAATTGGAAGTTTGTTGCCTTCAGGAAGAATTTCCTTTAATAAAGACAACAATGACGTGAAACTCTTATCACTCCACGGGTTTGAGCATTAAGAGTATATAATCGCATCACAACACTCAACCTCGTGAACTTAGTACAACCCTTATATAATGGTTTTTTAGCATCATGGACAATGTTTGCAAATAAATAAGGTGGATCAATGACATTGTCCCGACAACTATGTAGCATATCATCAACCATATCATCCTAAATTGGGTCATCCTGAATCAGTTCATCATTGACATCAACATCATTATCTATATCTTCTTTGCCACAACTATTAGTATCGACATTTTCTTATCCATAATTAAATTTCTCTCCATGCCAATACCATTCATTATAACCTTGTATGATCCCATTGCATATGACATGATTCTTTATTTCCTCAACAATATCAACTTTCAAATGGTTACAACAATTTCTACATGGACAATATAGCCTATTTGTAGGTAGTTTCCTATGTTCCTCAGCAAATCTGATAAACTCATCAAGACCTTTGGCAAACTCTGGACTACAACGATTCTTGATAGACATCCAACTTTGATCCATTTTATATATCACATTAAAATTAATTTTAAAACTAAGTGTTTAATATTGATACTATAAGATGTAAGTTTTTATTGATAGGAAGTTAATTACATTTATACTAAAGTGTACCACCTATCCCATTTTTGAATATTTAATCTCACTAGTAACTATATAATGTATGTTTAGTTTTGAAGAAAATTTTAGCAGCATTTCCCCTAAGTTCTCCAAGTACATCGATGTAAATGGAAAATAACCACCACATATGTATCCAGAGAACAAATGAGGAAATACTACTAAATTTTTCTTCAAAACTAAACATACATTATACAGTTACATCCTAAGTGAGATTAAATATCTAAAAATAGTCCCAGACCGGGGACTATCCAGAATTTACTCCTAATGAGTAAATTTTGAACGAGTTTCTAAGTTGATAAATGCGTAAATGTATTATTGTCATATTTATATATTAAGTTAAATATCATGCATCGATGATCTCATCTGTGAACCCAAAAGTGTCAATCTGGGAGTACACATGTTTAATCTCATATTAATTTCTAGAATTTATATAATGATTGCATATGAAAAAGTACATGTTTTTATTATTGGTTGGGTTACCAATCATGTAAAATAGAAAAATAATATAACTGTCCATTTAATGGCATGCAGGTCCACTCTCGATCGAGAATTCATCGACTGAGAGTCCACCTGCGCACGGCGTCTGAAACGACCGACACCAAACTGAAAATCAAATTAACGAATGCGGAAGCGATTAGCAGCGGAATTATCAAAAATCACTAAAAATTTAAAACTTTTGTAAAGAGATCTTTGAAAGATAAAAACTCTTTCATAAACAACATGATAGGTCATTTACAAACTGATCCATTGATGCATCTCTATAATAAACACATCTCGAGCATTACAACAAAACCCACCTTGTTAACTGTACAAGGTAAGATACAAAATCTCGAGGCATCATGCCAAAATCTCAGATATATTGACTCCTAGGACCTGAGAGTATAGAGACGACATAAGACACACTATCTACAAGACTAGACAGTTAGTATCTCCACCTGAGATTCACTACTTCCCCGGATGCTATTGATGCTGTTGTTGCTCATTCTTAAATGGATTCCTTCGTCCTCGGCGTCTACCTAAAAAGTAGAATCCCACAGAAGTGAGACAATTTAAACAATTGTCCCAACGAGAGTTATAACTCTCCGCCAGAGGCTTTGTTATAGCATATAAGGAATAACAGAAGCAAAGTAACTGAAAATATCAACAGCAGGTTTGGTAATAAGTAAAACAACATTTACTTAAGCAATCACTTCATTAAAGCAGATGTAGAACATGTATTCTAGAAACTTGAATAGACTATTAAAGTTAACAATGTAACATCAATCATTGTTTCTCGTAGTACAACCTAAGCAGTTGTACTATACGGCTGATTATATTTTTCAAACATCATTATGCCCTGCGGAGATGAGGTATACCTCTCATACTCCAACCGACCATTTATAAAAATTGCGTCGGTACCATACATAGGTCATCAAAAGAGACAGATTCTTATGACCTCATCTTCCTCAGTCAGTAAGAGGATTTACTAGCAGGACATCTTGTGTCTCTGCTATAGTAGCTATCCAGGGTATTCTAGAAACTTCGCTATAGAGTTACAGTGGAGTTCTGAACTCTCATCGTCATCGAATGATTTCTTGTTTATCTCTCATCGATGCGGTATTAGTAATTTCTTCAGGAGATTTGTGGTACATCACCCGGTATGAATATATAGTGAAGGGTTGAAAGATTAAAGTACATCTACATCAATTCCTACACTAGGACGTAAGGATATTCACGTCCATATACCCCCATATACTCAAAAGTATATGCTCCAGGAGTTCCCTTAGGAAAACCGGTTTCACCATCATTTGGTCTCTGACAATGATGGATCTATGGTCAGGGCTCTACATGATATGATTATACTTGATTAGTTAGGTACATTCTAGCATTCGTTTAGCATCAAGCATGTTTCCAAGCATTAATCATTAGAACAACAGCTATAAAAGTAGAATACTAAATGTATCAAGTCTAACTCACATCAATTATCAATTGGATACCATTTCTTAACCATTTCATTACTATGATTCAAGAATAGAGTATTCAAACCCTTAATTCATCATAAGTCATCTTATTAGCATGGCCTTGATGTTACTCATGGCTCTCATAGCCTATCAATCTTATATGATGTCACTTAACTAGGCAACATGGTATATCACTATTCACAAAGCTAATAACTTGCTTCCAGTGAATATGATATCATAACCTTTACCTGGATATAATCATCCTTTTATAAGAACCTGCATGGTTAATTCAATTGACAACAATAAACATTTCATTTCCAAATCAGCAATTTATAAAGCAGAATTAACCTTTCAATTCAGGAATAGTACCTTCATGCTTACACTAAGGCTAGGTTCCCTTATTTACATCAATTAGGGTTATTCAATCCCTTTCTTTATAATTAGGAATTATTATTCCTCATCTCATACTTTAATCATGAAGATTCATGCTTAAAAGCATAAGTAGGGTTAGGGTTTACCCCACTCAATAAAGGTTATTGAATCCCTTTGTCTTATAAGGCATAAGAATTCTTATATTGTAATTAGTTCACAGGGTTTCATACTTGAAAGCATAACCCATGACTAGGGTTAACATACCCCATCCTTCATTAGTTAGGGTTTTTATTCTTTTACTTCAACATAGGGTTATAGAACCTCTTAGCTCTCGAGGCATAAAGATTTCTCATATTACAACTTGTAATTAGGGTTTCATACTCAAAGGCATAAACCTGAAATACTCCATTTATCAGATCACCCTAAATTAGGGTTTACTATTCACGTTACATGTTATTACCCTATAATTAGGGTTTACTATTCACTTCATAGTGAATTGAGCTCATAGCATCATTATATATGAAAATTATCATCATTGATGCCCTCAAATTAGGTTAAGATTCATTAATCATTATAATTAGGATTTCCATGATCTTACCTTGATGGATCATACCCTAATCATGTACATTCTTACATATTGAAAGTATGTTACTTGATTCTCATTCATATTAGGAGCTTTCTCTCTCTTCTTACTACTAGATGATGTTTAAATCACTCTAGGTTAGATTAGGTCAAGTCATCTTTGATTAACATAGATTAAGTCAACCCATTATAATCATTAGGGTTTGCTTGATCAAGGGTTGTTATCTACTTGAACCCTTCAAGGGTACCTTGGTAATCTTCTTTAATAATCATAACATGGGTCAATCTACTAATCACTTAACCCCTTAATGTCTTTAGGTATCATTCGGGTTTAGATTAAACAACCATTGAACCATCTAAGCCTTCAAGGCATTAAGCATAAAATGATTCAGGAACATGGTTATTCAAACCCTCAGATTATCATAACACTTGCTACCAAGTGACATACAAGCATCAAGTCATCTAAAAACATGACCTTGATTGAAGCAATGTATATACTTTTCACATATCATTACTCTAAAAGCTTATAATTGTTTTCAAGGAATATGACATCATAACTCTTACCTGGATATGATCACCTCATAATATCAACTAGTATGACTTATACAAATAAGGACATGCATATATAACAATGTCAACACAATACCAAAACTTTTCTATTTCTTTATAGGACACCACGGCCGTGCCACCTTGCACGGTCGTGCAAAGTAAGGCTACCACGGTCGTGCTCCCTTGCACGGTCGTGCAAGTTAAGGCTACCACGGCCGTGCTCCCTTACACGGGCATGCTACATAAGATCATTACATGATTCATATTTATATATATATATAAATATATGTATTATAATCTTTCATTCTTTTAAATTGATTAGGTCACATCAACCCTTCAATCAAGTACATGCTACTATGGTTAGCATAGTGTGTCAAGCTATTAATCCTATAAACAATTAAGAATTCTCCCTTTAATTGGTTCTAATCACTTATGTATTATTAGGGTTTCAACCTTAATACCTTCATATATTATCATTACTAATCATTATTGGATCAATAGAACATTCATCATCTTAATTCCCAAAGATTTAATCACATTGGACCTCCATTACATAAGGTATCCAATTGAATTAGGGTTTCCAATGTTGATTACTTCAATCATTGAATTCATGGAACCAAACATCAATTGGACCTATACTCATACCTCAATTAATTTTAATAGGTCAACCTTCAACTGATTTGACCCTTAATTAACCCTCAATTGTTCATCAATTCGGGTTTGATTCAATTGAATTAGGGTTTGGAATCGATGATCCTTCAATACTAATCAATGTAAGACTAGTTACTTTGAAACCATAGAAACATCATCCAAATTGGGTATGACATGACCCCAAATGGTATTGATGTTGTTTGTATGACCTCCAAATGGTCTTGAGACCGTTTTCCCATCATATCATCAAAATCCAAGTCAATCAATTAAGGTTTGAATCATTGGATTGATCACCAAATCAACATTGCATTGTATATCAACTTGGTACCTTTAGTCCTTTAAACACCTAACCATACTCAACCCTAGACCACCAAACGGTCTTGGGTGACCACTAAACGGTCTTGAGACCGTTTGGATGAGCTCCAAACGGTCTTGAGACCGTTTGGCCCATCCATCTTTTGGATTCTAGTGAAAAATCATCAAGGATTGGTCTATCGAGTTGATCAACAATTCAGCACTTAATTGCAATATGATTGGTACCTTTGGACCTTCAATTGATCAACTATACTTGACCCCAGACCTACCAACGGTCTTGGGTGATCCCCAAACGGTCTTGAGACAGTTTGGGTGATTCCCAAACGGTCTTGAGACCGTTTGGGCCAATCAACCCCAAACAATCAATTGAATTCAATGCAAATCCAACACTTAGTCGATTAGGGTTAACACCATATCTTTTGTCCTTCAAAAAATTAACCATATCCAACCCTAGAACTCCAAATGGTCTTGGGTGACCTCCAAACGGTCTTGAGACCATTTGGGTGATCCCCAAACGGTCTTGAGACCGTTTGGGCAAGAAAACCCAAAAAGTCATTTCAATCAAGTTGAAAGTCAGCACTTAATCCAATTAGGGTTTACATAATTGATTAGCCATAAACGCACGATTCCTTCATAGTTAATCCCTCAAATTTGGAGGGTTATTAAAAAATATAATTATGAACAGGAATCCCAAACGGTAAATGCTTGGTCAACGCCCTAAAATGGTCTTGAGACCGTTTGCCCAAAAAGTTCAATTAATCATATTGGAAAATCAGCATTTAATTCAATTCAATTACCTAATTGTTTAGCCATTAACTCATGATTCCTTGAGAGTTAACCTATCAAATGTTGTAGGTCATTAGACCACATCATTCGGAACAGTAATCCCAAACGTTCAATGCTTGGTCTACGCACTCAAATGGTCTTGAGACCGTTTGCCCAAAAAGTTCAAGTTAATCAGACTAAAAATCAGCATTTAATTCAATTCGATTTGCCTAATTGATTGGCCTTCAGTCTACGATTTCTTTGGAGTTAACCCCTCAAATTTGGTGGGTCGTTATCCTACATAATTATGAACAGAAATCCTGAATGGTCAACGCTTGGTCAACACTCTCAAACGGTCTTGGAGACCATTTTCTCCAACCGACCTTGTGAAACCGTTTGCCCTTCAAACGGTTTTGCAAACCGTTTTCCCCAAACCGTTTGGCCAAAGGGGGGGAAAACAAGACTGTTTAATAAAGTAACATTGATAATCACGTCCATCTTCTTCTACCTCCAGATCAAGGTCTGTTATTCGTGGTTTTAGTTGCAAGAAAGTAAGGAAGAGTGGGAAAGAAGAAGAACTAAGTACTAATTGCAAGAACAAAGATATGCATAAGAAAGCAAAAGGTTTACAGTTATAAAACCCACCTTAAGGTCGTTCCTTGAGCTCCAAGCTTCCAAGCTTCAAGCCTTTAATGGTGTCTTGAGCTCCACAGGTCGGCCAAGGGTGTTTCTCCAAGGAAAGGTTGGGAAAAGATGGCTAGAAAGAGGAAACAAGTAAGGAAGACCATAAAACCAACCTTGCACCATGAATTCCTCCATGAATCCGAGCAAGAAGATGACCAAAGCTTACCTATAACTCCTTATCCGTCCTCCTCTGCTCCAGAGCTCTGTCCTATGTCGGTCTAAGCAAGGGGATAAGAAGGGAAGTGAAGGAAACGATCCTTGCTAAGTGAGAAAAGGTGTATATATACTTTGGGTGAAATTCCAACATAAGGACAACTTATTTCTCCATTTCTCATCTAGGTCCTTCCCTTCTTCTAAGCCCCGTTTCTCCCTTCCATACTTAAGAAAAACTCATCTTAAACCCAAGGTCTAAAGGTGAAGAAAGCCAACTTTTTACTAAGTTGCACATATAGAAGGGTTATTAGGCTTATAACTTGATTATTTAATTTATAAGGGTTATGTTTCTTATTTGATTATTCAATTGAAGTGCCCTATTCATCATTCTTACTCTCAATGATGCCAAGAGTCATAAATATACTCTAAAAGGTGTATTTTACAAGTTTCATCCCTCATTTTGGGTAAATTACACTTTACACCAAAATTAGGGTTTTAAGCACAAGGATTGCCCCACAAGCTGCATCTCAGTGCCCAAGCTTGGGGAACCAATCACACTTCATCACATTCACTCTTATGATGTATCAAAATTAAAGTAACATCTTAACATGTGCAATTTGCAAGTTAACCCCTTTTAATTGGGTAATTTGCACATAGGTCCCTATATTACAAAACAATATTACAACATTGTTCAAAAGGACAGAAAGGGAAATATATATTCCTAAGAAGCTTTAATTACATTATCAATAGATAACCACAAGAATTTAATCACATGATTAAGAAAAACACCTGGGGTTAGTTCATAACCCAGGTCAGGGATGTTAGAAATTATAAACCCCTAACAAGGATTTCGTCCCCGAAATCCTAGAAAGAAAAGGGAAAGCAGATATTATTTAAGCATTATACCATTATGTCTTCAAGTGACATTTCGTTATTATGGAAAATCATAGAGTTTTGTTCAATACAAAGTTTCTCCACTCAAGTTTTTCCATGGAAAGATTCACATGGGACATATACTCTCATGTTTCTTAGTTAAATCAACATTTTCTTAAAATCACAATCATACTCCGTCATCTATTTTGAGACTATATAAGTCCTTTCATACATTGATTGTGTCATCTCACCTGATAACACCATACTAACTTTCCTTATTACTTACACTAAGTAACTCATTAGTTGTACATTCTCTTATCATAGGGAAAAGTTACTTATCAATCAAGGACTTATTTGATAGATATCTTGGAGAAAGATATGTTTATGAAAACATAAACCCCTAACAAGTGATGTTCATAATATTTTACATGTTTACTTTGATTCTATTGTTGACTATTCCAGGTAAGCAACATAATTCATCATATATATTATTACATTCTTATCTTGTTACCTATTACATGTGTTATCGACACATTACATCTTCTCTTCCTTTCATCTTGGAACATTACTTGTTACATATATTCTCAACTTGGAACTAAAGTCCAAGATAAACTGATACCTTTTTAGGTATACTTCACATAAACATCTTTATATTATGCACATCAAGTGTCCTAAGACCCACTTGATTGCCATGTCCCTGGAAAGAAAGAGAATAAGGGATCATATTCCTCTTGTTATATCATGTATTTTCAACCATTCATTAAACATCTTATGATTCCATCATATTTTCACATTATGCAGAGGATCTTTATTATTATTCTTACATCTTTACTGGACAAGGTTGACCTCCCTTATTCCCATATTTTTTATTTCTTGATACTCATTAGATTGTTTCAGAATGACTACTTGATCAGAGCAATAAAAAAGATAACAATCTAGGAGTTTCCAAATTTACTTTATCATCAGCAATTGTATACCTGGCCAGGGTATATAAATACTAAGATAAGGTAATATGTATTTGTATACTACCATTTTCCTTCTCTTTTCCTATTATCACAAGTATAAGATCTAACATTACTGAATTTTATCCAGACATCTCTTTAATACTTCATCCTTTTTATGGGGGTAAGAATGTAACATGAAACATCTATTTTATACAACATTATAAGTCCTTATAGGATTAATTAAGAAAAGTTCAATCAATTACTTTCTCAGTTTTGTCTAAGAGATCATAAAAAGACATATAAGAATAGCATTTATTTCGTCTAACCTGTCATGACTCGAGGATTATTCATTGTCTCAAGCTGATTCTGCCTCAGAGGTTTATTTTCCATAACATTTCTGGCTGGGCAATTTCTTGCCAGATGTCCAACCTTCCTACATAAGTAACAAATTCTAGGTCCCAATATGGTCTGAAGGGTTCTTTACCCTTTTTGGATGACCATTGTCTTGGTGTACTAGGTCCTGGTTGTGTTGGTGACACCAGAAACTTCTTCCTTTTGGAACTACCAGGTCTCTGCTCCTCGGTTTTGATAGGCCTTTTCTCAATTCTTCCTTTATATTTCTCTTCTGGACAATTATTTCTGATATGTCCAGGCTTCCTACACCTATGGCAAGTCCTGGTCTCTGGTTGTATTCTAACCCCTATATTACTGTATACTGATTCATCAGAATGAGGTTGAGCACTGACTTGCTTTAGGTTCAAAGCTTCATCATTTACCATTGCTTCAACCTGTTGTTGTGGTTCACATATTCTGTTGATATCCAAAACATCATCATTAGGAGCTGGTAATCTGGGTTGTATTGCTAGTTCTTGATCCACTAGATACATCATGGTAGCCCTAAATTCCCCAACAATGATTCTTAAGGAAGAATTCCTTATCATGGTTGGGTTAGCTTGGGGAATCTTAGGTAATTGTCCCTCTATTGCTTGCTCCTCTGCACGTCTTCTTGGTGCAGTATTGTTGCTCTCCACAGCCAACTCCTCATCCGATCCAGTCATCTTCAAGTTCTTCTCCTCCTATGTGAGCAGAAGTTACCATCAGATACACTGGAGGTCACTTAGAACAGACTCTACTACCTAAGTCCTATGTCTCTGTAGACTCAGTGAACCTAGAGCTCTGATACCACTTGAAACGACCGACACCAAACTGACAATCAAATTAACGAATGCGGAAGCGATTAGCAGCGGAATTATCAAAAATCACTAAAAATTTAAAACTTTTGTAAAGAGATCTTCGAAAGATAAAAACTCTTTCATAAACAACATGATAGGTCATTTACAAACTCATCCATTGATACATATCTATAATAAACACATCTCGAGCATTACAACAAAACCCACCTTGTTAAATGTACAAGGTAAGATAGAAAATCTCGAGGCATCATGCCAAAATCTCAGATATACTGACAGCTAGGACCCGAGAGTAAAAAGACGACATAAGACACACTATCTACAAGACTAGACAGTTAGTATCTCCACCTGAGATTCACTACTGTCCCTGATGATGTTGATGCTGTTGTTGCTCATTCTTAAATGGATTCCTTCATCCTCAGCGTCTACCTAAAAAGTAGAATCCCACGGAAGTGAGACAATTTAAATAATTGTCCCAGCGAGAGTTATAACTCTCCGCCAGATGCTTTGTTATATCATATAAGGAATAACAGAAGCAAAGTAACTGAAAATATCAACAGCAGGTTTGGTAATAAGTAAAACAACATTTACTTAAGCAATCACTTAATTAAAGCATATGTAGAACATGTATTCTAGAAACTTGAACAGACAAATAAAGTCAACAGTGTAACATCAATCATTGTTTCTCGTAGTACAACCTAAGCAGTTATACTATACGACTGATTATATTTTTCAAACATCATTATGCCCTGCGAAGATGAGGTATACCTCTCATACTCCAACCGACCATTTATAAAAATCGCGTCGGTACCATACATAGGTCATCAAAAGAGCTGGATTCTTATGACCTCATCTTCCTCAGTCAGTAAGAGGATTTACTTGCAGGACATCTTGTGTCTCTGCTGTAGTAGCTATCCAGGGTATTCTGGAAACTTCACTATAGAGTTACAGTGGAGTTCTGAACTCTCATCGTCATCGAAAGATTTCTTGTTTATCTCTCATCGATGCAGTATTAGTAATTTCTTCGGGAGATTTGTGGTACATCACCCGGTATGAATATATAGTGAAGGGTTGAAAGATTAAAGTACATCTACATCAATTCCTACACTAGGATGTAAGGATATTCGCGGCCATATACCCCCATATACTGAAAAGTATATGCTCCAGGAGTTCCCTTAGGAAAACCCGTTTCACCATCATTTGGTCTCCGACAATGATGCATCTATGGTCAGGGCTCTACATGATATGATTATACTTGATTAGTTAGGTACATTCTAGCATTCTTTTAGCATCAAGCATGTTTCCAAGTATTAATTATTAGAACAACAACTATAAAAGTAGAATACTAAATGTATCAAGTCTAACTCACATCAATTATCAATTGGATATCATTTCTTAACCATTTCATTACTATGATTCAAGAATAGGGTATTCAAACCCTTAATTCATCATAAGTCATCTAATTAGCATGGCCTTGATGTTACTCATGGCTCTCACGGCCTATCAATCTTATATGATGTCACTTAACTAGGCAACATGGTATATCACTATTCACAAAGCTAATAACTTGCTTCCAATGAATATGATATCATAACCTTTACCTGGATATAATCATTCTTTTATAAGAACCTGCATGGTTAATTCAATTGACAATAATAAACATTTCATTTCCAGATCAGCAATTTATAAAGCAGAATTAACCTTTCAATTCAGGAATAGTACCTTCATGCTTACACTAAGGCTAGGTTCCCTTATTTACATCAATTAGGGTTATTCAATCCCTTTCTTTATGATTAGGAATAATGATTCCTCATCTCATACTTTAATCATGAAGATTCATGCTTAAAAGCATAAGTAGGGTTAGGGTTTACCCCGCTCAATTAAGGTTATTGAATCCCTTTGTCTTATAAGGCATAAGAATTCTTATATTGTAATTAGTTCACAGGGTTTCATACTTGAAAGTATAACCCAGGACTCGGGTTAACATACCCCATCCTTCATTAGTTAGGGTTTGTATTCTTTTACTTCAACATAGGGTTATAGAACCTCTTAGCTCTCGAGGCATAAAGATTTCTCATATTACAACTTGTAATTAGGGTTTCATACTCAAAGGCATAACCCTGAATTACTCCATTTATCATATCACCCTAAATTAGGGTTTACTATTCACGTTACATGTTATTACCCTAGAATTAGGGTTTACTATTCACTTCATAGTGAATTGAGCTCATAGCATCATTATATATGAAAATTATCATCATTGATGCCCTCAAATTAGGTTAAGATTCATTAATCATTATAATTAGGATTTCCATGATCTTACCTTGATGGATCATACCCTAATCATGTACATTCTTACATATTTAAAGTATGCTACTTGATTCTCATTCATATTAGGAGCTTTCTCTCTCATCTTACTACTAGATGATGTTTAAATCACTCTAGGTTAGATTAGGTCAAGTCATCTTTGATTAACATAGATTAAGTCAACCCATTATAATCATTAGGGTTTGCTTGATCAAGGGTTGTTATCTAGTTGAACCCTTCAAGGGTACCTTGGTAATCTTCTTTAATAATCATAACATGGGTCAATCTACTAATCACTTAACCCCTTAATGTCTTTAGGTATCATTAGGGTTTAGATTAAACAACCATTGAACCATCTAAGCCTTCAAGGCATTAAGCTTAAAATGATTCAGGAACATGGTTATTCAAACCCTCAGATTATCATAACACTTTCTACCAAGTGACATATAAGCATCAAGTCATCTAACAACATGACCTTGATTGAAGCAATGTATATACTTTTCACATATCATTACTCTAAAAGCTTATAATTGTTTTCAAGGAATATGACATCATAACTCTTACCTGGCTATCATCACCTCATAATATCAACCTGTATGACTTATACAAATAAGGACATGCATATATAACAATGTCAACACAATACCAAAAATTTTCAATTTCTTTATAGGACACCACGACCGTGCCACCTTGCACGGTCGTGCAAAGTAAGGCTACCACGGCCGTGCTGCCTTGCACGGTCGTGCAAGTTAAGGCTACCACGGTCGTGCTCCCTTACACGGTCGTTCTACATAAGATCATTACATGATTCATATTTATATATATATATAAATATATGTATTCTAATCTTTCATTCTTTTAACTTGATTAGGTCACATCAACCCTTCAATCAAGTACATGCTACTATGGTTAACATAGTGCATCAAGCTATTAATCCTATAAACAATTAAGAATTATCCCTTTAATTGGTTCTAATCACTTATGTATTATTAGGGTTTCAACCTTAATACCTTTATTGATTATCATTACTAATCATTATTGGATCAATAGAACATTCATCATCTTAATTCCCAAAGATTTAATCACATTGGACCTCCATTACATAAGGTATCCAATTGAATTAGGGTTTCCAATGTTGATTACTTCAATCATTGAATTCATGGAACCAAACATCAATTGGACCTATACTCATACCTCAATTGAGTTTAATAGGTCAACCTTCAACTGATTTGACCCTTAATTTACCCTCAATCGTTAATCAATTAGGGTTTGATTCAATTGAATTAGGGTTTTGAATCGATGATCCTTCAATACTAATCAATGTAAGACTAGTTACTTTGAAACCATAGAAACATCATCCAAATTGGGTATGACCTGACCCCAAACGGTCTTGAGACCATTTTCCCATCATATCGTCAAAATCCAAGTCAATCAATTAAGGTTTGAATCATTGGAATGATCACCAAATTAACATTGCATTGTATATCAACTTGGTACCTTTAGACCTTTAAACACCTAACCATACTCAACCCTAGACCTCCAAACGGTCTTGGGTGACCACCAACCGGTCTTGAGACCATTTGGATGAGCTCCAAATGGTCTTGAGGCCTTTTGTCCCATCCATCCTTTGGATTCTAGTGAAAAATCATCAAGGATTGGTCTATCGAGTTGATCAACAATTCAACACTTAATTGCAATATGATTGGTACCTTTGGACCTTCAATTGATCAACTATACTTGAACCCAGACCTCCAAACGGTCTTGAGTGATCCCCAAACGGTCTTGAGACCGTTTGGGTGATCCCCAAATGGTCTTGAGACCGTTTGGGCCAATCAACCCCAAACAATCAATTCAGTTCAATGCAAATCCAACACTTAGTCGATTAGGGTTAACACCATATCTTTTGTCCTTCAAACACTTAACCATATCCAACCCTAGACCTTCAAACGGTCTTGGGTGACCTCAAAAAGGTCTTGAGACCGTTTGGGTGATCCCCACACGGTCTTGAGACCGTTTGGGCAAGAAAACCCAAAAAGTCATATCAATCAAGTTGAAAGTCAGCACTTAATCCAATGAGGGTTTACATAATTGATTAGCCTTCAAATCACAATTCCTTTAGAGTTAATCCCTCAAATTTGGAGGGTTATTAACCAACATAATTATGAACAGGAATCCCAAACGGTCAACACTTGGTCAATGCCCTCAAACAGTCTTGAGACCGTTTTCCCAAAAAGTTCAATTAATCATATTGGAAAATCAGCACTTAATTCAATTCAACTACCTAATTGTTTAGCCTTTAACTCATGATTCCTTGGGAGTTAACCTATCAAATTCGGTAGGTCATTAGAACACATCTTTAGGAACAGTAATACCAAACGGTCAATGCTTACGGTCTTGAGACCGTTTGCCCAAAAAGTTCAAGTTAATCAGACTGAAAATCAGCATTTAATTCAATTCGATTTGCCTAATTGATTGGCCTTCAATCTACGATTTCTTTGGAGTTAACCCCTCAAATTTGGTGGGTCATTAGCCTAAATAATTATGAAAAGAAATCCCAAATGGTCAATGCTTGGTCAACACCCTCAAATGGTCTTGGAGACTGTTTTCTCCAACCGACCTTGTGAAACCGTTTTCCCTTCAAACGGTTTTGCAAACCGTTTGCCCCAAACCGTTTGGCCAAAGGGGGGGAAAACAAGACCGTTTAATAAAGTAACATTGGTAATCACGCCCATCTTCTTCTACCTCCAGATCAATGTCTGTTCTTCATCGTTTTAGTTGCAAGAAAGCAAGGAAGAGTGGGAAAGAAGAAGAACTAAGTACTAATTGCAAGAACAAAGATATGCATAAGAAAGCAAAAGGTTTAGAGTTATAAAACCCGCCTTAAGGTCGTTCCTTGAGCTCCAAGCTTCCAAGATTCAAGCCTTTAATGGTTTCTTGAGCTCCACAGGTCGGCCAAGGGTGTTTCTCCAAGGAAAGGTTGGGAAAATATGGCTAGAAAGAGGAAACAAGTAAGGAAGACCATAAAACCAACCTTGCACCATGAATTCCTCCATGAATCTGAGCAAGAAGATGACCAAAGCTTACCTAGAACTCCTTATCCGTCCTCCTCTGCTCCAGAGCTCTGTCCTAAGTCGGTCTAAGCAAGGGGATAAGAAGGGAAGTGAAGGAAACGATCCTTGCTGAGTGAGAAAAGGTGTATATATACTTTGGGTGAAATTCCAACATAAGGACAACTTGTTTCTCCATTTCTCATCTAGGTCCTTCCCTTCTTCTAAGACACGTTTCTCCCTTCCATACTTAAGAAAAACTCATCTTAAACCCAAGGTCTAAAGGTGAAGAAAGCCAACTTTTTACTAAGTTGCACATATAGAAGGGTTATTAGGCTTATAACTTGATTATTTATTTTATAAGGGTTATCATTCTTATTTGATTATTCAATTGAAGTGCCCTATTCATCATTCTTACTCTAAATGATGCCAAGAGTCATAAATATACTCTACAAGGTGTATTTTACAAGTTTCATCCCTCATTTTGGGTAAATTGCACTTTACACCAAAATTAGGGTTTTAAGCACAAGGATTGCCCCACAAGCTGCATCTCAGTGCCCAAGCTTGGGGAACCAATCAAACTTCATCACATTCACTCTTATGATGTCTCAACACTAAAGGAACATCTTAACATGTGCAATTTGCAAGTGAACCCCTTTTAATTGGGTAATTTGCACATAGGTCTGTGTATTACAAAACAATATTACAACATTGTTCAAAAGGACAAAAAGGGAAATATATATTCCTCAGAAGCTTTAATTACATTATCAACAGATAACCACAAGCATTTAATCACATGATTAAGAAAAACACCTGGGGTTAGTTCATAACCCAGGTCAGGGATGTTACAGTGTCCAGGTCCACTCTCGGTCGACGAATTCATTGACTGAGAGTGGACATGGACACCACACGCAACTGGACTCTCGGTCGATGAATTCTCGACCGAGAGTGGACCTGGACGCTACCTTGGTTGTGATGGTGGTACCATGACGGGCATAGATACACCTATATAAACAGTCTTACCTCTGTAAAGTCTTCTTGGAAGCGGCGACGACCTTCGTGGAAGAGGCGGCGACCTTTGAGGAAGCATGGAAGAGGCGATGACCTGGTGCGGTGCGGTGTAGTGCGGTGCGGCAACAAGGTCTCAGTGGTGCGGCAATTAGGTCTCGAAGGTGCGACAAAGAGGTCTCGGCAGTGCGGCAATGAGGTCTTGGTAGTGCGACAATGAAGTCTCGACTGTGCAACAACAAGGTCTCGGCGGTAGTGGAGCTTTGGGGGCGCAAGAGAGAGTGAAATAGTAGGTCTCGGTAGTGAAAATGAAAGGTTCCTGTATATCCCCATGCCCGACCTGTAGGGTCGATTAAAACATAAAAGTGACCCAAAAGATAAGCGGTGCCCATGTCGGGTAAATTAAAAACACCCAAACTCCAACTTAGTCGAGAATTTCATCGACTGAGGGAACCTCAGTCGAGAATTTTGACGACCGAGGTGACCTATAGGGTCGGTTAAATGGAAAAAACTGACCCTAGAGGTACTTATACACGCACAAAGGAAATTTGGATCCAAAACCCTAAACACCCAAACTCAACCTCGGTCGAGAAATTCGTCAACTGAGTTTACTTTTAGGGTCGGTTAAATGGAAAAAACCGAACCTAGAGGTACTTATACATGCACGAAGGAAATCTGGATCCAAAAACCTAAACACCCAAACTCAAACTCAGTTGAGAATTTTGTCGAACGAGAGAACTTCGGTCGAGAATTTCATCGACCGAGAGGACCTCTAGGGTCGGTTAAAAGGAAAAAACTGACCCTAGAGGTGCTTATACACGCACGAAGGAAATCTGAATCCAAAACCCTAAACACCCAAACTCAAACTCGGTCGAGAATTTTGTCAACCGAGAGAATCTCAGTTGAGAAATTCTTCCACCGAGGGGACCTCTAGGGTCGGTTAAAAGGAGAAAACCGACCCTAGAGGTGCTTATACATGCGTGAAGGCAAACTGGATCTAAAATTCTATTCGGTCGACAATTTTGTCGTCCGAGGGGACCTACAAGGTCAGTTAAAAGGAAAAAACCAAACCTAGAGGTACTTATACATGTACAAAAAAAAATTGATTCAAAATTCAACTCGGTCAAAAAAAATTTCGACCGAGAATCCCTACAAGGTCGGTAATAAGGAAAAAACCAACACTATAGATCAAGAAAGTACTCTCAAAGGTCTTGTATAGTCAGTTTCTGAAGAAAACCAACCTAATAGGTCTTAAATGGTGCCCACATTTTTTGAAGACATATATGGTCGATTATTTGGAAAAACCGACCCTATAGATCGAGGCGCGAAGCCAAAATCGAGCATTTTTTTCCGCAGGAAACTATAATGGCCTTTCTAATCCCATTCTCTGTAAGGTCACTTATTTTATGAAACCGACCCTATAGAGGTACACTACAGGGTTAGTTATTTTAAGCAAACCAACCCAAGTGGTCTTAAGTGGTGCCCACATTTTTTATAGACATATAATATCAGTTATTTGGAAAATTGACACTATAGAGTTACACTACAAGGTCAGTTATTTCAAGAAAACTGACCCAAGAGGTCTTAAGTGGTGTCCGCATTTTTTGTAGACATATAAGGTCGGTTATTTGAAAAAACTGACCCTACAGGAAGCCACGTTATTGGCCAAAAATGTAGTAGTGACATACTAGTTGATTGATGATACTTTTACTTTCCACTTGAAAATGCATACTTGGCTATGTATTTGTTTGAGCTTCCTCATTCCCTACTGAGTAGTCTTCTAATTTTCTATATTATAGTTTACAATAAATTTGAAACATAAATGATATTCCCCATTAGGACTACTAAAAATAGTGATTGTTGATATTGAGTACAAGCGACCTCCTCATTCGGAGGGTGGAACTTGTACAAGTTGTTGACCTCCTCCCCTATATGGAGAGACGGATCCTGGTGAACTCCCCCATCTTGTTGGGGGCAATGGATTCATATAAATATAAACATGCTTGTTGATATCATCATAATGGGAAACTCATAATAAAATCATGTCAAATAAATACTATTTTGAAATTGCTTGTTGATTATTTGAATATAAGTCCTGCCAAATACACTACTTTGATATAAAACTATTTTAACTTCTTTTTAATAGTGTACCATGCAATTGCATTGATTGGGTAACACTTTTTGATTTAGGTAAACAAGATGGATCAATATGTAAAATTTCCTAAATCGTTTCCTCTCTTGAAAAAAGCTGATGATATGGACAAATCTACAAAATCATAATTGGGTTGGTTAGTTTATTAAATATTTTTTTAATGAGTTATTATTTCTTATTGTATATGCCAGTGTATGTGATCCATTTGGGCAGCCTAGGGATGGACAATTCAATCCCGTTATCATTGTGTAGGCAGTGGGATTGGGATGGGAGTAAGAACGGTTTTGTGACAACAACCTTCTTCGGGTGAATGACATAAAAATATCAATCCAGTGATATGATGAGAAGACGTAGGAACTATTAAAAAACACATACAACAATCATTGTAAGATTGAAGCTAGGCTTAATATATGTCCACCTAGAATATAGCAAATTAATATCACACATCCCTTCAAAAAGAAGTACAAGAAAATATAATTGAAAAATATCATCTATAAAAGGATCTACTCCAAGCTATTATGCCTCAAATATAGAAAGAATGTTTTTAGCAAAACATAGATGTTTAGTCCATATATAATGATAATGAATTATATTGTTCTTTTAGTGTTTGGAAATATAGATGGTTTCACAATACTATGTGGCCTTTAGGCTAACAAACTCCCCCTTTGTGTAAATGTCAAAACATATCCGTCCATTGAAATATAAAATTACCACAAAATGATATCTTGTTACTACAATTTTATATACGATTATTAGATTTGGATTATGTGTATGATAATATAAAAGGATAATGTGACATTTTCATCAAACCATATGGAATATTCATTCATGATTACATATTGATTAGTTATAGTCCAAAGTAGAAATAATTAAAATCCAGACATTAGCATAATATGCATTATATGTGTTTTAGGGTTTGTGTTCCCTTATATGATTCAAAAAAATGAAAAAGGAAATATTAATAGATCTAATGAATGCATATGGCATCAATTAGTTATCCTAGACTTCCTAGATGCAAAAACTTTTGTTAAAGTTATTATAGGAATAGTTGGGTCATATTTAGGATTAGGAGAAGAAAGACATGTGTTGAATGTTGGTTTGCATGCGAGAAATACATAGAAACAAAGGGTGGAACATGTGATGATTTTTTATTAGAAACATCTTGTAGAGGATGATGAAACACCATAGGGGAAAAGAATTATTGATATCAATGATGAAATGTATTAGAACCTCCACATTGAGTAGGTTATATTCTTTTAACTTACGTATAACCTCTAGATGCCCTTGCAAAGACAAACTTGTAGCCTGTTCAATGAGCTTTGACATTGTCACGTACTCAGATTCCTCTTTTTTGAAACCCTGTGAGGCCGAGAGGATGAACTCCAAAAAATCAAGAAACAATATTAGATTGCATTGTGGAAGCAATATGTGCATATATGAACATATATCACTATCCATACATCATAAAATTCTCAACATTCAACATGAGTATATTACATAGTGAGTTATTACAAAAAAATTGACAATTACATACTAAATGAAGTTAACTATAAGTCTATGAACATGTATGCTAACTAGGATCTACAAAATAGGTACAACATGTACAATTTGTGCACTTCCCTGCTTTTCTCCAATGCTAGATTTAAACCTAAAATATATCAGAAGCAGTGAGTCAACACACAAGGTGTTGTGTACATGTGCAAGAAGATACATATATTTATGGTTTTCATAAACTTGAAAAGATTTGTAAAAATAAAGAATGATAATATAGAAAGTTCTCTAATAAGAAAAATATGATGGTTTTAATCATTTTTTTAAATGATTTAAATTATCAAGGTGGACAAATATCAAGAAATGTATGTTGGGCTCTATCATGTGTACCAAGTACTATGGGAACTCCCTATACACCATGTTCTCTAGGGAGATGTACTTGTTAACATTAATCCACTCCATCGTGAGGGGGATAATGAACATCTTAATAACTACAAAACCCATGCTCATAATTTATGTTTTCAAGTGAAAGAACACCGAGTACTTATAGTAATACTACATCCAATTCTTGTAGATAATAGAGTATACATAGATATCATAATTCAACCATGAAAACCATAGTCATATAATTAAATACATCATGCGTACATGAATTCATAGATTCCTAACATATCCATGATCATCTAGTACTCTAGTAAACACATGAATCAATAACAAATTAATCATCATTAATATATGGTTAATCATCATTATTGGTCTTTAGGTCTAACTTAGGGTTTTGGAAAAACCTGAGTCCAAATTGAGATTAAAACATGTGTCTGGTATTTTTCACCGATCTATAGGTCATGATTTAGATTTGGTTCAATTTTCATAATTTTTTTATGGTTGATCTATTTTCCAAAATTAATTCGAGATTAACATGATCTAATTATTCTTTATTATAAAAAGAGATATTATTTGGAGATATTGTTCCATTCGGAGTCCAAAAATGGATTTCAATCATCATTGTGTTTATGTGACAATTTTATGAGATTTAATATCATATGGATACTATTTATTTGAATTCATGAACCCTTAAAAGGAGCATTGTCGTCATAAAATGAAATAATGTTTAACTAATTATTAATAGTATGACATAAGTGTTTTATACATAAGATGGTGTTTTTTTGACTTCATGGGTATTTTTGGGGAAATTTTAGACCAAAGGAGATATTTATAAGGTATTTTGTAAGATCTACATATAATTAGAGATATTTGACGACAATTGCTTACCAGGGAAAAATAGAGGCCCTCTAATCCCCTTGCTCAGGAAAAATGGATGGGTTCCACATTGGCAGCAAACCCCACCGCTCTGGCCTATGTAGCCATGCATGTTTTGCACTTGAACCAATCTGGAAGGTTGGCTAGATCGACGTGTCAAGAGTGCTTGACCAACGACCCCTCTCATCTTTTAGTTCCTTATTACCTACATGAGATTTTGCTGTGGTGCCTCCGTGGTTGTGAGCTCCGATAGGGATTCTAGGGTGATCCACAAAGATAAATGGAGACATGTCACTATGATCATCCCCATGTTGGCACCTTGGACCCTCGTAGAGAACTGAGGGATCTCAATCTTGAGATTTGTCTACTTTTCCACTCCCCTCTCTCTCCATCTTGCTCTCTATGCGACATCTTTTTTCTAGGCGCATGAAGGCGCCTCCATAGAGAGGGAAACCAATGAGTGGTATGTGATCTTAACCCCATCTTTGTCCTTAAATAATAAGTCCAACAAATTTATAGAGATGTGAATATCCTTCACTGCCGCTCCTGGAGGTGTTGAGCAGTTGAAAACACCAAGTTGTTCTTTGAGTTTGGATATGCGGAGGAGAAAGCTCCAGCAAATTGAGTTTTTACTCCTCTACCACATCCTTACATCAACAATTATCGAGGAAGATACCTTAGGTTTCATTGAATTTTTAAAGACTCTAAGACAAGGTTTCTATGAGCTATAGCTTCTCCAACGAGCCTCAACTATGTCTCAAGGATACAGCTCATCAGCCAAGCTGGGTGGGTGACTTGCAGGGCTATGGGTGATCTCTATGACTTTGGATTGTGATAGTGATGTACCTCATACTAGAAGATAAGTTGTATTCCCCTCATTCCCCCCTCTCATTGCTCCATTCTTTGGAATGGGTGTCTGCATAACTCATTGTAGAAGGAGAAATGAGAGGTGCCTAGATTTCCTTCACCATTCCATGATACAACACAAATAAGGGTTTGTCAATTAGTTCCTATCTTCAAGGAGAATTGGGCTCACACATAAAGTGGTTGATCACCCCTGGAATCATGGAGAGAAGGGGGCGCTCAACTGCTGACCATTTCCTCTGTGATATCCAGAGGTAGGGCACAAAGTTTTTAGCATAGCATCTCTAAGTGACTTCCTAGATCGTTCCACGCCACACTTATGTTGTCTGCACCAAATTCCTGATGGTTGTGTGATACATTGAATGTCATAACTTGCTATATATATCCACAACCATAGTCTTCAATACATATAATTCAACATTTATTTATAATATATAAACCTAAATAGCTCCTTGTAGGGCCATGATTTGACTCTGAAATTCAACCATAAGATTCCTCATTGTGTGTTACACCTTAAGTAAATGTTTGGTACCCAAAGTTGATTATTTGGTCCTTAAATTAAAAATGCTTCATAGGGGTACATGTATAAGTATACTAAACTTACACTATAGATCAATTTACCTCTAATATCATCAATACAACTTCAACTTACATAGCATGGGCCATGATGCATCCTTGGTTTCATTATCTAGTCATATGAATTCATGTATACATTTTGGATACTTAACTTCATATTTTATCTAAATAGAATACTGACTAGTGTTAATCATATCCATGTGCATAAATGACCTTTTATAGATATTGTTCAACCTCTAATTGCATTAGGGTCATACTTTTAGGTCAAAAGGAACAATTTTCAAATAAAAGTCACCCGTCCTTGGGATGAACAAACCAGGAATATTTGTGTGACCTCAAATACTATACTGGTTCTATAAACCCTAAAAATAAGGTCATCACACCCCCACCTTATTGTAATTTCGTCCTCAAAATTAAATTAATCCCATACTCATAGTGGTATGTATGAGTTCAACTTCATATGAGTTACCAATTTTTAGGAGACAAGATGATTATAGTTATGCATGCACCCTAAGTTGTCATCTTAGGATTCAAAGTATTTAGGGTTTACCTACCCCACCTTATATAGGTTGAAGCACATATATAATACTAGGAATTGAAGAATCACTTAATGTCTTAATCATGACATGAAATTCTTTTATCTTATGATTTGCATCCCTTAGACTCTTAAAAAAATAGGGAGTTCTTTATTCTTTGTAATTTTGGAGTTGAGAGAGTAATACCGAAGGTTTCAGCTTTTGCCCCACTCAACCAGGTAAGGTGATATCAAGATTTCATGTCATAAATTATGAGAATTTCCACACTTATTTACATCATTAGTGTGGTTTACGAACATCATCATATTAGGATTTCATCATTAGAGTGGATTAATATTCATGTATGAACATTAGGATTTCCATCCTATTGTGTGAGAGTTATCCTCAAACTAGAAGCTTAGATTCAAAATTTTTGACATTAAGAACTTTATTTTTTGATCATTTAATAGATGATACAAAAATATCTATATTTCAGGAACATGATTTCAATTTTCTAATTTTCATGTGCGATATGAAGAGAAGAGAATATACTAAGTCAAGCTCATGATTTCAAACATAAACCATGTATGATGTAGAAGGAAGGATTATATACTAGGTCAATCTTATATGTGTAACTCTTCATACACAATCATCAATATAGTTCAAGTAAGGTTTGTAGAATCATAAATCAAGAAAGAGATAAGGAATGACTAACATTTATGAGTATCTTATGAAAAAGACATTTTAATCTTAGAACCAGAGTTTCATTTATCACCTTGCTTGCAACTAATGATGAGATTCACAAACATACATCACTCAAGCTAGGACCTAACACAATCAAAAGGATTGCCTTTCTCATTATGAGTCGCTTACCCATCATTTTTTTTCTAACCAAATCTCTCATATAGGATTAAATCATGCAAAATGACTCAACTCATCTACTCAGGGGTGACCTAGCTTAGCACACATCAATTCACATATATGTCATATTTTTCATATATCGGGGACTAGGTCCTCTGATCTTATCCACATGGGTCTTAATCTCTCTAGAGTTCATCACATATGTTACCCTAAAACTAGAAATCCTCCTTTGTAAAAGAACTTGAAGATCATGCATATTTCACATGATCATAACTTAGGTTGTGTTAAGTGAGAAATCCTACACACTTTTATCATCAAGACAAAATTCATATTTCTTAGTATTGGATCATGTATCATATACAACCTGAATTGTTATAAGTTAAATTATATAATTAGAGGTTGAACTTAGATAAGATCATCCTTAATTATATCATCTATCAAACTATCATCTACTCTAATAAAATATCAAATAAGACTCTAGACATCTAATCTAGATCTACTCTCTCTTCTAGATGAATGTCTTTGTAAGACCCCTAAACTTTCTTAATGAGTTGAATAAGATTAATTACCATAATTGAATGCATAAACCTGATATAACTGACGCAATTTTACTATGCGCTAAAACGCAAGTGAACGCGTCGAGTAGTACAGGCCTTTGTGAGGCCCGAGTCGAACACAGGGATACTCGGAATTGTTGGTGACTCCTACTAACTAGTAGCGATCAGCTAAGCCAATTAACAAGTTGAGAGTTGTTGTGAAAACTAAAAGAAAAATAAAAACAAAACAATAGAAGAAATCGATTAAATGTTGATTTAATCAATTCAAAAGGTATATTTAGGATTGCAGTTTCACTGCGGGTTTTCATTGTATTAAATTTTATATAATGCCTCAATTTTATCTCTCTATCCGGGTAGTGGCCTAAAAACAGAATTGCCCACTGTCGTGGTGCAATTCACTACCTAGGTCTAGGTCGGTTCCACCGTCGTAGTAACCTATACTCTAAACTCGGTGCATTATGAACGATCTCTCAGTATCCACCATTAATTTTACACCACCTTGGTCAAGGGATTTATCGATTAATGTAGATTTCGTCTCTTTTCAGCCGTTAATTCTTCTTTCAAAGTGATTAAGGGCATTAGGTTATTATTATGGTGATCAAGCATAACAATATATGGATAAAACGAAACTATACCACGGATTTAAGAGATAAAATATGAATTACTATTATAAAATTGTCATACAATGAATCCCCGGGCTACTCCCGGTCCTAAAGACAAAGGGGATTAGCCCCGCATGGTCATCTCAATGAAAGACATAGGAGTAGAGACGAAATACATGGGAAACATGGATCAAACTCGTGTAACCCCTGATACAAAGGTGTTCCTGGAGATCCTCTTCGAGAAACGTGCGTTTTGCAGTCTTCCGGCAGCAAAATCACCCGTCGGAGGTGCCCGCATTGCTCGGTTGACGGCCTTCGTCTCTCGTCTCCTATCTCTCTCTCTCTCCTTCTTGGATGTTGTGCAACACAATGTCCTCTCCCCCTCGGGCCGTCCGTGCTCTTCTTAGGTCATAGGACCACTTTACGACTCTGAAAAAGCTCAACCGTCGGATTAAAACGCTCCGTTTTAGTGCTGAAAATTGCCAGATCCCGACGCTGGCGATAGTATCGACCCCAATGTCGATGGTATCGACCTTGGCACAGGTTATTCCTTCCAAGATCGCATTTTGGGGTTACTTTTTGATGAAATGTCGATACTATCGACCTGGGGGTCGATAGTATCGACTTCGGACAATGCAAAAGTGCCTGAAAAAGTGTCGAAACATGTGTATAAGTCCGGGGATTATATAAAATCATATAAATATTATAAAAGAAGTATAATTTGATGCAAAAAGAGTAAAGGCCAAGTATAGTGAATTATGCAAATATAATCAAGAAAATGACAAATACATGCATAAAACAAATATAAAATAAGCCTATAAAAGTGACTCAAAACCCATGCATCAAACTCCCCTAAGCTTAAACCTTGCTCATCCTCGAGCAACAAAACTTTGGATTTGGTTGAGATAAGTCAGCAACATGACATAAATACATGAAATGAATCTACATCATCCCCACTTTCTTTCCACAAACCAGCCCTCATTGACCACTGAACACTAACTGCCATCCAGGCGACCAAAGACCTATGTAAAAGATGTTCGTCCCCCAATCAATGAAACACTATCAATTAAAGCAGTTAATATGATAAACTCATTTGGTCCATACTTGATGCATCTTGTGATCTCCTATCTACGTTGCTCATTTCCTAACTACCATCTAAATGGAAGCAAATCTCCTGATATTAATGAATGAGGAGAATATCATGGGTGGCCTACCGATTAGAGCAATGGGTGAATGAGATAGGTGGTTGTGGAAGAGATGGAAGCACATAATAGTCAATCATGCAATACAAAAATTAATGACCTATCATGATGCAAAATGCAAGTGAAAATGTCCTAATGTTACATTTTCGGTGGAATGATGCATGCACTATCATTTTGTCTCAAGGTGAGATGGAATATCTAAGAAAACTACACCATGTGGTTATTCTTCTTAGTATGTAAGTGAGAACATGTTCCTTTCTCCCTCTCATTCCTACTTACTTCTCAATTCTTTTTTTCTTTTTTTTCTTCTCTTTTTTTTCAATTTTTTTTTCAAGCCCTTATTTTCATAGATGACAATGAATTATATGTCGGGCTCACTTCTTGTTACATACTTGTGCATCTGAAGCATTCTATTTGGAGGGTATGGAACAAGTTCATCAACTTTAATGTTTTTAGAGTAACATAAGATACATGGTGTACAATATGCTCAAAAGATGTAAATGCAACTACATAATGACAGTTATGCAACTACTATGACATGCACCTAAGGATAATGTGCATGTATAACTACTCTATCTTTTTTTTTCATTCTCATGCAAAAAATGTGAAAATAGTTGTAATGCAAGACCTATCTACATGGTATGCAATCAAAGAGTGAAAGACAGTAATGTGCTCCCATTTCTTATGGTGGAGTGTGAATGAAATTGCGGTGGATCAGATCACAAGTCTAATTGACAGAACCTTCCGAAAATATCATATGTCCCTCTCTAAAGACTTGTGTACATGGTAACTGAAGGATTTCTCTCTTAAACTTTAGTCTAAGGTCACGTTAGCGTTTGGTCGGTTTGGGCTCAAACATCCTTGTCAATCACTTTTCCTTGGACAATAAAGATGGTCATTCATGTCCCCGTGTCCTGAAGCTGACTCACCCAAGCACTTCCTCAGTTATGCCACTCAATTACTCACAAGAATAAGCTAAAAAAGTTTTCAATATGCTCATATTTTCATGTGCCCACAACCCAAGAGTAAAACTCCCAATTGAAACCATGCATTTATTGCTCCACAGATTACACTAGATAGATGTGGATACTACAAAAGCGGTAAACCTAGAAATAAAAACAACTAATATCTCAAAAGTAAAATCAACATGAATAAGTAAGTAAAAACTAAGATATAGGGTTGTTCCAACACCCCCCTAAGCTTGAATATGACTATGGCCTCATAGTCAACATTCTCACTTAAGAGGTGGAACAACGATACCGTTCGCTTTGAAGTGTGGCGAACAAGGATGGTTAGATGCTCAAGTAGACCAAGTGATGCTTGCTATCACCCTCCTTTTTGTGGCCCATTTTTGTGTCTTAGTGGTTCTAAGACGTGACTTGCTTCATCCATCTTTCCTCTGCAAAAAACGGTTTGAAAAAATCTCGTTTCGATACCTTTTATGGCCTGTTTTATGTAGCTGTCCTGCAGGTGTCGATACTATCGACCAAGGTCGATGGTATCGACCCAGACTCAGCGATTTTGTTGAATCGAAGCATCTAAAAGCCTGGGCACTCAAAAGTGTCGATACTATCGACCCTAGGGTCGATGTTATTGACTTTACTGGCACCAATTTTTCTATAAATCTTTAGGAATCTTGATACTATCGACCCTAGGGTCGATAGTATCGACTTTTCTTCAGCGTTTACTTCTCTAAAATCGATACTATCAGCATGGGTGTCGATAGTATCGACCTTAACATTCTGCACACTTCAAAACACGAGTTAGGGTACCATTTTTACAAAAATTATCAAAACCTAAGAAAAAACTAAGTACATAAACATAAAAGAACATAACCAAACATAAAATTGAACCTAAAGTTGGGTTTCCTCCCAACAAGCGCCCTTGTTTAATGTCCTAGGCTTGACATAATGATATCTTTAACCTGGGTTGTCAAGATATGTCCCCAATGAGTCATGTGGCAATTTGAATTGAACTCGATCCTGTCCAATCCCCAAGGTCAATGTACCTCTCCCAATGGCAGCGATGACATCAGCCGTAGCTTGGAACGGCCTTCCCAATAGCATCTCGCAACTTTGGAACTGTGGCATGTCCATGACAACAAAATCTACCGGGAAGATGAACCTGTCTACCTTGACGAGTACATCCTCGCACACTCCATATGGCCTTACAATGGACCCATCCGCCAACTCAATCGTTGCCGCTGATTTCTTTATCTCCTTCAACCCAAGCTTTTGAAATGTGGACAAAGGCATAAGATTAATGTTGGCACCTGAATCACACTGTGCTTGTGGAAAATGTTGGTCACCTATTGAACATGGGATATAAAAACTCCCCGGGTCTTTCTTCTTCTCTGGTAAGCTCCCAAGAATGATTGAGCTCACCATTTCATTCATCCTGCATACATCAGTATCTTTGATCCGCCTCTTTTTGTTGATTATATCTTTAATGAACCTCCCATAGGCGGGAACCTTCTCAATCATTTCCACCAGCGGAATGTTGATATGCAGCTTGCGGAATATTTCCAAGAATTTCCTATAGTGCCGGTGCTGCTTCTTCGGCTTCGGATTGTCCCGACTTGACACATCTGCCGCATTGACACGCTTGTGAGGAGGCACATATGAGCTTTTCGGGGCCAGCTCCCCTAAGCTTGCTTCAATTACTCCCTCTGGCATGGGCTTTATCAGGACATCATCAACATTAATCATGTGTTGTGACTCCTCCCCTGCAATAGATGCATCAGCACCTTGACGGACAGTCTTACTTTGCTCTTCTCGCCTAAGCGTAGGCACAACTATCATGTGCTCGTGGCGGGATTTTCTGAAGAGAGTTTTTCCGCCCGGTAGTCCATAATAAGTACGAGGATACGGTATCGCTGGTGTTGCTTCCGTATCAAACTTCATTTTGCTTTGATCTTCTGCTTCTGACACCTGAGATTCCTCCTCATTGCTTACCACAGACATGTACTTCACTTGATGGTGTGCTTGGGCCACATTTGTACTCTCGGCCGGTTTCTGCTGGTTGGCATGCTTGATGGCCGCCACTTCACTTGAAATCTGAGCCACAGTGGTTTCTAATGCCCGCATCTGTGCTCCATGGCTTTGTAGCGTCTGCCCAAATTTGGTTAGAATATCACCTTGAGATTGCAATTGTTTATCAAACATAGCCATCATCTCCTGATTCTGCTGCACCATTTGACTCAGTAATTCGGTGTTCTTATCTTCAGCTCTAGGCTGTGGCTTCGCCTCCGGATCCTGCAGAAAATTGTTAGGATCCTTCCAGGAGAACTTTTTGTCCTTCCTCCACGCATAGTCATTGTTTCTGTAGCCCTGTTGTTGCATGTACTTTACTTGGGCTTCCTCATCCTCAGATGAATCTTCCTTAGCTAGCAGCTTCTTGGCTAGCAGATCTAACTTGTCGTTCAACTCCTTAATTAGTTTGGATTCACCTGCAACTCTGACCTGCTCCACAACGCCTCTTTCACCCCATGACTGTTTCCTAGCCATGTTCTTTAATATCTCCCAACATCTGGTGTTCGTATTATTCAAAAAGAATCCTGACCCAGCTGAATCAAGGTTGCTCCTATCGTGCTCAGAGAGAGAAAAATAGAAGATCTTTACCTGTGTCTCCTTATCCAGCCCATGATGCGGGCACCTCCTCAGCATAACCTGAAATCTCTCCCAGGTCTCAGAATATGTCTCACCAGCCTGTTGGGTAAAGTTATGAATCTTCCGTATCATGTCGTTAGTCTTCTCAGGAGGGAAGAACCTCTCAAAGAAAACCTCCACAATATGGTTCTAGGACTCCACAAACTCATCATCCAAATTATGTAACCATTCTCGTGCGGCTCCCGCCAATGAACTCAGGAAAAGCTTGAGATACAGTGCCTCCTGTGGAAACATATCGATTTTTACCATGTCACAGTTCTCAACAAACTGGCTGATGTGCGCGACGGGGTCCTCATTCTTGAGCCCATGGAAAGCATTTGATTTCACCAGATTTATCAACGCCAGATCAATCTTATAAGTTGGTATGTTGATTGCATGCTTCTTTATAGGCCCTTTTGAAGCTGATGAGGAAGAAGCCTTGATCTTGTCCCATATAGTCTGTGGCTCGGCCATCTCTTCCTGTTCAAGTTCGTAATCTACCTCTTCTGGTTGCTCTTGCTCGTGATAATCCTCATCCTCAGGTCCCAGCAACGGAACCTCGGGTGCGCGACTTGCGTAGTCAGTACTACGTGTCTGCACCATGCACAGTACCTGAAATGAGAAAATTCGAGTTCAATACAGTGCTATGACGAGTATAAAAATTATCAAACAATTTAAAAATATTTGAAGTTGTTTCAATCTAAATAAAAAAAATTTGGCCTAGAGTGGCCGCTCGTAGCACTCAAAGTGCCAACAATTCGCCGTATCCCCGGCAACGGCGCCAAAAACATGACGCAATTTTACTATGCGCTAAAACGCAAGTGAACGCATCGAGTAGTACAGGCCTTTGTGAGGCCCGAGTCGAACACAGGGATACTCGGAATTGTTGGTGACTCCTACTAACTAGTCGCGATCAGCTAAGCCGATTAACAAGTTGAGAGTTGTTGTTAAAAATAAAAGAAAAATAAAAACAAAACAAAATAAGCAATCGATTAAATGTTGATTTAATCAATTCAAAAGGTATCTTTAGGATTGCAGTTTCACCGCGGGTTTTCATTGTATTAAATTTTATATAATGCCTCAATTTTATCTCTCTATCCGAGTAGTGGTCTGAAAATAGAATTTCCCACTGTCGTGGTGCAATTCACTACCTAGGTCTAGGTCGGTTCCACCGTCGTAGTAACCTATACTCTAAATTCGGTGCATTATGAACGATCTCTCAGTATCCACCATTAATTTTACACCACCTTGATCAAGGGATTTATCGATTAATGTAGATTTCGTCTCTTTTCAGCCGTTAATTCTTCTTTCAAAGTGATTAAGGGCATTAGGTTATTATTATGGTGATCAAGCATAACAATATATGGAGAAAACGAAACTATACCACAGATTTAAGAGATAAAATATGAATTACTATTATAAAATTGTCATACAATGAATCCCCGGGCTACTCCCGGTCCTAAAGACAAAGGGGATTAGCCCCGCATGGTCATCTCAATGAAGGACATAGGAGTAGAGAAGAAAAACATGGGAAACATGGAGCAATCTCGTGTAACCCCTGATACAATGGTGTTCCTAGAGATCCTCCTCGAGAAACGTGCGTTTTGCAGTCTTCTGGCAGCAAAATCGCCCGTCGGAGGTGCCCGGATCACTTGGTTGACGGCCTTCATCTCTCGTCTCCTATCTCTCTATCTCCTTCTTGGATGTTGTGCAACACAATGTCCTCTCCCCCTCAGGCCGTACGTGCTCTTCTTAGGTCATAGGACCACTTTATGACTCTGAAAAAGCTCAACCGTCGGATTAAAACGCTCCGTTTTAGTGCTGAAAATTGCCAGATCCCGACACTATCGATAGTATCGACCCCAATGTCGATGGTATCGACCATGGCATAGGTTATTCCTTCCAAGATCGCATTTTGGGGTTGCTTTTTGATGAAATGTCGATACTATCGACCTGGGGGTCGATAGTATCGACTTCGGACAATGCAAAAGTGCCTGAAAAAGTGTCGAAACATGTGTATAAGTCCGGGGATTATATAAAATCATATAAATATTATAAAAGAAGTATAATTTGATGCAAAAAGAGTTTAAGGGCCAACTATAGTGAATTATGCAAATATAATCAAGAAAATGACAAATACATGCATAAAACAGATATAAAATAAGCCTATAAAAGTGACTCAAAACCCATGCATCAATAACCTTTTGATATGCTTTGAAATCATAATAAAAGATTAAGTTTCAAATTTGGTCCAATTTGGACATTGGTTGAGCAAGTTATGCAATTTTATGCACATTTTGGACTTTTCTACAATTTACCCAATTGAGAGGTTTTCTTTGCAATGTATCACTTGCATTATGTTCCTTGGATATTCTATCATCATTAAAGAGCTTTTTGAGACATGGGTCGCCTATTTAAATATTGGTTTGAAGGTGTTTCCTCCAAGGGTATTTTAGGGTTTACCCCTTCATGGATGAGCTACCTTTAGTAGCAATCAACTAGTGAGTTATTTGTTTTGCTTGGAAATTCAAGAAACGAGGGATAAGAATGTCTCTATGGATGGTGGGAAAGCTGCATGTGTGTGTTCTTGTATATTATTAATGGTTTAAGGACATGGACACTTGGAAAGATACTAGAACTTCCAACTTTTCCTTTTTCTTTATCTTAAAGTTTCATATACTTATCCCTAAGCACCAAAACGAGACATTTTCACTCCACCACTTACTTCCTTCTCCCAACCTCATTCTCCCTCTATGCTTCTGCGATTTTTTCTGTCCAAGGAAGAAGAAAGTGGGGATCTTCTTGGAAAAACGATCTAGGGTTGCAATTGACTTCATTTTAGGGTTGAAAAAGCTTCCTTCTAGTGATCTTGACCTAAAAGAGTAAGAATTCCCTTCTTTCCTCCATTTATTTCTTTTTTATACTTCTTCCTACCTTTCTAAAGGTCTTAACCTTGCTGTTCCATGATAGAAATTTCTCTAAATCTTTAAAACCCTACCTTTCTTGCTCCTTATGCTTATGGTTTGCTCATTTGATGAAGAAAGGTCCTAGATGGAAGAATTCATAACTTATTCTTGGATTTTCTACCCTACCTTCTTGGTTTTTCTTCTGTGTGGGGTTTCATCTTCTCAATAGAGGCAAGTTTAATAACTTTCTCCACGTTTATTGCTTATCATAAGCTTTCTAGATCATGTTCTTCCTTGAAAATGATGATTTATGCACTAAAAAGCTATGCTTGACTTGGATTTCGATTTTTATAATGTTCCCTATTCTGATTTCAATTCTGGATGAACCTGTGATCATGTTTACATTATTTCTAAGGTATAATATGACTTGGATCAGGTTGGTTTGACAATCTATGGTGCTAAGAACCTATCAACCAATGGTCAATTTTAGGGTTTAAAGTTGATTTCTTCTATAAACACATGACCCGATGATGGTACCATTGCAACAACCCTATATTGTTGTCTTCTTGATAGCTGATGGTCAGGATTAAAGGTGTCATATGATGGTGACAACCTATGGTCACCCCTATTGTGTCAGGTTTGGGATCAATTATAAGTTTAATGATCAACCATTAAGTACCCTACCGATGTTATCGATCAATGATTACATTAGCTTGATATTTGATGTTGATTAATGAATATAGTGTTGATCTAACAACCTATGGTGATTTAATGATCACTAATGATGGTGGATCAGGTCTCTACAACCTATGTTGACTTAATCAATTTAGTTGTAGCATCAATTAAGCCTTAGACCAATGGTTTCTTGGGTCACTTGATGCAATGGTCGGACCTATACTGTAATTGATGGTTTTAACATATGAACTTGACCCAATGGTCAAGATCTAATGTTTATTCCTCCAAGAAAGTGGAATGATGGCTAATGTAATATTTTTATCCTAATAATGATGCATCGTGTTTTTGTGTCATGTTGTTAACTTAGACATCACCCTAGTCCTAAGTCTTAGTGTCCCTGTAGACACAATGAACCTAAAGCTCTGATACCAACTTGTGAGAACTCGTTACACTGAATGGGATTACTCAAAACATAAAACACAATCAATCACTATTTTATCACATACCCAAAAATGTGGGTAAATTAAAACCAATTTCAACATCAACACCCCCTTAGAAACATTTGTATAAGAGCCCAAACATCTTTCTTGTATCAATAATATGCCAAGAATTCAATACAAATTATTTAATAACCTTAGCCTCAACATATATGCACATGAAAACAATATTCATATATGCCACACATACAAGCATTAATATGCTAATAAAAGTCTGATTCATTTGAAACACCATATACAACTTTTCCTACCCAGACCTTGAGTATAGGGATGACTCTAGGACACACTAGACATATAATCAACTTTATCAAAGATTCATTACAATAGCTCTTCTTTGCTACCACAAGTTTGTTTTCGTCACTTTCGATTACCAAAAAAATGTGGCGAACCACAAAGGTGAGACCCACGTCCTATCAAGAGATATAACCTCCAACAACTCTTATTGATTACAACATTTTAAATAGTAGATTAAGTAGTTGGAGTATTTAATAATCAATTGAATAGATTGAACAATTTAAGTATGCTAAACAAATTAAGCAATTAATCTTAGCACCAAGTATGATCATCGCATATATAGATAAAAAATAAATTAATTTATTTGGATAGATATCTACTCAAATATCATCAAATTGAATCGAATAACAATCATTATCATTAATCTATCTATCATAATATTCCTTGCTAACAACACAAGCAATCTAGTAGCATAACATCCCTGACATCATGAATATGTCTTGTAACATAACATGGCTATCAATATTTGCATCTCAAATAAAGGGAATAAATCTATATCATAAGTAGAACTAACATCATAGCACAATTAACTACATAGGCATGATTTGTAGTTTAAGAATCAATAATTACATAGGCATGGCTAGCAATATTAAACATAACAAGCAACATCATCTTAAACATCAGTGTCAGTATATTTGACAACATAATCATGTTAACAACATGAGCATAACTACAACATAAGCATATCTATTATCTCTTATTGTACTAAACATGATCTCAATGAAAAGAAAGCAAACAAGGGTTATCATCCAATATGAAGCGTTGTCTATAACCATAAAAAGATATGCTACACAGTTTTCTTACATCTTTTATTATGCCCTTGGGAATTTGAATCGTACCATCCAATGTCTAACCGACTCATGTGAAGGCTATTCAGTTCCGTACAAGATCTTGGAGTGTTGGTATCCTAAGATCTCTTCCCCTCAGTCAGTACGAATAAAAAGTAGTGACATATAGTCAAATTGCAAAATAGAGGCATATAGTCCTGTAACTAGCCCACCTTGGAACAGGTCACAACGCTAGCATCCAGGGTTACAAAATCCTCTAAACTGAGGTACAATTGCAGTTGTCGTCAATCACATCAGATGTATGAGGCATGGCCATAGCCAACCTCCACAACCTGCATTGTGGATGATAAGGATATATCCTCAACTTGCCAACCCCACATACTCACCAGTATGTGCTCTGAGTTTCCCTTAGGAATACTCATTTCACCATCCATCAAGTTCTGAAACTGAATATGGATCTACGATAGAGGGTACTACATGATTAGAGTTGCACTTGATTAGTTATTACAATTGGGTGAATTAAGGATGCATCAAACAAGTGGACATCCAAACCCTAATTCACTTCTAGCAAGCATATAAATATTACAACTTCAAAATATATAAAATGTGTGAAACATAATTTCTCATCTCATCATCACATGGTACTATTCACTTACCACTCATGAGACCACACTGGTCATCATACTATCACAAGATATAAATCCTTTTCACAATATCACATGGTATCAACCCTTATCCACACAAGAGGATTACACCTCATTCAGGGCTCAACCATGTCCAAAGGTCATTAAGACCATCATACTATCATAGGATATAAATCCTTTTCACAATATCACAAGGTATCAACCCTTATCAACATAAGAGGATTACACCTCATTCAGGACTCAACCATGCCCAAAGATCATTACGACCATCATACTATTCCTTGCAAGATCATCATTATCTTTCCATGCCTTATAATTGTGCTCAACAACATCACTTACATATAATACACTAGATCAACACGATATTGCATTAATGAGCTAGGAGACATTCATTAAAAAATCATAGTAGGGTTATATTAACATTAAGACCACTCCTTTATTACATCAACCTGCAAGTAATCTAGATATAATTAACCCTCATGATGTTTAGCATAACAAAGTATCAACCATGTGGCTATGATAACCACCAATTAACACATTAAGGTTATGATCAAATCAAAGAGGTTATTTCACCATCATGCCATCATATAAGAAGGTTAAATATGAATACTCATCTTTATCTATTTGCATTAGAGTTAGGTTCCAAAGATAAATTACATTAATGTTACTAATCAACACTCATACCCAAACCCTAACTCACGACATCCCCATTGGATAAGGTGAAGCATCACCGTCACATTCCATACTATTATCAAGTATGAAACCACACATAAAGCAAGGTGTAACAGCCGAGTTATAGCATACTAGGGTTTGAACAACAGTAACAGAGTACTCCATGATTGTATTAGTCATTCAAAGACTATGCATACCCAATTACCATCATTTAGTTATATTAAAGCTATGTATAACAAGCTATAACTCATTAGGGTTACATATCAACACAATATGGTTATCATCCCTTCTATTCATATGAGTGAATACGTAAGACTACCTTATTAAGGGTAACCCTCCATTTGTTCCATTATCATTCAACCCATATCACTATACCATAATGTCACCCAGAACCATTCGATGTTTAAAAGGTAAGCCATTTCGTTGTTTACATAAGTAAACACCTTTGATAAACCACCTATGAGGTCCTTGATTTGTGCACTATAAAGAGTCACCATATAACATAAGACATCCCTTGATTAACAACACAAAAAGTTCCATTGAGAGTAGGTTAAAACCCACAATCAACTGTTCATTTAAAACAAACCATCCATTGTCATCCATTGCAATGGTACCATCATTGGGTCATGGGTTTATAGAAGAAATCAGCTTAAAACCCTAAAATTGACCATTGGTTGATAGGTTCTTAGCACCATATGTTGTCAAGAAAATATGATCCAAGTCATATTATACCTTAGGAATAATTTACACATGATCACAAGTTCATCTATAACTGAAATCAGAATAGGGATCATTATAAAAATTGAAGTCCAAGTCAAGCATAGATTTTTAGTGCATGGATCATCATTTTCAAGCAAGAGCATGAGATAGCAAGCTTATGGTAAGCAATGAACGTGGAACAAGTTATGAAACTTGCCTATAATGAGAAGATGAAATCCCAAACAGAAGAAAACTCGAGCAGGTAGGGTAGAAAATCCAAGCATAAGTTGTGAACTCGTCCATCTAGCACCTTTCTTCATCAATTGAGCAAACCCTAAGCATTAGGAGCAAGAAAGGTAGGGTTTTAGAGCTTTAGAGAAATTTCTACCATGGAATGGAAAGGTTACGACCTGTAGAAAGGTAGGAGGAAGGATAACAAATAAATAAACGAAGGAAAGATGGGGATTCTTACTCATTTAGGTCAAGATCACAAGAAGGAAGCTTTATAAACCCTAAAAGGAAGTCAATTGCATAGATTATTTTTCCAAGAAGATCCCCTCTTTCTTCTTCCTTGGACAGGAAATTCACAGAAGCACAGAGGGAGAACGACGTTCATAGAAGGAGGGAAGTGGTGGAGAGAAAATGGCTCGTTTTGGTGCTTAGGGTTAAGTATATGAAACTTTAAGATATAGAACAAGTAAAAGTAAATGTTCTAGTATCTTTCCAAGTGTCCATGGCCTTAAATTATTATGAATATACAATAACACACACAAGAAGCTTCCCTACCATAAATAGAGACATGCTTATCCCTCGGTTCTTGAATTTCCAAGCAAACCAAATAATTCATTAGTTGATAGCTACTAAAGGTATCTAATCCATGAAGGGGTAAACCCTAAAATACTCTTGAGCAAAACACCTTCAAACCAAGCTATGAATAGGTGCCTCATGGATCAAAAAGCTCAAGGACGATGAGAGAATATCCAAGGAACATAATTTAATGATGAATTGCAAAGAAAACCTCTCAATTTGGTAAATTGTAGAAAAGTCCAAAATGTGCATAAAATTGCATAACTTGCTCAAACAATGTCCAAATTGGACCAAATTTGAAACTTAAGTTTGTCTTATGATTTCAAATTATATCAAAATGTTATATTAGGGTTATAAGTATTAAATTATGATAACTAAGCTTATTAAACTCATTAAGAAAGCTTAGGAGCCTTACAAGGGTGCTTTTGGGAACAACCCAAAAAATAGACAAAAGATGGTATGCATCAATAAATATTGGTATATATGCACAAATAGAATATTTGGGCATTTTAGAGAAGTAAAAAAGAGGAATTTCCCTCAAGAGGAGACTACACAAAATTAGTTAAGATCAAGAAAAATGTTTTACAAAAAAACGAGGCATAAATGTAACAGTGCCAAACAATATGAATAAAGTTCTTGAAATTTAGCATTTCAAAATTTTTAAAGTAAAAAAATTTGCATGCAATTAAGTATAAATTAATTCTAACTATGTAGGGACAAGACACCACTGAGTCTTTGGCCTAAAAAGTGGGCGGAACAAATGCACCCAGGGTGGAACAGATGCACCCAATGAAGAAAGAGACACACCCAAATATACATAATAAGGGTGGAAAAGGCATACCCCAGATGGAAACAGATGTGTCCTAATGGTTATGCATAAGCATCTATGATAGATAACACCATTCATACATTATAGAGTGGAAAGATAGTTTTGATTAAGTCATTATCACATTTCAAGAAATCTTTAGCACAATAAATGATAATATGACATGGGGTTTACTGTAACGCCCCTCCAAGCACATATATAAGTCAAGAGAAGAAAAACCTATGTTGTCCATAACATGGGTCACTCAACCTGGAGGAACATTACAAAACATGATATACATTGCAATAACATAAATGAAACACCATGCATTAACTCAAAATATAGATTCATACATTGTTCTTAGAAGGGAAAAACATAAACTATCTCATCTTATTTCAAAACCTAATACATTTAGACTTAACAAATCTAAAGCATGAACTAAAAAATTTAAATAGATAATCTATTCAATGGTAGAAGGCACCCCTCCAAGCTAAAGTATCCTTGGTCAGCTACACTTGAAAGATCACTTCAATTCCCTCTTGCTCCTTGATCTAGGGACATCTCATCCCATGTCCATGTGAAACAAAGAAACAACATCAGTAAGCGACACTATACACATTATAAGAAAAGAAAGTACATATAATTGACTTGAAATAAAATCTTGAAATGAATTTAACTTAAGAATTCTTAAAATTAATTACTTGACATAAATAAGAATTGAATAAGTAAAATATTCATTCTCTATGATTTTCCCACTTAAGAGATCATAATTGGCATTAATGACCATGATTTGGCTAGAAAGCTCATAACGACCATAGAGGTCCATGAATGGCTATGAAAGTCCATAATTGGCATGAATTCCCATAACAATTCCTTGAGGTCCATGATAGTGAGAGAATATAAAATTTAATTAAATTCGTATAACATGATTCTTAAATTGAACATTAAATCTTTAACATAATGTGATTTCTCCCTCATGATCTTAATATTACATGATTTACATGATTCTTTCTTAAATACCATAACCATTGCATTGTCGTAACATTAAACTAATGAGAATATGTGATAAACATATGACCTTATGAATATACAAACAACATGCAATTATATAATCTAAGACACGATCATTATCTTGATTTCGTTCATCAATTTGACATTTAAAGCATAATCATAAAGCATACATAACATCCAATTCAACCAAGGTACATATGTATAGTGGCATGACCCGCTTACCTTATTGGAGAAAACCCTAATTTAGTCTCCCTGATCCTGAGTCACTCCTAGGTTTTCTAAAATTAACATGATTTATATCATTCATCACTAAACTCCATCCTAAACCCTAATTTGAGTTTTCTAGGAAAACATGATCAGACATTCTCGAACTAGGGTTTGAAACCCTTGAAATCAACTTCTTATCAAAAAAGCTTTCCAATGAGTAGTTTTGGGTATTTTTTTGATCATCCTATGATTTATTGTGAATTTTTGAATATTCAACCAATTAAAAATCTAGGAAATATATGTGTGACATTAATTTAAATGAAAACAAAATCGATTTAAATGAAACAAAGATGACCGAGAAATCCATAGCAAACATTACATTCGATTAAACAAATGGGGGTAAAGTTGTAAAACTTACATCTCAATCAAAGGCGTTTCCACTTGATTAAATAAAAGAAAAAATCCCAAAACACCATTGCAACATCAATAACACCATCACCCTACCAAGGGCACTAGGGTAAAATGCATGTCTGGCATCTTGCCTTATGCCATGGCATCGAACTTCTGACCCTGGGAGCATGGAACCCAGATCCAGAGAAGACAATCTCGATCAAGCAGCTAAAATGTGAATCACAGAGAGCATCGCCGTACCAAAACAAACTCACAGAGCTAAGACTTAGGCTCGATTGTGGTGGAGCTCCAACTCCAGCCCACCTCAATGGCTCAGCAGAAGAAGAATAAGGGCAAAGGGCTCGGGACACTAAAACCATCAAAACACATCATCGAATCGTCAAATAAAACTCCAAGAAGCATCTTCGGTAGAAAGTGTTGCCAAAAATACAAGTTTCATGGTTGCAAAGCCACCAGTTGACCAAGGCGGTGGATGCTGACAACATACACATGGAGAGCTACCGATTATAGAGATCGGGGCACTCGCGAGACAGACTAGAAAAGGGAAACAAAGGAGAAGGTCCAGAGATGCTTACTTGGGGTCCAATTTTACTGTTGGCTCTCAAGAGGGCAGCGAAGAAGAGGGAAGTCTCCTAAATCATAGTCAACTAGGCGGTGCTGGATTAGGGCTTTTGAGATCAAACTAGGAGGAGGGAGACATTTCATAGGGTATGGCGGTCATGTTGTGACCCTTAAATGTGTGTTTGGTTGGCTATGAAGTTCTATGTAAAACAATGACAGCGAGAGGAGTTCTAGCCCTATTGGGTGTTTCATCGATTAGGCACGAAGTCCCCACAAACTTGGACCTGTTAAGATCACGTAACAATAATGATTCCAACAGTGAAGAAACCAAAAAAAATGGGGGACTGTGGTGTCTGATTGGGGTCGGAGAAGAAAATGTCAGTAGGCTGCCTGTTCTTGGTCTCCTACTCAAGGTAGGAGACGAGTCCATGGCCCTAGGATCGGAACCCAACAGCTGAGAAAGACTCTGCATCAACTTAAGTTGTGTAACTGCAAACATTGGGTGAGAATTCAAAATATTCAACGTGATAATGAATTAATGCAAAATCTAAGGTTAAATCACCAAATATTTGATTAATGTACTACAAAAACCATATATTAACTTCCCTAATTGAATTAAAGGGTCAAATGAAGCCCTATTGACTCAAAATTCGAACCACAAGGTAAATAGAACCTCTAGAATCTCCCTATCCAATTAGATTTAGATTTCCATTAACTTTTGGTCATCAAACTCATATGGGTCATTATCTTAATGCATATATTAACTAAAGGTGAGACTAATGGAATTATCCATTCCTTGGTGACTTGGTTGAACCAAAATTTGAGGTTATGAGAATATTTTATATATTTGGGACTTAAAGGTCACATTACATTCTATTTGTTAGATAAAATCATAAGTTTGCAAATTAGGGTT
Source organism: Alisma plantago-aquatica (assembly GCA_963693085.1). Lineage (NCBI taxonomy): Eukaryota > Viridiplantae > Streptophyta > Magnoliopsida > Alismatales > Alismataceae > Alisma > Alisma plantago-aquatica. Next base: position 952,570,744 of record OY856410.1, on the reverse strand, counting down.
TCCGATTAAGGGTCATTGATAGGTTTAAGATTTTGATGATGTTATAATTCTACCCACCTTAAATAAATTTTGTCCTCAAAATTTTCTTAGACCACTACCCACCTTAGGGTTTTCCAAATTCCCATAAGATCATAACATTTTATTCAAAAGCTCAAGACTATACAAATATATGGTCTAAGGATAAAGGCAAAATCTAAAAGTTGACATTTTAAACCATACCTTCATCATTTTCCTCCTCCATGTCCATAGGAAAGACTCTTGTTTGTCTCTTAGGAGTAGGGTTCTGGTTCTTGTCTTCCTTCCTTTCTATCTTAGGGAAATTTGTCTTTATGTGTCGAGACTCTCGACAATAATAGCATAGTCCAGTACCAAACCTGCACAACCCTCTATGAACCCTCTTACAAATCGAGCACTGTGTTTTTTCTTGGGCAGTAGAGGCTTCTACCTCAGGAGACTTCCTCATGTTGTTGGGAGGTTAATGTGGATGTTGATTGTTCTTCTATGGATCTTCCTTCTTGTAAGATCTTCCAGGGTGGTCTTCTATCTCTAAGGTAGCATCTGACACAACATGAAGGGTTCTTTGGCCTCTTCCAGATAGGGCAAAGCTTAAGTCGCTCTTGAGTCCTCAGATGAACTTATGTGTCCTACGTCACTCATCCTAATCATAACTGTACTTCTTCAATATCTTAAACTTCATGGCATATTGGGTCACCATCATGTCACTGACCTGATCTTGATTGGCAAACTCCAACTCCTTCTTCTCTATCATGGTTTCAGACACATAGTGCGCTTGAAAGGCTTCAACAAATCCTTCCCATGTGAGTGCAGGTGCAAAAGTCACTCTTGAGTTTAGGAAGTTCTCCCACCATGTACGGGCTGCTCCCTTCAACATGTGGTTGCAAAGTGAACCCTAGACAGTTGAGGGCAGTCCAGGTCATGAAAACAATGTTACCTGCTCATAATCCATTTTTCTCTCTTGGTGATGATATCATCCTCTCCTTCTCTAGAAAAGGAGTCGGGCCTAATCTTCAAGAAGTCCACCAAGTTCATCTCGTGGTGTCTGGGTTGACGTTGTCCTTATCCTAGGGCATTGGTCAGCAGTTGTACTGAGTCATCCAAGGCCGCCTTAGGGTTCCTTCTTGATCCACTTCCCTCACTAGAATATCTAGCACCATATTACCTATCCTATCCCTTGTTAGAATTCTTAGGAGCCATCTAGAAAAACAAGGTATACCTAGGGTTACAACACATGAATATTTATTTTAGTGTCCATCTACTCATTGCTCTGATACCATATTGTAACGCCCCTCCAAGCACATATATAAGTCAGCGGAAGAAAACCCTATGTTGTCCATAACATGGGTCACTCGACTTGGAGGGACATTACAAAATGTGACACCTCTTCATGCTAAATGAGATTACTCAAAACACAAAACATGATCAACTACTAATTAATCACATAGTAAAAAATGCGGAATAATTAAAACCAATTCCAACAATGTAAATAAACACTAGAACATTTACAAAAGGTCCATCATTTGGTTCTCATATACTATAATAACTATTTACATATGGGTCTAAAGACCTCATTCACATCCTACATACAAAAGATATTTCACATGTACATGCCATATATTTACAAACATCGGCATACTACTAAAATCTCGTATCGATACAAGTATATCATCTAGAAAACACATTCCATACCCATACCTGAGAGTACAAGGATGACACTTGGACTCTTCTACTATCATCTACAACTAACCAGCCCTCTAAATCTATGGATCACCAGGTTGGTTCTCGTCCCCAGTGCGACCTCGACATCGTTGCCCACAACCACCTAAATGAAAAATGTGGTGACCCACGGGTGAGACCCTGTCCCAGTGAGAGATATAACTCTCTCCAACATATATTGATTATAATATATTAATTAACAGTAAATAAATTGAGCATTTAGGATATTGAATAAGAAATATGAATAGATTGAACAGTTTAAGCATACTAAGTAGTTAAGAAAATAAGTTGTAACATTAAGTAGAATTACACAATTTTCATAAGTCTGCATCATGTAAGAACTATGTAGTGTAAAGACCAGACAAGGGTTAATCAACCAATGTGATACGTATTAAACCCTAGCAATTATACTACACGACTGGCATTATATCTTTTATTATTATGCCCTGGGGAGTTTGAGTCATACCACTAAAAGTCCAACTGATCTCTGCAAAGAGATATTCAATTTTGTATAAGATTTAGGAGTGCTGGTATCCTAAGATCTCTTCCCCTCGATCAGTACAAGTAAATTGCAGTGACATACCAGTCAAACAGCCAACAGTGACATATAGTCAACTGATAACAACTAGTCTGTACTTGGTACAAGTTACAAAACTAGAAAATAGACTATACAAAACCCTCTAATCTGAGGTACAACCGTAACTGTCCTTAATCACATCAAATGTCAGAGGCATGACCATAGCCATCCTCCATAACCTGCAATTGTAGATGACAAGGATATATCCTCAACTTTCCACCCCCACATACTCAATAGTATGCACTCTGAGTTTCCCTTTAGAATACTTGTTTCACCATCCAGTAAGTCGTGACACTGAAGATGGCTCTACGACACAGGGCTCTACATGATTAGGGTTACACTTGATTAATTATTGCCAATTGAATGCATTAAGTCTTTATCATATAAGTGGACATTCAAACCCTAATTCTTTTCTAACAAGAATATATGTATAACAACTTCAATATATATATAAAACATTTGAGATATAAATCTTAATCACATTACCACATGACATCATTCATTCCAAATTAATGGACCACACATATCATCATACTATTACAAGATACCAATATCTTCTCACAAGTTCCAGAGTTTTAACCCTTATTGGAACATGAAGAGGATTTCACCTAAATCTTGGCTTCAAACGTGCCCAAAGGTCGTTAAGACCATCACATTATTCATAGTAAGGTTATCATCATCATTCCATGCCTTAAACAAGGCTCATAAGATCATTAGCACATATGTATCCATAGATGTTAACATGGAAAGGCACTATGATATTCAAATAGTAGTACATTGTGGTTTCAACACAAAAAGAGTGTAATTCATTATCACATTAATCATTCAAGAGGTCTGATTATAACCAATCAAAATCATATAATTACGATCAGGTTAGTTATAACAAGCTAGATCACATGGGAGTTACACATCCACTTATTATAGTTATTTATCAAATATAACTATATGATGACAAAGTTAAGACTACAAATTAATGGTATTGAACCATCGAATTATCATCACTAGGACCCACATATAATACTATGTGATTTATTTTAATCCATTGGATGTTAAAGCATCCAATATTATTCATTGGATCAGGTTCATTGTTCAAGGTTATTAATTGAAGTATAGGTCTAACCGTTAGATCAATTGAACCAAGGAACCATTGGTTCAAGGTTTAGTCAAATCTACAATTACATTGTTAAATCATCATATATGGTTATGACCTGATCCACCATTAATTGTGATCATTAGGTCACCATTGGTTGTTAGATCAGTAATACATTTAGTTAACACCATCAAATATTAAGCTAATGTCATCATCGATTGATAACATCATTAGAATACTTACTACATGATAATTAAACGTCTAATTGAGCCAAAATCTGCCCTAAGGGGGGTGACCATAGATTGTCACCATAAATTTTACACCCTTGATCAGGAACATCAGTTTCCAAGATAGAAACACCATTAATTATTGAATGATATGACCATCGGTTGTGTGATAGGGAAGGAAATAGCGTGAAAACCCTAATTTGAACCATCAATTATTTTGTGCTTAGGACTATAGGTTGATGCTATTGACACGATTAAACCATGCATAAAACACAAGTGCACACGTCAATGTAATATAGGCCTTTGTGAGGCCCAAGTCGAACTCAGGGAACGTAACTTCGGTAGAATACTACTAACTACTTGCAATCAGCTAGACCGATTATAAAAGTTTTGAGAGTTGTTATGAAAAAGCAAATAAAAACAAAAGAAAGCAAAGAAATTGATTAAATGGTTGGTTTAATCAATTAAAATGGAATCTTTAGGATTGCGGTTTCAGCACAGATTCTTGTTGTACTAATTCCTAAATAATTATCACAACTTGTCTCCTATACCGGGTAGTGGCCTGTGAATAGAATTGTTTGCTTCCACGATACAATTCACTGCCTTAATTTAGATTGGTTCCACGTCAGTAGTAACCTATACTCTAAATTAGGTACATGAAAAACATATCTCTAAGTTTCCACCATTAACCGTAGATCGCCTTTTCTAAAGGATTTATAAGTTAATGTGATTATTGTGTCTTTTCAATTGTTAATTCTTCATCAAAAGCAATTAAAGGTATTAAATTACCACTATGGTGATCAAGCATAATGATAGAATTGGGAAAACAATATCATACCACGGGTTTGAGAGACAAATTATGGTTAATTATGCAAAAAGTGTCATACAACGATTATCTGGGCTACTCCCAGTCCTAAAGACAAAGGGGATTAGCCCCGCATGTTCATCTCAATGAGAAACACGATGAAAGGAGAAGAAAACATAGGGGAAGCATGGATGGAGATGGTGTAACCCCTGAACGAAGGAGAACCAGACGATCCTCAACACAGGATGGACGTTCTATACCCTTCCGGTGGTAGAAAACTCTGTCTGCAGCTCTGGAAACGTCTGGGGCATAACTCTGGTCTCCATTCTTCATCCTCTCTTCTTTTGAGACTTGTGCGACGGCTAATGACATGATATTACGTCTTGGGCTGTCCTTCCTACGTATAGGGATCACTTACAACTGACAAAATATCACAACCATTCGATTTAGATCAATCTGGGCAGTTTCTTGATTTGACGGCGTCGATACCATTGACGGTGAGTTGATGGTATCGAACCGTGTAGGGTATCGATGCTCCTTGATTTTCTGGTGCTCTCTCTAATGGTAGCTCGATACCATCGAACATACACGTCGATGGTATCGACTTGTTGACCTTTGGCACACTGACGCTATCTTGATACCATTGACCATCCTATCGATGGTATCTACTGGTTCTACTCTTTCTCTGGCTTGTTGATGTGGCCATGTCGATGGTATCGACGATCTCAGATATGCAAATTCCCTAAAATAAAGAGAAGAACACCAATCAAATACGAGAAATATGATCTTTCATACACAATAAGATGAAATAAGATAAATTTGATGCATAATGAGATTGTAGGTTAAAGGAAATGAATCATGCGATATTAACCACAAATATGACCAATACACACACAAAATGATTATAAAACTAGCATATAAAAGTTACTCAAAACTCTTGCATCAAACTCCCCTAAGCTTGAACTTTGCTCGTCCTCGAGCATTAAAACTACAAAATATAATTGTGGGGGTCAACTAAAGAACATATTAGCATAAAAGACATCTCAGAATGATTCCCTCCTACAAGGCACATACCGGCCCTCACTGACCATAGAACGGTAACTACCCTAAAGGTGACAATAATTGTCCATGAGAGATGCCCACCCCAAGACCAACAAACACTATCATATAAGGTAGTTGATATTATAAATTCCTCCAGTTCAGGCTTGGTGCATCTTGTGATCTACTATCTACGTTGTCCATATCCTAACTACTATCTACATGGAAGCAGATCTCCTAATATACAAGAATGAGGAGATAATCATGGGTGGCCTACCATTTTGAGAAGATAATTGTGGTGGTCAACTAAAGAACATATTAGCATAAAAGACATCTCAGAATAATTCCCTCCTGTAAGGCACATCCCGACCCTCACTGACCACGGAACGGTAACTACCCTAAAGGTGACAATAATCGTCCATGAGAGATGCCCACCCCAAGACCAACAAACACTATCAAATAAGGCAGTTGATATAATAAATTCCTTCGGTTCAGGCTTGGTGCATCTTGTGATCTCCTATCTACGTTGCTCATATCCTAACTACCATCTACATGGAAGCAGATCTCTTGATATACAAGAACGAGGAGATAATCACGGGTGGCCTACAATTTTGAGCAATGGGTGGATGAAATGGATGGATGTTGAAGAAGTGGAAGCACAATACAATTTAACATGCAAAAACAATAAAAAATAACCTAAATGATGCATATGCGTATGGAAATGACCTAATGCCTACATTTTAGGTGGAGTGATGCATGCTCTACTATTCTGTCTCAATGTGAGATGAAAAGTCTACAAAACTACATCATGTGCTTGTTCTTTTTAAAATACAAGTGAAACAAGTTCTTTTCTTCGTCTAATTTCTACTTAAAAATTTTCTCTCTCTTTTCTTTTGTTTTCAAGCCCTTCTTCTTCTCAATTTTTGACTAGAGAAACATTTACAATATATATTTTTTTTCAGGATTATTTTCACATAACTACCACAATTGGTGCATTACAATTCACTTCTCATAGAGTATAGAACAAGTTCCCCACATTTCTTATTTTTTAGAATAAGTAAGGCACAAAATGTCCTATATGCTCAAGAGTATGCAAAATGCCACTATATGAAAGTAATTATGCAACTACAATGGCATGCATTCCAGAATGTGTGCATGCATGACTAATCTACAAATCTCTTTTCATTTTTCTTTTTTTTATGCAAAATCTAGCTATAATGCAATCCTATATAGTTGACATGCAATCAAGAAATGAAAAATTGTAATGTGCTCCCAGTTCTTTTTGGTGGAGTGTGAATAAAATGAGGTGGATAGATCACAAGACTAATTGATAGAACCATTATAAAATATTATATATCCCTCCTTACTGACAAGTGTACCATTCAATCAAAGGGTTTCTCTCTCTCACTTCAGATTAAAGTCTCGTTACCGTTTGGTCAGTTTAGGCTCAACATCCATATCTGTCCTCATTTCTTGAACCATAAGGATGTATAGTTATGATCATATGTTTTAAAGTTAACCTACCCAATTATTTTTATAAGTTATGTGCTGAATTTCAAACAAGTCCAACATACAATTTCCTAACAAAATTTCATTAATGCTCAAATTTCAGACAATTGCACCCATTACCCTATATGAAAAAAATTTGAGATTACATGCAATTTACATTTAGACATCCACTGATTACACTAGATAGAAAGTGGATCCTAGAAATCCGTAAATAAATAAATTGCGCAACTAGAATAAAAATTGCAAAAAGCTAAGAAAAATGCTAAAATGAAAGAAAATGAAATAAAACGAAGATATAAATAGTTCCATCCCCTATTCTTGAATTCGAGTATGGCCTCATAGTCAAGAACAAACTCAGAAGGTGGAACAGTGATACCCTACTACTGCCCAAGTGGTTGGTACTGCGGGTATTGCTGACCAATGGGATCCCATGTAGGATATTGCCCCTAAAATGAAGGATCAGATGGGGCATCGGTGGTGGCTGTGGGTACCCTCCAAAGTGGTCCATACTCCAGTAGTGGTCGTAGAAGGGTTGTTTCTGTATCTCCAGCTCTGAAGGTTTGAAGAGAAATGAAATACAATCCCTCCTATTATAATTGAGGTCGGCGCCCCTGGTACCATGTCGATGCCATCGATGAGGGTCGATAGTATCGACCCATCCCACAGATCAACCTCCCGATTTGGCATGCATTGTTGATGGCGTCTCGTGGCTCACTGACGTGGCCCGTCAACACCATCCAAATGGCTTCGATGGCATCGACTTCTGTATTTTTTTTGCACAACAAAATTTTAAATCTACGAAAATATGGCAGAGTACAAAGACTGTCAAGTTTGATAACAACCAAAATCTTATATCCTGCTAGAAAGTCATTTAAAGAAAAGATTGAATACAACTACAAAGTCTTAACACATTCCAATTGTTTTGTAGTTTATCCAACACAAAATTTCTTCAAGATGGAATGTTGATGCGGCCAACCACCTAATCCAAATCCCACTGTCCCTAAGAAGTGATCTTCCTTCCACCTTTTGTATCAATCTCAACAATGTTCAGTTTCTCCAACTGCTGAAGAATATGACGAGCAACAGATCCACTACTTTTACAAAAATGTGGCGTCCTACTACCATTCCTCTACCTACCACCGTAGATCTTCCTAAATTCACCCACACTAATTCCCTGCATTAGATAGATTTTCCTAGCCATGGATGCATCTCTAATAAAATACCAGTCTTGGTCATATGGTGCAAGCTCCTTAAATCGGGCTGTTTTAACAATGTTTGTCCAAGGAGGTAACTCAATCTTGCCCGAACTCTTCAGATGAGATGCGTAAGCATTCACAGAATCGTGTGGAGAGACATCCTTCACGGTTCTTAGTGCCTCCACTTTCTACAGCTTCACTGATCCTACCGGTCGCACTCTGGCTGCCGCTACTACTCCTGCGCCTCGAGCAAACTTCAAGTTCATCCATCGACTTCTGTATTCATCCATTATCCTCGTGAGGCCTTGGCAGTGGATTCCCCTAAAGCTGTGCCGATACCATCGACATTGGGGTCGATGACATTAGCTTCACTAGCAAAGATTCGTCTGACTATCTCCAGAGATATCCTGAGCATCGACTAGGGGGTCGATACTAGTGACTTGCTTCAGAATTTGAGTCGATTCTCCTGTTGGGTGGTCGATACTATCGATGAGTCCGTCGATAGTATCGACGAAGCACATTTTTTTGTAGTTTTTGCTCTACACCCTCGTCACTACCATCAACTCAGTGGTCGATGGTATCGACATCCACACAGACCTACACACATAGAAAATGTATCAGGGCATCATTTTTATGCTAAAAATGAAATTAACCAAAACTACTGAAGTAAATGGAAATGAAGTCTACCAATGGCTGGGTTGCCTCCCAACATGCGCCCTACTTTAATGTCTTAGGCTAGATGCAATAATGCTGATCAAATTGGGGCTTTGGGGAGTGTCCCTAAGGAATCACTCAACAATTTGAACTCAACTCTTTCTCTGCCGATCCCTAATGTCAAGGTACCTCTCCTGATAGCAGTGATAACATCAGTCATAGCTTGAAATGGCCTCCCTAGTAGCATCTCACAACCATTAAGCTGCGGCATGCCCATGACTATGAAATATACGTGGAAGATAAATCTGTCAACTTTGACAAGTACATCCTCACACACTCTGTGTGGCTTCACTATAGATCCATCTGCTAACTCAATAGACATGACATATATCTTTGGTGACTTCAATCCCAGCTTTTGAAATGTGGTTAATGGCATAAGGTTTATGCTAGCGCCCGAATCACACTATGCGTGCGGAAAGTGACGACTGCCAATTGAGCACGGTATATAGAAACTCTCGGGATCTTTCTTCTTCATTGGTAAAATCCCATGGATTATTGAGCTCAATGTTTCATTCATAAAGCAAACACCTGTGTCTTTTATCCACCTTTTCTTAGTGATGATGTCCTTAATGAATCCTCCGTATGTAGGAATCTGTTCTATCACCTTCACTAGCAGAATGTTAATGTGAAGCTTTCTAAACATCTCCCAGAACATCTTGTAGTGCCTATGCTCTTTCTTCAGCCTTAGACTATCGAGAAGAAGCACATTTGGCTCCTTCACTCCCTTGTATGGTGGCACATATGGGCTATTTGGGGTCTCCTCCCCTAATATCACTTCAATGTCACCCTTTTGCGTAGGCTTTGACACATCATTCTCGGTTTGTGAGGCTCGTGGCTGCCCATCCTTCTCAGTGGTAGTGGTTCCACAATGAAATATGGCTTTCACCTACTCCTCTTGCCTAGATGTGGGCACAGATGTGATGGTGGCTTGGTGGGATTTGCTGAATGGGCGACATCCTCCTGGTAGTCCATATAAACTGTGGGGGGTATGGCACACTGGGTCTAGCCTCCATGTCAAAGTTCATTTTTCCCTTTTCATGGACCTCCACCACTCGGGGCTCTGTCTCCTTAATCACAGATATATACTTAACTTGATGATGTGATTGAGTAGTCTCTACATTACCAGCCGATCTTTGTTGATTTTGATGCTTCATGGCCACCACTTCATTGGAAATTTGGGCCATAGTCATATCTAGTGCCCTCATCTGTGCTCCATGACTTTGTAATGTCTGCCCAAATTTATTCAAAATCTTGCCCTGGGACTGTAACTGCTTGCCAAATATATTCATCAACTCTTGATTTTTTTTCACCACTTGTTTGAGCAATTCGGTGCTTTTGTCCTTCGTAGTGGGTTTTGGCTTTACATCTGGGTCTTGTAGGAAGTTGTTTGGATCCTTCTATGAAAATTTATTGTCCTTCCTCCAAGCGTAGTCATTGCTCCTATAGCATTGTTGATGCATAAACTTTACATATTCCTCATCATCAGACCCATTGCTCTCCTTCTCTAAGAGCTTCTTAGCTGGTAGGTCCATCTTATCATTTAACTCTTAATTGCCTTTGATTCCCCTACAACTCTAACTTGTTTCGGTGCATCTCTATCACCCCATGACTATTTCTTGTCCATGCTCTTCAAGATCTCCCAACACCTTGTGCATGCGTTGTTTAAGAAGAAACCTGAGCCTGCTGAATCGAGGTTGCTTCTGTCATGCTCATTGAGAGCAAAGTAGAAGATTTTGACTTGTTTTTCCTTATCCAGTCCATGATGTGGGCACTTCCTCAGCATGATGTGGAAGTGCTCCCATGTCTCAGAATAGGTCTCATCGGTCCTTTTATCTGAAATTATGGATCTTCCTCACGAGGTCATTGGTCTTCTCCAGTGGAAAGAATCTCTCTAAGAAAATCTCTATCATTTGATCAAGTCCCAATGATTTCATCATCAAGGTTGTGCAACCATTCTCGTGAATTTCCTGCCAAAGAGATGGGAAATAGCTTCAAGTAAAGTGCCTCCTGTGGAAACCTATCAATCTTGATCATATCACAATTTTCCACAAAAGTGCTGATGTGGGCAACATGATATTCATTCTTCAACCCGTGAAATGATTGACACTTGAGAAGGTTTATCAGTGCCAGATCAATCTTGTATGTGGGAATGTTGATTGCCTGCCTTTTGATCGGCCCCTTTGGTGCTGATGAGGAAGAAGTCTTGATCTTCTCCCATATCATCTGTTCCTCATCCATTGCGTCAGGTTCTTATTCAAATTCCTCAGGTGGTGGATTTGTCAACTCAACTCCTTCACTCGGAGGAATTTCTGGTAATTCTGTGTAGTCTGTTCTACACGTCTTTACCATCAACTAGCACCTAAAAAGATAGAAATTATTTCAGTACAGTGCTAAAAAGAAATAAGTAGTTAAAAGATGTGAATTTAAATTTAAAATTTTGAGAATTATATGAAAAAGTTTCCTAGTATGGCCACTCGTAGCACTCGTAGTGCCAAAAATTGTCGTTCCCCATCAACGGTGCCAAAAACTTGACACGATTAAACTGTGCATAAAACGCAAGTGCACACGTCAATGTAATATAGGCCTTTGTGAGGACCAAGTCAAACTCAGGGAATGTAATTTCGATAGACTACTACTAACTACTTGCAATCATCTAGACCGATTATAAAAGTTTTGAGAGTTGTTTTGAAAAAGAAAATCAAAACAAAAGAAAGCAAATCAATCGATTAAATGGTTGGTTTAATAAATTAAAATGGAATCTTTAGGATTGCGGTTTCACCACAGATTTTTGTTGTACTAATTCCTACATAATTATCACAACTTATCTCCTATCTCAGGTAGTGGCCTGTGAATAGAATTGTTCGCTTCCGCAATACAATTCACTACCTTAATTTAGATTGGTTCCACGTCAGTTGTAACCTATAATCTAAATTAGGTACAAGAAAAACATATCTCTAGGTTTCCACCATTAACCGTACATCGCATTTTCCAAAGGATTTATAAGTTAATGTGATTATTGCGTCTTTTCAACCGTTAATTCTTCGTCAAAAGCAATTAAAGGTATTAAATTACCACTATGGTGATCAAGCACAATGATAGAATTGAGAAAACAATATCATACCATGGATTTGAGACACAAATTATGGTTAACTATGCAAAAAGTGTCATACAACGATTATTTGGGCTACTTCCCGGTCCTAAATACAAAGGGGATTAGCCCCACATGTTCATCTCACGAGAAACACGATGAAAGGAGAAGAAAACATAAAGGAAATGTGGATGGAGATGGTGTAACCCCTGAATGAAGGAGAACTGGATGATCCTTAGTGCGGGATGTGCGTTCTATAGCCTTCCGGTGGTAGAAAACTCCGTATGTAGCTCTGGAAACGTCTGGGGCATAGCTCTGGCCTCCGTTCTTCGTCCTCTCTTCTTCGAAGACTTGTGCGGCGGCTAATGACGTGATAGTATGACTTGGGTCGTCCTTCCTAGGTGTAGGGATCATTTATGGCCAACAAAATATCACAGCCATTAGATTTAGATCGATCTGGGTAGTTTCTTGATCTGACGGCGTTGATACCATTGACGGTGGGTCGATGGTATCGACCTGTGTAGGGTATCGATGCTCCTTGATTTTCTGGCATTCTCTCTGATGGTAGCTCGATACCATCGAATAGACACATCGATGGTATCGACTTGTTGACCTTTGGCATGCTAACACTATCTCGATACCATCAACCATCCTATCAATGGTATCGACTGGTTCTTCTCTTTCTCCGGCTTGTTGCTGTGGCCATGTTGATGGCATCGACGACCGTTGATGGCATCGACGACCGTCGATGGTATTGACGGCCTCAGATATGCAAATTCCCTAAAATAAAGAGAAGAACACCAATCAAATATGAGAAATATGATCTTTCACACAAAATAAGATGAAATAAGACAAATTTGATGCATACCAAGATTATAGGCTAAAGGAAATGAATCATGTGATATTAACCACAAATATGCCCAATACACACACAAAACGATTATAAAACTAGCCTATAAAAGCGACTCAAAACCCTTGCATCAGCTATCAACCTGTCCCAGATCATGTTACACCTTAGAAAGGTCGTAAAAATGTTTACAAGTTCAAATAGAACTAGAACAAAATAGGAAACATCACAAAAATTCGTAATTCTAAACAAGCATGGTTTCTCTATGCTTAGTTCATCACATTAAAGCATAAACATGAACTAACAAGCTTCTAACAAGAAATATAAGTGAAAAATGTTATATAACTCACCTCTATTGAGTAGGTCCGATCCCAAACAACAAGTATCTTGAGCAAATAGGGCAAGAAAACCTTGTACTCAGATATGAACTTGGACAAATAGGTACTTCTCTCCACAAAGAAGCAAAATCCTAGAAAAAGAAACAAGAAGGGTAGAATTTTGAGTTCTAAAGGCACTATCACCATGGAACAACAAGGTTCCGACCTGGAGGAAGGTATAAGGAAGGAGAAGAACAAGATAAATGGAGAAGGAAGGAAGAAAACAACTTGCCTTGGTCAAAATCCCTAGAAGATGACCTTGGAAACCCTAGGTAGGGCTAGATGGAGCTCTAGGAGACATTCTTCTCCAAAAATAGGTTGTCTTCTACCTTAGAGCACTTGGTTCTGCAAAAAAACAGAGTGGAGTCATTTATATGGGTTAGAGGAATGATAAAGCAAGCATATTTTCATACTTTGGCAAGGAAGAGGTAAATATAGCACATGGATAAGGATGGAAGCAATCATGTCGTGTAAAAGTAGCTTCCCCATGTGTCTATGACCTTAAACTATTAAGAATATACAAGAACACACACAAGAAGATCCCACACCATCCATATAGACCTTCTTAGTTTTCCTTTTTCGAATTTCCAGCCAATCACATAATTCATTAGTTGGTAGCTACTAAAGGTAGCTCATCCATGAAGGGGTAAACCCTAAAATACCCTTGAAGAAAACCCCTTCAAAACATGGCTCAAATAGGAAACCCATGGTTAAAAATACTCAATAATGATAATATAACATCTAAGGAACATAATTTATCTGACAAATTTCAATGTAAACCCCTGAATTGGGTAAATCATAGAAAAGTCCAAAATGTACAGAAAATTGCATAACTTGCTCAAACAGTGTCCAAATTGGACCAAATTTGAAACATAATCTTTTCTTATGATTTAAAAACATATAAAATGGTTATATTATGGTTATAAAAATTTGATTATGGTAATTAAGCTCATTAAACTCATTAAGCATGTTCAAGGGCCTTACACAAAACATGATGTACATTGCAATAACATAAATGAAACACCATGCATTAACTCAAAATATAGGTTCATACATTATTCTTTGGAAGAGAAAAACATAAAGTAAATCATCTTATTTCAAAACCTAATACATGTAGACTAAACAAATCTAAAGCATGAACTAAAAAAATTTAACTAGATAATATATTGCATGGTAGATGGCACCCCACCAATCTAAAGTCTCCTTGGTCCACTACACTTGAAAGCTCACTTCAATTCCCTCTTGCTCCTTGATATAGGGACATCTCGTCCACAACCATTTGAAACAAAGTAACAACATCAGTAAGTGGCACTATACACATTATAAGAAAAGAAAGTACATGTAATTGACTTGAAAGAAAATATTGACATGAATTTAACTTAAGAATTCTTAAAATTAATTACTTGACATAAATAAGAATTGAACAAGTAAAATATGCACTCTCTATGATTTGCCAATTTAAGAGCCCCTAATTGGCATGAATGCCCATGATTTGGCTAAAAAGCTCATAACGACCATAAAGGTCCATGACTAGCTATGAAAGCCCATAATTGGCACAAACGCTCATAAAGAACCCTTGAGGTCCATGATGGTGAGAGCATATAAAACTTAATCAAATTCTTATAACATTATTCTTAAATTTAACATTAAATCTTTAACATAATGTGATTTCTCCCTCATGATCTTAATATTCAATGATTTACATGATTATTTCTTTAATACCTTAACCATTGCATGATCATAACATTAAACTAATGAGAATCTGTGATAAACATATGACCTTATGAATATACAAACCACATACAATTATATAATCTAAGACATGATCATTATCTTGATTTCATTCATCAAATTGAAATTTAAAGCATAATCATAAAGCATACATAACATGAAATTCAACCAAGGTACATATGTATAGTGGCATGACCCACTTACCTTATTGGAGCAAACCCTAATTTAGTCTCCCTGATCCTAAGTCACTCCTAGGTTTCCTAAAATTAACATGATTTATATCATTCATCACTTTAAACTCCATTCCAAACCCTAATTTGAGTCTTCTAGGAAAACATGGCCAGACACTCTTATATTAGGGTTTGAAACCATAGAAATTGATTTCCTTATCGAAAAATCTTTCCAACGAGTATTTTTGGGTATTTTTCTGATCGTCCTATGATTTATTGTGAATTTTTGAATATTCGATCAATTACTATCAAAGGAGCTTAGGATCTCATTCACCAGAAAAATAGCATCACCAATCTTCCTTCCCTTCACAAAAGCTATTTGGTTGAAATCAATAACCGAAGGTATCACATCATCCAGGAAATTAGCAAGGATCTTCGCAATAACCTTGTAGATAACATTACATACATAAATTGGACTAAATTTTTCATGCTAACAACCCTAGGAATCTTAGGGATAAGAGTAATAGATGTGCTATTACACTCTTTATGAAGCCTTCCAGTTTTAAAGAAATAAAGAATAGCTGAAGTAATCTCATCACCAATAATGTCCCACATCACCTTATAGAAAACGACATTATACCCATCTGGGCCAGGGGCCTTGTCGTCACTGATATTCCAAAATACCTCCTCCACCTCCTTCTTAGTAACAGTCGGTCTGAGCATGTCAAATTGAGTATCATTGATCTGAGGCAGTGTCCAATCCTCATTCCAAACAACTTCATTCTTCAACGTGATGTTGAAAAAGTTGCAATAAATTTTTTTTAACATTACCCTGAATAACCTCAACATCATAGACCCTATTCCCCTGCTCATCTTCTAGAACATTGATGTTATTGTAAACTCTCCTTGTTTTCAAAGAAGCATAGAAGAAAGCATTATTTCTATCTCCAAGCTTAAGCCATTTGACTCTACTTTTTTGACGAAGAAGATCTTCCTCATCATTCAGTGCTTTAATAGTGTTATCTCTGAGATCAGCCACTCTTTTCTACTTATCTTCATCAAGTGGGTCATCATCAACATCCCTCTGAAGCAAGAACAACTCACTGTCAAGTTCCCTGGCTTTAGAGAGCAAATTACCTATCACCTCTTTGTTCCACTTCCTTAGAGAATAAGTAACAGCATACAAACATCTGTAGATACGGAACATAGGCGTCCCATAGACCTCCGTATTACACCACACATCAGTAACCACCTATATAAGTGAGTCATGCTTCACCCATGCATTAATAAACCGAAAGGGAGACCCACCTTTCTTTTTCAGACCCAAACGAAGCATAAGAATTTTATGATCACTGACTACTGCAGGCAAAACTTCACCCCAACAACAAGGGAAAGTAGAGACAAAATTTACATCAGTGAAAATATGATCAATTTTAGAAAATGTACTAACACCATGCCTACTATGACTGTCCCAAGTGAAGTAAAAGCCCTTAGTTTGTAACTCAACCAATTTAGTGCCCGCAATGGCCTTATTAAACTCCACCATGCTTCTGTTAGAGGGTGGTTGCTTCCCCATTTTATCATTCATTATACGAATAGCATTAAAATCACCTAAAACACACCAATTAATTAGATTCCAACTCCTGATGTTGAGAAGAGAGTTCCACAGGTGAATATGATCCTCATCAGGATTAGCACCATAAACAGCAGTTAACTAAAACTTTAACAAATTTCTCTCCATAACACAGTGAATGCATTGCTTATTCTTCAACAAAACATTAACTTCAATGTCCTTATTCACCCAAACAACCATAATACATGTATAGGAGTAAAATTCAGCATTATCCACAAAACTTCCATTTGGCCAGATATTTCCCACAAAACCAGTAAGATCATCCTTCTGTAACCTAGATTCCAGGATCACATATATATCTGCCTTGTTCCGCCTGACCTCATCCTGAATGTGAGAAAGTTTATTTCCTCCTCCTCTCACATTCTAGGATAAAATACTAATGGGTTCAATCATTAGGAGGAAGGGGAGGAGGCTCCCTATCCATCGCAGTTGCAGCCACCGATGTATCCATCCTTTCATTCATGATTTCACCATCATCAAAATTTAACAGAGGATAGTATTTGTTTAATGATTCCAGAATATCTCTGGTTGAACTCTTAGCATTCCCTTTAGGAGCAAATTTGTTTTTCTTCTTAATCGTCTCCCAACCAACTTCAGGGGTGACAACAGGGGTAACCACGTCTGAGTTTTTAGTCTTCTATTGAGGTTGAATAGGAACATCATCTGTAAGCACAACTGATCCCATGTCACCTTCTATTATATTATTAATGGCATCAATGAAAACCTCGGCTTCCTCCTCGACAATAATCTTTTGAGGGACCCTTTCTTTCAACATCTTTTTCTTCGGTCCTCTACCCTCCTGTATCTTGTGATCATTGCACAGAGTTGATTCATTCCCATACAAACCGCAGGTCGAACACTTGCCCAACTCCCATTCATAATCGAACTGAATGGTATCTACTAGACCATCATTACTAGCTATCTGTATTTCCTTAGGATAAGAGAAGTCTGCCGAAGTAACAACTTGAATCCTAGCATAATCCAGTCGTCGAAACTCAGAAGTTAGTTTATCAGGTCGAAGAGGCCGTCCCAGAATCGAGCCAATATTACTGAACATTTCCTCATCCCATAGTTTGAGAGGGATGTTATAGATCTTCAACCAAATGGGAATGTGCGTCAGTTTCATCTTCTCTAGAGGCTGACCCCTTTCCCATTTCTTTATGATCAGAGGTTTCCCAGCTACGAACCACGACCCCCCATCCACAGCCATGAATAGGTCGTCATCATTCTCGAACATAACAATGAAGACACCTTTGCCTCTTGATCTCACTTCAATGGATCATTTGGCCTTCCAGATCATCGCCTGGTGCTTTGCTAATGCCGGCCAGTGTGGCTTGAGACCAATAACATACCTAACAGTTGTTCTACTACACCTTGCTAGATTCCTCTCCGCTATGGCTTTAGGGTAGATCAGTCTTCCATCAATCAGCTTAGTTTTCATCTTGTTCAGGAGGATCGAACTTGCAAAATTTCTATCCTTAAAGAGACCAGACCAGTCAAGAGGCTCCTTCGTCACCGCAATCTGCATTGGGACTACATTTCCTTTTCGATGTCTTGGACCTGGTTTAGCCCTACCAGGATATGGAGGGTCAGATGCCACGGTCGCCTTGGCCATCGCCCCCTCGCTCACTCCCTCAGACAACATCGTCCCCAAAAAATAATGTTGTTTGTATACTTTAGATGATATCTATTACTTGCACAATTTGTCTATGTTTTCTAATTACATCTATTCTTTTTCCCATCATCTAACTTAGATTGATCAATTCCCAATAACTAGGTTTCTAGTTAGGGTCATTAGATCACGAACACTAAGTTGGAAGCCTGCGCTCATTTAGGGACCACAATATCAATAATTACTATAAAAATGTGTATTACCCTGCAATTACATCCTTTTTTAAGCACTATTTATCTATTTATTTATTTATCCATTACCAATTATGTGTACATGTATTATCAGGTTGTAACATGCATACATCACTTCTTTTCCTTTTAAAATTTGGGTTATTTGTCTAGTTTATTATATTTATGGATATTACTATGGAGGATTAATTCCCTAAAGTCTCATGTCTAAGGATGTTACGTGGACTATCAAAAAAATTAGGGTTATATATCATTTGGGTTTGGGATCCTGGTTACCATTCACATCTGGTCATTATTGCATGCTATATGTAACTTATTGAATTAGTCATCCAAGATTTTGTCGTACTCATTAAATTACAAGGTTTGGATTAAGGTGTAGCTAATTCAATTATAGTTCAGTTTATCATCTTTGTATGGATTAGGCACATAATCATAAATTTGAACAACCTTAGTGTGCTTGGACTAGCTTCCAGCATAGAGCTTCCTTATCATTTAATTACAAGTAATTTGGGGTATAGCATATTAATCTCAAACTGTTTAGGATTTGATCTTCTTCCTTTCTCTTTTCTTTTTCAATCCTAACTTAATACATTACCTGATCTAAGTCCATCTATTTTGAAAAATGAAAATAAGTTTTAAAATTATCTTACATTGAAGTATATTCATGGTGGTAGAATTAACATAAACTCAAATCTTGATTTGGTGGGTTCTACATTTATTTGATATAATTAACGAAATTTATCAAAGATTTTCTTATTCTAATAACTATTGGTTCAGCTATTCATTAAATTATGTAAGAACCCTAATTCTACAAGTCTCTACCCACTAAAAGGATCTATGTAATCGTATAGAGATTCAAGAGGGATTTCCGACTAAATTATAACTATTATATATGTTCTTCTTCCTCTCAAATCGTATATCACACTTATGCCTACCTTTGGAGGGTTTAACATGCAAGTCAAAGATTTCTTCACTAACAGATCTATCTACTTCCTACAACTTTCTTGTGGTGGTGACTTGGTTCCAAAACCATCAATGGATTTTGAAATAGTATATATATATATATACATATATATATATATATATATATATAATTTATAAAGGAAAATAAGTTTGATGATGAAAACCTTGCGATGGGAATCCAAAATGGCACCAAAATCAATCTGAGAACCAAGTCGACCACTTTCTACCACATACAACATATACTAACACCATAAAAATAACTTCATCTTCACAAAAGAAAATACTCTACACACATCATAAAGGAATGCAACAAGCATATCTAAATTATATATGAGGAGGAAATATGTGTTTCTTCTAGTACACAATTAACCTCTAGTAGGTCCTACTAGGCACAACATACATTATTCTTCCATTCTCTAAATTGTGACTTAGGAGATTATAGCCAAAACATTATTTTTTATAAGATTGTGAAACCATAATAAGTAAAGATTAGGGTATCTACTTCCCTAGTTGGTTTACATCCATGGTGTCCTTCCAAGCCCATGTGAACAACATAGTCAAACTACTCCTCATCTCACACATTAGGTAAACTAATTACACTATGGATATGAGAGAGTGTTCAACTCTTTAAGGATCAACCTTAGATGTACCTACCTCACATAAATTCAGTTTCGGTCTACACCTAAAGTTTCAAGAAAAGAGTATCCACTATAGCTTCTAAACACAACTGTGCCTCCATTTGTCCTTGGTAAAATAACATGGCATAAAGTTTTATTATGTGAGCCGACTACGTGATCATTCCTCTATAGGAAAAGGGATATAAGAATCATTCCTACCTTATTGTTGGTGTATATTCCCAGAGAGACAATCATGTGATGATTGTAATGGAATAAATGTAAATGATTTGATTATTAATAATAAGCAAGATTTCAATTTATTTGGTTTGTTTGGTTATGAGATTATGAAATAACATTAAAATGTCTAGAGAATTATATTACTCAATGACATATGTCTTCAAGTACATGACTTGGAAGAATGAGATCATACATATATTAAGAGTACATACATTCTCATTATGTCCATGATTGGCTTTTGTTGTGGAAGGTAGATAGAAAATAATAACACATAAGATCAGAGTGTGAGTTAGTTGATGAAAAAGTCTCATTAGTCATGATATGACAATATCAAACCAAGCATACATACACATGTTAGGGAACAATGTATCAGACGGACCCATGTGAGACTAACACGTGGAAGCCATCATAATGGAAGTCATAGTCAACTCTCATAGTGATGGTGGTGGTTTTGGTTCTTAGACATGCAATCACTACACTCATCACATGTCATTTAGTATACTTTGACATCATCAAACGCAATATTGAAACATAGATGGATTGTTATAAAGGTGATGATTGGGTGATTGTGACACATGGGGATTGACTGTGAGTGATAGACATGAGATTTGTCCCTCCTAAGGGAGTATTATATCTATGCCTCTTGATTAGAGAGACTGAGAAAAGCATGCATGCACATTTGAGTCAATATGTGATACTGAGCTTACATATATCTCAGACAATATTCTCTAGTTCAAGGAACAAGATTGAATAATAATGAGGGTGACTTGTAAGGAGCCTGACCTGGGTTTTGGGCTGTCCTATTTTCTTTGTTTAAGTATGTTTCTTAGATCCTTTCTCTAATCATCTGAGATGTAATTAGGGTAGGTTGGAGGCTTGAGTTCCTTGTTTGGTTGATGCTAGTGTTTTATGAAGAAGTTTTGGTGCACATTGCAATTTACTCAGGATAGGGGATGATGTGCAAGTTTTACCACCTCTAGAGTGTTTCTTCTCTCTCTTGGCATCATCTAAAAGAAAGAGAAAGATATGGGCATCTTGTTTGAGCCTTGGATAAGTAGTGATATCTTTGGTGATGTTTTAGACACATGTTTGAGGTGTGCTTTGCCCTTAGAAGTGTTGTCTTAGGCTTGAGAGCCTTGGAGAGGCCTTGTATTGGTTTGTGGATCTAGGGTTTCCTTCCTATTGGTTTTTGAAGAGAGGAGGAGGTGTGTATCGTCCTTGACTATCTTAGGTGACCTAGTGGGTGAGATATAGGTGTTATAACCTTGTTGCATGGTGTTGCATGTGGCTCTTTCTTTGTAGATAAGTGTCACCTAGGGTTCTTTGGTGGTGACACCTCCCCCTTTCTCTCTCTTTCATCTCTCTTGTTTATATATATCTTTATCCCCATGCAAGAGAACCCTTTTGGATACATTTGTATCCTCTCCTTGGTGGTCGATCTTAAGCTTGAAGAGTGCCCTCCCTTGGAGCTTGGAGGATGATTTCCTTGCTTGTAGTGCTCTCTTTATCCTCTACCTTGGTAAGAATTGATCCTTATCTTCTTTTCTCTCTTTCATTCTTATTCTAGGCCATGGACCTTGGTTTCTTCTCTTTCCCCTCTCACGATCTCTTAACCTTGGTCCTACCTTATTCTTGGAGGTGTTGTGGAGATCGAGCTTGGAGGAACTTCTTCTACCTTCAACTAGTGAAGCTTGGAGGTTGACCTTGGAGCATAGAGGTTGGTGGTGATCCTTCAGGCAGGTTATATAACTCAAAACCCTCTTTGTTATTATCACCTTCTACTTGTTATCATGCTCCTGATCTATGGCTTGTTATTGCTTGCATGCTAGTAACTTTTTCTTGTAGCTTCATGTTCTATTTTGGAAAATGAGCTTCGCTTAGTTGCTGCCTTGCATTGTACTTTCCTTTTTTTTGTGGGATCTAGAGATTAAATATTATTTATCCTGCTCTCTAGTTTAGGAAAAAAATTGGAAATGTTTACATCAATGGCTTGGCGTAGCCACGATGGGCTTACAGAAGTAAAAGAACAAAAATTGAATGTAGACAAAGTAGTTTTTGCAATAGCATCAACTACCTCATTCAACTCCCTTGGTACAAACCGTACAGAGAGCTGGATGGGAGTAGTCGTGATGGTGCAAGTTTTCCTCCAAGTAGCTTGGAGGTTGGGTCCCGGGGGCATCGCCTGGTTAACCATCCTAACTGAGGAGACGGAGTTGGAGAAAAGAATGACTCATCCAAGATTCATGGTACTGGTAATAGTATATGCAATATATATTGCATGGAGTTCCGCATCCAGTGTTGATTGTGCTTTCCTTTGCCTTTCTAGTAACATAATCTTGAGGTTTAAGATGAAGTGACCGATATGCCTTGTGGCCGATATGCTTTGTGGAGGCCGACACATAGGGTAGGCCGATAAGCTTGGTGTTCTTCACAACATGTGACGCCCCTGGGCATTACCCTAGAGATGAGTCGTCACAACCTTGGCAAGGTCTAGGTTGATACATTAGAGTAGGTAGCCATCACAACTTGGAGAGACCTAATTTGACACGTTATGTGGTTGTTGAATTGATATGCTTTGCAGGGTGTTATTTTGTCATGGCTTGATTAGGTTAACCCGTCATAACCTAGACGTGTCCTAAATTGAGACGTGTTGTAGACTGAGACACTTTGCTAACATGTGCTTTTGTTAGGTGTTGCTACCCGACATGCGTTGCCATTGTGTTAGCCCGTCATGGCTATGGAAGCATCTCAAGGAGTTGGAGGCTGACTGTGATGCCCCGTCAGGGTAGAGATCGATACACCTCTAGGATGGTGTTTCCTGATACCTCTTGAACCATGAATCCTAGCTCAACCCGAACCCTAGCATTTTGTCATTGCCTGTCACAACCTAAGTGTCGATGTGCCCGATACATCCTTGTATGGTTTCCTGATACTCTGTCAAGAAGAATTGCACATTACACCATCAAGGATCTCAACCAATACAACCCTTGTGTGGATAATTGGACACCTCAGGTGTAGCTAAAACATCACCCCTTATGAGTGGTGAACCCAACATGATTGGAACAGATTCCGTAAACCGATACACCTCATGGTGGTCCAAACCGATACATTAAAAGAGTGTCTAAACTGGTACCTTGGGTTGATAAGGTGAGACCGAGATCACATAGTAAGGATTGAAGGGTATGTTTGGTTACTCAATGATGCACACTTATGAACAAGATATGAAATAGAAGGGTGTTGTTTGGATAATGTATTAGTAGTGATAATTTCTTCTCCTAAAGTTAGTACACCATGGGATGATGTTACTATGAGTGGTCTATCCTCAACTAAAGAGCTTAGACCTAAAAACTTCTTAACAATGTGAGGAATAATGGATGTGGGGTTTAATGGTGGCATATCCATATAATAACCTTAGTCATGGAATAATATGACCCACATGTTCATCTTAAGGAAAGGCTATAATCCATGGCAAGTGTCTTCTATATTTCCTTTTTATATTATCTTAACCTAGGGAGTAAGGATAATGATACAATTATGTGTAATACAAGGGGGTGAGGATAAGTAATGTTGAAATACCTGGTGACAACCTTAGTGTATAAATCACACTACAAGTCTAATGCCTTTATAGCTGCCTTGTGGGTACCTTGAAGTGATTTCCTCTATTTATGTGGCTTATGGTTCGACTCTCCTTGATATATGTGATTTAAGATTGGTAACAAGTGATAATATGTGGGTCATTAAATGTCAAAACTTCTCTCTAGTGCAATGGTCAATATGTTATTATGATGCATTATTATAACCCACACATAACTTAATGAAGATGATACACACATGCATTTAGGGTGATACCTGGTTCAGATAGCATGGTAAGTGCTTGATATCTAACTATTATTATACAAATCTAATCAGTTTCAAAATATGGGTTATGGTGTGATTAGGATTTGGTGGGGTAACCATGAAGTGAAATCCTAATCGGCTCTAGGTGAAGAGAAATAACCCTAATTCTAAAGGAAGGTCATAATATTGAGTGAGTATAATAGAAACCATGGTATCCTTCTCTCTGAAATACATTGCTATAAACTAAAGGGCTAATCGAGAATTATGACTTGTGAATACTATGAAGATGGTTAATTAATAGCAAGCTTTGGTTATGAACCTTGAAAGGGAACATAGAAAGTATAAATATGTGAATGTGCATGTCAAAGATGTGAAGTAGAATGATGTTTGAGGACCTCATGTGAAATCAGCATGAAACATAATCTAAGAATAGATATCTTATAATTCCTGGTCTACTTTAACTAAAGGTGTTTAATATGTTTTATGTATTCTCTTTCTCTAAATATAATGGCTAATTGTTGCTATAGCAAGTACAAGTGATGTGGCATGAGTAATTCCTATATAACGGTGAGGCATGATGAGATAATCTTGAATCACCAAGTGTGATACGATGGGTCTTAGGACCTGGTAAGGGCTTAGTGCCTGATTGAGGTGATGCCATCTGGCATTGAAATGAGGGGTTATTATTCCAAGATATGTCATCCTTGTGATGGACATTGGTTCTTGTAAAGGACATTGGCCCTTGTGATGGACATTGGTCCTTGTGATTGATATTGGTCCTTGCGATGGACATATGATGAATAACAAGCATAAAGAGACATGATGTAATGAGACCACACCTAATATATTTCAATTCATTATAGTAATGAGTTATTCCTTGTTTATGTAGATCTTATTTACATATAACTCGATTGATGTTAAACATGTTTTAATTGGCCAAATCAATCAAGTGAAATATAATAATATATCTTGCCCTATGCCATAGATTTATTCCAGTGTCAGTTCCATTATTGGATGGCAAAATGAGTTTAACTCAAAGCGCATAATTTTGAATATGCGGGGTACAAGTTGAGTAATTCCTTGTATCCTTAAATACAAATGAGTGAGATGACCATGCATGCGTCAATCTTAAGGATGGCCATGTGTGAGCTAGCCTTCCTTTTAAGAACGACCATTCATGAGCCTGTTCTCCTAGCGCTGTTACCTGTACCAAGGTGGGCCAGATATTATATGAGTGACCATGTGTGAGCCAACCCCTTTGATGTGACTATATGTCACTATAATAGTGGACTGGTAAGCCTCTGTAGTGTTCTCATGTATTGACCACGAGGTGTGGCAAGGTCGTGGATTCTGGCTCTACAATTGAGCTTGTATGTCACCGATTTCTACTTAGCAGGGTTTGGTTGTATATGGGTGGTACGAATCAAATCCCCAGGGATAATAAATATGTAATCAGTTGTGTAGTGTGCATTTATATGATCAAATACAAAAACATTGGGTGAAGTCTTGCCTTGCCCTTATACTGTTTAGTGTGTAACAGTTATACATGTTCTTCATATTCCTTTTAAAGTATTAATTGTTCCATTGCTCATTGGCAAGTGCATGTTACCACTCTGGTTACTTCATTCATGAGATATATGTCATTTGTTTAATTACAAATTCAATCTGCTCAGTATGATAATTTATCTACTTACTTATCTGTGATGATTATAAAGTTGGCGGAGAGTTATATCTCTCACTAGGAGTGTGTGTCTCACCCTGCTAGTTAAATAACTTTTGAGGTGGACGTGCATGTCGAGTTAAAGATCATGTGGTATAAGGTAATATGAGAAGAAAACTACACTTGGTGAAACATGGTATATGTAAGTGTCTAGTAATAGAGTCCTATGTGGCGTCCCTATACACTTAGGTCCTTGGGGGTGTTCTCGACATGTTTCTGGGCATGATGATCGATATGTGATTTTTGGCCTATGTGCCTCTGGTGGTATGTATATATATGTGGAACTGTTATCTTATGTAATAAGATGTTTGGAATGTGATTATGTAGCACCTTGAACATAAATTATGAAATGCAAATATTAGTTCTTGTGTAACAATTCTCAGCTCTTGGTGTTAGTTGCAAAATGGTTTTAATTTCCTGTAATTTTTGGTAATCTACTATTTATGGTTGATCGTGGTTTACGTTTTATGTAACCTCATTTTGTGTGACAAAGGGTGTCACATGACTTCTCCACGCTTCTTGTTCAATCTGGATATCAGTGACAAAGGAACCATACAAATACTATAACACCATACATAGATTGTAGGTTGAAGTTGTTCTCTAACTTTCCATTTACTTGGGTAGCAATGATATGTGACTAGGTACCGCTCATTTTCTTGTGATGTCATAAGGTGTTATGGACATTCACTGCCAATGTAATATGAGACCTATACGATCACACACATAGAATCTCATCTAGAATAGGAGATGAATCTTAAATAACAATTGAATTAATTGCTAAACTATTTAGGTAATTGATTCACGCAACAAACAAACTGACAACATTACCAAATGGCCGCCTCAAGTGTGGAGATGGGTGTCTGGAGAGTTCCAAATGGCCATCTCAAGTGTTGAGACTCGCGTCAGGAGAGTCAGGGTTGATTTGAGTTCAAATCGGCTAAGAAGTGAACCGATCAAATGGATAGGCTTGACTGTGGTCACCAGACAACCGTATGGGTGACTGAGATGGCTGTATCACATGGGCAAGATGGACCAATTCCATCATGGGATGGTTCTATACATTTCCCTATTTGTTTTGCTTGTACATTACTTGTTGTGCAAGGGAGTCAATATCCAACATTGATGGGAATTGAGTTTCCAATTTTGTGTACAGCTGGGAAACAACCAAATGGTAGTCTCGGCTGTGCCAAATGATCATCTGGCGTGCGAGATGATCATTTAAGTTTCCAAATGACAATTTAGGATGTTATAGGTTGTGAGATTTCTAGAATTTTTGTGAAAGTTCAAGATCTTATAGTCCCTCCCACTCCAGCATAGACTGGGAACCTAGACCCAAACCCCACCTATAAATAGATTGGGGTATTGGGGATTCCCAGAACACAACACAAATGATTGAGAATTAGTTGTTTTGACAAACATTGTCCTCTTTGGTTGTGGTAACCAATAGAGCCCAGTCAAGTACAACAAGACTAGAAAGGGATATCCAAAGGAGATAAACAACTGAGATCATTTTTGTGGGAGAGCAAGTTGGTGACTAGTACACCAACGGAAGGGATAACTCCTTCCTGCCCATTCTAGTAGGACAACATGAGTTCTAGTTGGTCTGTGTGGACTACTCAAGAGATAGGAGTCCTTTGGCTACTGCTAGGAGGGCAACATCAAATTGTAGTCAGTGGAAAGATCAGAGAAGCCACTATAGTAGTTGTCTTGGTCTACTGTCCAAGGAGGAGTAGTCTAACGAGTCTCAGTGCAACAAGTACTTGCACAAACACCATCCATGTGGGCTCTGATACCACTAGTTGTGGGCTCTGATCTCCAAACCATAACATAAACACGATTAAAACTTAGCGGAAGCGAATCAGTAATCAGCGGAAGACAAAAATCACGGGAAATTAAAACTTTTCGAGACAAGTGCTTGGATCCATAAAAGCTTCTTTCATAAAGTGAGGTAAATTGTTTACATCTCAGGATAATTACTTCTTGAGTAATTATATACATCAAGATACAAAATCTCAAGATCACTAAACAAAAGACTCCAAGACCTGAGAGTACAGAGGACACATAGGACTGACTCTAACTACACCACATGGCAGGACGAATCTCCACCTGAGATTACTGCTGCCCCTGGTGTTGCTGTTGAGACTGGTCACCTGTAGGCTGGTTCCTTCGTCTCCGATGTCCACCTAAAAAGTTGAAGCCTACGGGGTGAGACAATTATACATAATTGTCCCAGCGAGAGTTATAACTCTTCGCCAGAAGCTTTATTATAACATCAAAGATTATTTTTAAACAGTAAAGCCTTCAAAGCATTCTATAACAGTTGCAGGTATAACAAGATCTCTACAATTTAGGAGATATGGAGAATATCATACTTATTGCAATGTAACATCAATCAACTAACTTGGAGTCATCTCTAACAAGTTATACTACATGGTTGATTATGTTTTACAAACAACATTATGCCCTGTGGAGATGAGGCTTACCACTCATACTCCAACTGATCGCTGAGAAGTCACATCAGTATCATACATAGGTCATTAAGAGAGCCGGATTCTCATGACCTTCACCTTCCTCAGTCAGTAAGAGGATCACTTGTAGGACATCTCGTGTCTCTACTACTATAGCTCACCAGGGTAAACTGGTCCTTCGCTATTCTAGAGTCACAGTGGCGTTCTGTATTCTCTTCATCATCAGGAGGTTTCATATTTACCTACCACTGATACGGATATCTATGCTTTCTTCTTCATCAGGAGGTTTCATGTTTACCTACCACTGATACGGTATGGAACTATAGTGAAGGATGGATGGATTCCACATCTACATCACTTTCCTACACTAGGATGTAAGGTTCTACACATCCATGTACCCCACATACTCAAAAGTATGTGCTCCAGGAGTTCCCTAAGGAAAACATGTTTCACCATCACTTAATTTATGACAATGATGGATCTATGATCAGGGCTCTACATTATACTTGATTAGTTAGGTACATTCAGTATTCTTTAACAGCATACATTGTTCTTCAAATAATAACAGTAGCATAGCATCTATAAAAGAAGAATACTAAATGTAACAGGCCTAACTCATATCAATCATCATTTCTCATTATCCTCATCACAAGTCATCTCTAAGGCATGACTTTGATGGTATTCATGGCTCTCACAGCCCATTATCAGCATAGGATGCCACTGGCAAGGCATCAGATTACTTTACTTATTCATAAGGCTAACAACATGCCTTCAATGAATATAACATCAACATCCATACCTGGATATGATTACCTTCATCTCAGAACCTGTATGGTTAATACATCTGATAAAGGTAATGCAACAATAAGGAATGTACTTCCTACTCTTGTCATAAGAGTTAAATCTTTAATTTAAATCAAATAGAGTTTATTGCTCAAAAGCATACCATTACCCTTGAATTAGGGTTTACTATTCACATTACATGTCATCACCCTTGAATTAGGGTTTACTATTCACATTACATGTCATCACCCTTGAATTAGGGTTTACTATTCACATCAAGGTGAATTAAACTCATAACATCATCATGTATGAGTAACATCTGCATTGATACTCTTGGATTAGTTAAAGGTTCATCATTTATCATAATTAGGGTTTCTATGATCTCACACAGGTGGGTCATACCCTAATTATGCTCATTTCTGTGTATTGGGGATGCTTCAATTGAGTTTCCATTTAAAAAGGGTACTCTCTCTCTCTAGAAGTACTTTCTCTCTCTAGAAGTACTTTCTCTCTCATCATAAGGTTAGGTGATGTCAACATCACTCTAAAACAGGTTGGATTGAGTCATCATAGGCTAACATAGCCTAAAACATCATCATTATGTGATTAGAGTTACTTTCTCTCTCTAGGGTACTTTCTCTCTCTAGAGTACTCTCTCTTTCATCATACTAATGGTTGATGATAACATTAGACTAGATCGAGTTAGATAGAGTCATTATGACTAAAAACATCATTCTCATGTAATTAGGGTTTGAATTGAGTAAGGTATAACTCAATTGACCCTTCAGGGGTATATTGGTAATTTACCCCATTGATCATCATTATGGTCAAAACCTTAGTCAAATAACCCCTTAATATCCTAGGTTGTCATTAGGGTTTGATTAGGGCAACATTGAACCATTTATATCATCCTTTGATTTAATGAAGTCAACCTTGAATCACATTAATCATCAATTGAATTGAGACCGGTTGAAAGTGTTGACCGTTTGCCCACTTTGACTTTCCAAGACCGCGAGCCTCCTTCTAACTCCAAGACCGCGAGCCCCCTTAGGCTTCAAGACCGTGAGCCTCTTCAAGGGTTCAAGACCGCGAGCCTCTTCAAGGGTTCAAGTTAATGTTGAGACCGCGAAGATCAATTTGATGTTGAGTCCGCGAAGAGGTGTTGACCGTTTGGCTAGTTTGACCTCACGACCGCGAGGCCCTTCGCGGTCTTGAGACTGCGAGCCTCCTCTCGGTCTTGAGACCGTGAGCCCCCTCACGGTCTTGAGACCGCAAGCCCTCTCACGGTCTTGAGACCGCGAGGCTCTCATGGTCTCAGCCGCTTGGTCCTTCAACCAAGGCTCAAAGGTGCAACCAATAATGTCAAACGATGTTGAAGCCTTCAAAAGGTCCAATCTATGTTGACCACCTATAGATTAGGTTAATCAAGATTATGCTTGACCAATTGGTCAACCAATTTACCCTCAATTGTTGACCAAGTAGGATTGAAATCGATTCAATTAGGGTCTATCAATGTTCACCCATCAACACTCAACAATGTGCATCAACACAAGGTTGAACCCTTCAATTGAGCTCCAATTGGGCCCAAACTTGGCCCAAACGGTCTTGAGGTCATGTGGGTGGACCCCACATGGTCTTAAGACCGTTTTCCCAAGATTTCATCAAAGTCTAAGGTGATTTGATAGGGGTTGAACCATGATTGAACCACAAAACAGAATTTTGATTAAATTGATAACTTATTTGCAATTGGGTCCTCAATTGGTCAAATTACTCAACCCTAGACCTTCAAACGGTCTTGGGTGATTGTCCTCTCGGTCTTGAGACCGTTTGGATGAGTTCCAAATGGTCTTGAGACCGTTTGCCGATCAAATTTTTGGATTCTAGTGGACATTCATCAAGGTTGAACAAATTGAGTTGATGATTATATCAATATTTAATTGCAATGTAAATTGGTGTAAAAGTACCTTCAATTGGTCAACAAATCTTGATCCCAGACCTCCAAACGGTCTTGGTTGATTGCCCTCGCGGTCTTGAGACCGTTTGGTGACCCCCAAACGGTCTTGAGACCGTTTAGGTCAATCAACCCTAAAAACCCTAATTAGGTCACCATAATTTCAGTACTGATTTCACCTAGGGTTATCCCTAGTAATCACCCTTCAACTCTTAGCCCATTTGGAATTAGACCATCAAACTTGGTGAGTTGTTCATCAACATAATTTTGAACAGTAATCTCATACGGTCAAAGCTTAGTCAACGACCGTACACGGTCTTGAGACCGTTTGCCCAAAAAGGATATTTCAGACCGTTTGAAAATCAGCAATTAATTCATTTAATGTTGTGACTTAAAAAGGTCATATCTCCCGATTCCTTTGGAGTTAGTCTCCCACATTTTGAGGGTAATGATCCTATATAATTTCGAACAGATTTCTTATACGGTCCACGCTCGGTCAACGGGGCCAAACGGTCTTGAGACCGTTTTCCCTGTCGCGGTCTCGAGACCGTTTGCTCACCTCGCGGTCTTGAGTCCGAGAGAGAAAACTGTTAGGACCGTTTAAGGAAAAGAAAAGCGGTGGGTTTTTCATGGAAATCACACCTTCATCTCCTAGCTCAAGAACTGTATGAATATCCCATGGGTTTGCTTGCAAAATAGCAGGGAAAAGTAGGGAAATACTAAGAGCTGTCATTAAACGCATGTAAAGATGCACATAGTAAAGCATGGGTTTAGAGTTATAAAACCCGCCTAAAGCTTGCTTCTTGAGCTCCAAGCTTTCAAGATCCAAGCTCTAATGGCGTCCTTGAGTTCTTACAGGTTGGCCAAGGCGAAAACTCCAAGGAAGGATGAAAAGAGACGGCAAGAAAGATAGGGTTTCGAGAATTAGCCATGAAGCTGACCTTGAATTCGAATTCTAACCATGGAATTAGGCAAGAAGAGGGGTTTAAACCTACCTTGCACCCCTTGGTCGTCCTCCTTAGCTCCAAGGCAGTCCTTGGTCGTCTTTGGTGAAATGAAACAGTAAGGGAACGAAGGGTGAGTTCCCTTGCAACTAAGGGAAGGAGAGCTTATATACATGGGGTAGGATTTTCAACATTAGTTCATAAGTTGTCCATAATTCCAATTAGGTCCCTCCTTCTTTACTTGATCGTCCCTTCCTCTTTATTCTAAGGACAAACCTTCTCTTAAGGTCTTAGGAAAAGAAGGTAAAGGAGAGCAAGCTAATACTGAGGTACATACATAAAGAAATATTACACATATACCCTAATTATTCACTCACAAGGTATATCTCATAACTTGATAATTTAATTGAGGTGACTTCCTCATCATTTCTTCTCTAAATGATGGCAAGAGTCTAAAAGATACATTAGATGACATATTTTACAATTTGTATCCCTTCATTTGGGTAAATTGCATTTTACCCTAATTTAAGGTTTCAAGCACTGGGATTGCTTCCACAGCTGCACCTTGGTGCCCTAGCTTGGGAAATCCCTCAAACTTTACCAAAAAGATTCTCATGATGTCTCATTATTAGAGGAACATCTCAACATGTGCAAATTGCAAGCTAACCCTTTTAACTGGGTAAATTGCACATAGGTCCCTGTATATCAAAACAATGCTACAACTTTAAATAAAAAGGAGCAAATACTGAAATATATGTTTCTGAGAAACTTAATTACATGCTCAGAGTTAATCACAAAGATTTAATCACATATTTAGGCAAAATACCTAGGGTTAACTCATAACCTAGGTCAGGGATGTTACAAATTATCCACCCCTTACAAGGATTTCGTCCCCGAAATCGATAAAACATACTAAGAGAAAAGGGTAGGACACTTCCTTCTCATCTCATCCTCTAACTCCCAAGTGGCTTCTTCAACACCACGATGGTTCCAGAGGACTTTCACAAGACTTATATCTTTCTTCTTTAACTTTTTAATTCATTTATCAAGGATTGACACCGGTCCCTCCTCATAGGATATGTCATCATTTAATTCTACCTCCATAGGTTGTAGAACTGACTCGGTGTCTGGGTGACATTTCTTCAACATAGAAATGTGAAACACAGAATGTAACCTCTGTAATTCTGGGGGAAGCTCTAGTTTATATGCTACCTTTCCAATCCGTTCAATGATTGGATAAGGCCCCATATATCTAGGAGCTAACTTCCCCTTCCTTCCAAAACAAAGGACCCCTTTCCAAGGTGAGATCTTGAGATACACTCTGTCTCCAACCTGGAACTCTAAAGGTCTACGACGTTTATCAGCATAAGATTTCTGCCTATCCTGAGTAGTCTTAATCTTATGTTGTATTACTTTAATCTTTTCTGTGGTTTGCTGCACAAGGTCAGGACCTAACAACTGATGCTCACCAGTTTCAAACCAACACAAAGGTGATCTACAACATCTTCCATATAAGGCTTCATAAGGTGCCATATCAATACTATGCTGATAGCTATTGTTATAGGCAAACTCTATCAAGCTTAAGTGTAGATCCCAACTTCCGGTGAACTGGAGAACACATGCTCGCAACAGATCTTCTAAGGTTTGTATGGTCCTTTCTGACTGTCCATCAGTCTGTGGATGAAAGGCCGTACTAAACCTCAGCTTAGTGCCTAAGGCTCTGTGCAACTGTTCCCAAAAACGACTGGTAAACTGAGGACCTCTGTCAGAAACTATTGTGACAGGAACTCCGTGCAAACGCACTATCTCTTTAACATACAACTCTGATAACCTTTCAGCAGAATAGGTTGTTTTGACAGGTAAGAAATGTGTTGTCTTAGTTAACCTATCAACAATTACCCAAATGGAATCATGTCCTTTGTTTGTCCTGGGTAGACCAACAACAAAGTCCATGGTCACATGGTCCCACTTCCACTGTGATAAGGGTAAAGGTTGCATTGTCCCTGCAGGCTTCTGGTGTTCATCTTTAACTTGCTGACACACAGGACACCTCAGAACAAACTCTGCAACGTCCTTCTTCATCCTAGGCCACCAATACAAATCCTTCAAATTCCGATACATCTTGGTGCTCCCTGGATGCATAGCATACATGGAAGAATGGGCTTCTTCCAGGACTAACTTCTTCAGGTTGTCCACATCCGAAACTATCATTCTTCCATTATAACAAGCTACTTGATCTTTTGAGTCATGAAAACCATCTTGCTTCTCATTTCCATACTCAGATCTTATATCTTGAACTGCAGCATCACCTAGCTGTGCTTCTTTAATCTGCTCTCTTAGGGTAGGTTTAATATGCATCTCAGCTAACAAACCGGCTAGCAATGACACCTTCAACTGTACATTGTCTTGCCTTAAAGAGATAAGCATATCTCTCCTAGAGCATACTAAAGAGTTTAGTTGTGCTCTATTCATGGTTGATGTTGCTGATTTCCTACTCAAGGCATCTGCAACAACATTGGCCTTACCTGGATGGTAATCAATTGTACATTCGTAGTCCTTGATTAACTCCATCCAGCGACGTTGCCTCATGTTGAGCTCATGCTGAGAGAAGATATATTTAAGGTTTTTGTGGTCTGTGAAAATCTGGAATGTCTCTCTGTAGAGATAATGTCTCCAGATCTTCAAAGCATGAACCACAACTGCTAACTCCAGATCGTGTGTTGGATAATTCTCCTCGTGTTTCTTAAGCTGTCGGGAAGCAAAAGAAATCACTTGTTTATCCTGCATCAACACACATGCAAGTCCATTCTTGGAAGCATCACAGAAAACTACATATCCTTTTCCTTGTTCAGGTAGCACTAACACAGGTGCACTTGTCAACCTCTCCTTCAGCAACTGGAAAGATTTTTGACACTTATCACTCCAAGAAAAAGGAACATCTTTCCGGGTTAACTTGGTCAAAGGTAAAGCTATAGAACTAAAGTTCTTAGTGAACCTTCAATAATAGCCAGCTAACCCCAAGAAACTTCGAATCTCCGTCGGTGTCTTCGGTTGTTCCCATTGTAGAATAGATTCTACCTTTGTATGGTCAACAGGAATTCCCGAGGCGGATATTACATGTCCAAGAAAAGATACCTCCGGCAGCCAGAACTCACACTTGCTAAACTTAGCATACATCTTATGTTCTCTTAGCAAGGTCAAAGCTTGGCAAAGATGCTGCTCATGCTGCTGAGCATCCTTACTGTAAATCAGAATGTCATCTATGAAGACGATAACACACTGATCAAGGAAAGGTCAAAAAACTCTATTCATGAGTTCCATAAATGCAGCTGGTGCATTGGTTAGTCAAAACGACATAACCGTGAACTCATAGTGACCATATCTTGTCCTAAAGACAGATTTGGATATGTCACTATCCTTAATACGGAGTTGGTGATATCCAGACCTCAAGTCTATCTTTGAAAAGACTGTTGCACCACGCAACTGGTCAAAGAGATCATCAATCCTCGACAGAGGATACTTATTCTTTATTGTTAATTTATTGAGTTGTCTGTAATCAATGCATAACCGCATTGACCCATCTTTCTTTTTAACAAACAAGACCGGAGCACCCCAAGGTGAAGTACTCGGTCAGATAAAACCTCTCTCAAGTAGCTCTTGAAGCTGTTTCTTGAGTTCTGCCATCTCGGCAGGCGCCATCCTATACGGAGTTTGAGCTATGGGTTTTGTATCTGGGATCAGATTGATTTCAAATCAATCTCCCGAGGTGGTGGTATACCAGGAAGTTCTTCAGGAAACACATCCTCGAATTCCCTGACTATGGGAACTTCAGCAGGATTGGAACTTTCCTTGGTAACATCTACCACATGGGCTAAGAATGCATAACATCCTTGCCTCAACAGCTTATCAGCAACCATAGCTGACACAAGACAGGTGGGCAGAATCTTTCTTTCACCTTGAAAGATCCATGTGTTGCTTTCATCAGCAAACACAACCAACTTGGACTCACAATCCAAGACAATTCTATATCTTTCTAAGGTATCCATCCCAAGGATTATATCAAATCCCTGCATATCAAGTGGTATAAGATCCACTTGAATGCGATGGTCAGAAAAGAAGAGGATGCAGGGAGAACATATCTCCTGCAAAATGGCAGACCCACTTATCGGAGTCTCTAACAACAAACTATCTGTCCTATGACTAACAGTCACATTGCAGTTACGAATCACTTCACGAGTGATGAAAGAGTGCGTAGCACCCGGATCAATCAGAACGGATACAATACAGGATGTAGACATATCAGAATATAAAAGTTTCATCTTACCTGCCACTACCCGTGGATTAACCACCGCCTCAGGTGGGTTCATAGCATAGAACCTTGCAGTCGCCTGGTGTTGAGGTGGTGCTGATGATCCAGCTTGAGACGCTTGTCCACGTCCTCGAGCTGCTCCTTGATGTTGTCTATTCTGAGATCCCTGTTGATTCTGTCTCGGGGTTTGTTGTGTCACACCGAAAGGCCTAGAACGACAATCCTTCATCAAGTGTCCCACCTTACCACAGTTGTAGCAACTCTTCTCCTGTTGCTGTGGTCTGGGTGGTCCAGTAACTGACACTGATGCAGAACTGTGCGTCCCTTGAAGTGGTTGACTCCGCCCTCTACCTCTGCTTGGTGTCCATTGAGTTTGAAAACTCGATCTGGGTGGTGGAGGGTTAGGTGCAGAGAATCTAGGTTTCTTGGAATCCCTAGATGAAGAACCCTGGAACTGTGGATATCTTTTATGGGTTTGTCTTTTCTCAACCACATATCTCTCTATCCTTCGGACTGACTCAACGAAGGTAGAGAATCTCTCTCTGTTTTCTAAGGCAGACACAGGGGTTGACATATCAGAATTCAAACCCTTCTCAAATCTTCTGATTCTTTCCTCATCCGTAGCAGCCATGTGCGGACAGAACCGCAACAACTCCATAAACTTAGCTTCATACTCACTAATGTTCATCATACCCTACCTTAGTTTCTCAAACTGAGAGATCTTCTCATCTAGGAAGGTCTTTGGAAAATATCTATTGATAAATTCCCGACGAAACTCTTCCCATGAGAACTCTACTCCAGGTCTCTTCTGCTCTTCCATGTTCCACCAGTGACCAGCACTGCCTTTGAGAAGATAGACAGCATGTCTAACCTTCTCAGCTTCCGGAATCATAAGAATCCTGAAAGCCTTCTCCAACTCTGTCAACCATAAGTCAGCATTTGCAGGGTCGGCAGTTCCGAAGTACTCGGTAGCTCTGACACGACGAAGTCGTTCGAATGTCTTACCAATACCTTGTGCTTCAGGCTGGACAGGTGCCCTAGGTGCAGGAATGGGCATCCTATCAGTTATATGTGTCATGGCAGTCATAAACTGCCCGAACATCGTCTGTACAGCTGGATCACTCATGTCAGCTGGGTCGAACTGGGGTGGCTCTCTTGGCGACTCAGGTGTAGGTTGTTCTATTCTCGCAACTCTTGCACCGCCTCGAGTCGCACTAGCACTACTCTCTGCCACGTGCTCATCACGATGTTCTGACATTCTTATGTATCTTCTTCTCCTGAGGAGCAGAAGATTCTATTAGATGAGGAAGGAGTACTAAAGGTAGACTTGACATCCTAAGTCCTATGCCTCTGTAGACTCAACTGAACCTGGAGCTCTGATACCACTAGTTGTGGGCTCTGATACCACTAGTTGTGCGCTCTGATCTCCAAACCATAACATAAACACGATTAAAACTTAGCGGAAGCGAATCGGTAATCAACGGAAGACAAAAATCACAGGAAATTAAAACTTTTCGAGACAAGAGCTTGGATCCATAAAAGCTTCTTTCATAAAGTGAGGTAAGTTGTTTACATCTCAGGATAATTACTTCTTGAGTAATTATATACATCAAGATACAAAATCTCAAGATCACTAAACAAAAGACTCCAAGACCTGAGAGTATAGAGGACACATAGGACTGACTCTAACTACACCACATGGCAGGACAAATCTCCACCTGAGATTACGGCTTCCCCTGGTGCTGCTGCTGAGACTGGTCACCTGTAGGCTGGTTCCTTCGTCTCCGACGTCCACCTAAAAAGTTGAAGCCTACGGGGTGAGACAATTATACATAATTGTCCCAGCGAGAGTTATAACTCTTCGCCAGAAGCTTTATTATAACATCAAAGATTATTTTTAAACAGTAAAGCCTTCAAAGCATTCTATAACAGTTGCAGGTATAACAAGATCTCTACAATTTAGGAGATATGGAGAATATCAACATTATTGCAATGTAACATCAATCAACTAACTTGGAGTCATCTCTAACAAGTTATACTACATGGTTGATTATGTTTTACAAACAACATTATGCCATGTGGAGATGAGGCTTACCACTCATACTCCAACTGATCGCTGAGAAGTCACATCAGTATCATACATAGGTCATTAAGAGAGCCGGATGCTCATGACCTTCACCTTCCTCAGTCAGTAAGAGGATCACTTGTAGGACATCTCGTGTCTCTACTACTATAGCTCACCAGGGTAAACTGGTCCTTCGCTATTCCATAGTCACAGTGGCGTTTTGTACTCTCTTCGTCATCAGGAGGTTTCATATTTACCTACCACTGATACGGATATCTGTGCTTTCTTCGTCATCAGGAGGTTTCATGTTTACCTACCACTGATACGGTATGGAACTATAGTGAAGGATGGATGGATTCCACATCTACATCACTTTCCTACACTAGGATGTAAGGTTCTACACATCCGTGTACCCCACATACTCAAAAGTATGTGCTCCAGGAGTTCCCTAAGGAAAACCTGTTTCACCATCACTTAATTTCTGACAATGATGGATCTATGATCAGGGCTCTACATTATACTTGATTAGTTAGGTACATTCAGTATTCTTTAACAGCATACATTGTTCTTCAAACAATAACAGTAGCATAGCAGCTATAAAAGAAGAATACTAAATGTAATAGGCCTACCTCATATCAATCATCATTTCTCATTATCCTCATCACAAGTCATCTCTAAGGCATGACTTTAATGGTATTCATGGCTCTCACAGCCCATTATCAGCATAGGATGCCACTGGCAAGGCATTAGATTACTTTACTTATTCATAAGGCTAACAACATGCCTTCAATGAATATAACATCAACATCCATACCTGGATATGATTACCTTCATCTCAGAACCTGCATGGTTAATACATCTGATAAAGGTAATGCAACAATAAGGAATGTACTTCCTACTCTTGTCATAAGAGTTAAATCTTTAATTTAAATCAAATAGAGTTTATTGCTCAAAAGCATACCATTACCCTTGAATTAGGGTTTACTATTCACATTACATGTCATCACCCTTGAATTAGGGTTTACTATTCACATTACATGTCATCACCCTTGAATTAGGGTTTACTATTCACATCAAGGTGAATTAAGCTCATAACATCATCATGTATGAGTAACATCTGCATTGATACTCTTGGATTAGTTAAAGGTTCATCATTTATCATAATTAGGGTTTCTATGATCTCACACAGGTGGGTCATACCCTAATTATGCTCATTTCTGTGTATTGGAGATGCTTCAATTGAGTTTCCATTTAAAAATGGTACTCTCTCTCTCTAGAAGTACTTTCTCTCTCTAGAAGTACTTTCTCTCTCATCATAAGGTTAGGTGATGTCAACATCACTCTAAAACAGGTTGGATTGAGTCATCATAGGCTAACATAGCCTAAAACATCATCATTATATGATTAGAGTTACTTTCTCTCTCTAGGGTACTTTCTCTCTCTAGAGTACTCTCTCTTTCATCATACTAATGGTTGATGATAACATTAGACTAGATCGAGTTAGATAGAGTCATTATGACTAAAAACATCATTCTCATGTAATTAGGGTTTGAATTGAGCAAGGTATAACTCAATTGACCCTTCAGGGGTATATTGGTAATTTACCCCATTGATTTTCATTATGGTCAAAACCTTAGTCAAATAACCCCTTAATATCCTAGGTTGTCATTAGGGTTTGATTAGGGCAACATTGAACCATTTATATCATCCTTTGATTTAATGAAGTCAACCTTGAATCACATTGATTGATTTCAATCATTAATCATCAATTGAATTGAGACCGGTTGAAAGTGTTGACCGTTTGCCCACTTTGACTTTCCAAGACCGCGAGCCTCCTTCTAACTCCAAGACCGCGAGCCACCTTAGGCTTCAAGACCGCGAGCCTCTTCAAGGGTTCAAGACCGCGAGCCTCTTCAAGGGTTCAAGTTAATGTTGAGACCGCGAAGATCAATTTGATGTTGAGTCCGCGAAGAGCTGTTGACCGTTTGGCTAGTTTGACCTCAGGACCGCGAGCCTCCTCTCGGTCTTGAGAACATGAGCCCCCTCACGGTCTTGAGACCGCGAGCCCTCTCACGGTCTTGAGACCGCGAGGCTCTCATGGTCTCAGCCGCTTGGTCCTTCAACCAAGGCTCAAAGGTGCAACCAATAATGTCAAACGATGTTGAAGCCTTCAAAAGGTCCAATCTATGTTGACCACCTATAGATGAGGTTAATCAATATTATGCTTGACCAATTGGTCAACCAATTGACCCTCAATTGTTGACCAAGTAGGATTGAAATCGATTCAATTAGGGTCTATCAATGTTCACCCATCAACACTCAACAATGTGCATCAACACAAGGTTGAACCCTTCAATTGAGCTCCAATTGGGCCCAAACTTGGCCCAAACGGTCTTGAGGTCATGTGGGTGGACCCCACATGGTCTTAAGACCGTTTTCCCAAGATTTCATCAAAGTCTAAGGTGATTTGATAGGGGTTGAACCATGATTGAACCACAAAACAGAATTTTGATTAAATTGATAACTTATTTGCAATTGGGTCCTCAATTGGTCAAATTACTCAACCCTAGACCTTCAAACGGTCTTGGGTGATTGTCCTCTCGGTCTTGAGACCGTTTGGATGAGTTCCAAATGGTCTTGAGACCGTTTTCCCATCAAAGTTTTGGATTCTAGTGGAAATTCATCAAGGTTGAACAAATTGAGTTGATGATTATATCAATATTTAATTGCAATGTCAATTGGTGTAAAAGTACCTTCAATTGGTCAACAAATCTTGATCCTAGACCTCCAAACGGTCTTGGTTGATTGCCCTCGCGGTCTTGAGACTGTTGGGTGACCCCCAAACGGTCTTGAGACCGTTTAGGTCAATCAACCCTAAAAACCCTAATTAGGTCACCATAATTTCAGTACTGATTTCACCTAGGGTTATCCCTAGTAATCACCCTTCAACTCTTAGCCCGTTTGGAATTAGACCATCAAACTTGGTGAGTTGTTCATTAACATAAATTTGAACAGTAATCTCATACGGTCAAAGCTTAGTCAACGAACTTACACGGTCTTGAGACCGTTTGCCCAAAAAGGCAATTTCAGACCGTTTGAAAATCAGCAATTAATTCATTTAAAGTTGTGACTTAAAAAGGTCATATCTCCCGATTCCTTTGAAGTTAGTCTCCCAAATTTTGAGGGTAATTAGCCTATATAATTAGGAACAGATTTCCTATACGGTCCACGCTCGGTCAACGGGGCCAAACGGTATTGAGACCGTTTGCCCTGTCGCGGTCTCGAGACCGTTTGCTCACCTCGCGGTCTTGAGTCCGAGAGAGCAAACTGTTAGGACCGTTTAAGGAAAAGAAAAGCGGTGGGTTTTTCTTGGAAATAACGCCTTCATCTCCTAGCTCAAGAACAGTACGAATATCCCATGGGTTTGCTTGCAAAATAGCAGGGAAAAGTAGGGAAATACTAAGATCTATCATTAAAACGCATGTAAAGATGCACATAGTAAAGCATGGGTTTAGAGTTATAAAACCGGCCTAAAGCTTGCTTCTTGAGCTCCAAGCTTTCAAGCTCCAAGCTCTAATGGCGTCCTTGAGTTCTTACAGGTTGGCCAAGGTGAAAACTCCAAGGAAGGATGAAAAGAGACGGCTAGAAAGATAGGGTTTCGAGAATTAGCCATGAAGCTGACCTTGAATTCGAATTCTAACCATGGAATTAGGCAAGAAGAGGGGTTTAAACCTACCTTGCACCCCTTGGTCGTCCTCCTTATCTCCAAGGCAGTCCTTGGTCGTCTTTGGTGAAATGAAACAGTAAGGGAACGAAGGGTGAGTTCCCTTGCAACTAAGGGAAGGAGAGCTTATATACATGGGGTAGGATTTTCAACATTAGTTCATAAGTTGTCCATAATTCCAATTAGGTCCCTCCTTCTTTACTTGATCGTCCCTTCCTCTTTATTCTAAGGACAAACCTTCTCTTAAGGTCTTAGGAAAAGAAGGTAAAGGAGAGCAAGCTAATACTGAGGTACATACACAAAGAAATATTACACATATACCCTCATTATTCACTCACAAGGTATATCTCATAACTTGATAATTTAATTGAGGTGACTTCCTCATCATTTCTTCTCTAAATGATGGCAAGAGTCTAAAAGATACATTAGATGACATATTTTACAATTTGTATCCCTTAATTTGGGTAAATTGCATTTTACCCTAATTTAAGGTTTCAAGCACTGGGATTGCTTCCACAGCTGCACCTTGGTGCCCTAGCTTGGGAAATCCCTCAAACTTTACCAAAAAGATTCTCATGATGTCTCATTATTACAGGAACATCTCAACATGTGCAAATTGCAAGCTAACCCTTTTAACTGGGTAAATTGCACATAGGTCCCTGTATATCAAAACAATGCTACAACTTTAAATAAAAAGGAGCAAATACTGAAATATATGTTTCTGAGAAACTTAATTACATGCTCAGAGTTAATCAAAAATATTTAATCACATATTTAGGAAAAATACCTAGGGTTAACTCATAACCCAGGTCAGGGATGTTACAATCCAAGATAGAGTGCACATCTACATGAATGAGGATCGTCGCTGGACTTGCTCTAGGTGCACACATATCTTTGTAAAACCATCCTTAACATTGCATAATTATTGACGTGATCCGATAGTTTATGGGAAATATGTTACTCAAATTTTTATTTTCACTACCTATTTGATGTTGTATTTCCCAATAGTGGTATCTGGGCCACATCAAT
This sequence comes from Alisma plantago-aquatica, assembly GCA_963693085.1. Classification (NCBI taxonomy): domain Eukaryota; kingdom Viridiplantae; phylum Streptophyta; class Magnoliopsida; order Alismatales; family Alismataceae; genus Alisma; species Alisma plantago-aquatica. The sequence continues at coordinate 952,527,501 of OY856410.1, read as the reverse complement.
TAATTATTATTTTGGATAATTCTTATGAACAGATTTTTAGTTTTAATGAGTTTATTTATGGCATGCAATGTGAATATTTAAACTGGTTGATGTACACATCCAACTAATCACTACATAATAACCCAAACGAATATATATATATATATATATATATATATATATATATATATATATATATATATATATATATATATGACAAAGAAGAAGGATGTCCTGATGACGCCAGATGACCGTGCTGATGATGAGTCAATCGACTGGAGGACCAGTTGGACAAGATGAACTGATCGATTGGTAGATTCAACCGATCAGCTGGAGGATCATGTAGATGGTGGACTGACAGAACCTGATGACCAGAAAGATGACCAAACAACCGACTAGGAGGCGAGCCGATTGGTTCAAGGGTTGAACTGATCAACTCGGATTGGGAATGCATGTATCTTCATCAACAACATGTTTCTACATGTGATGTGGACCTAGATATGGTAATTCCTTGTGGCTCCACAGAATTACGTTAGGCTGAACATAACCATCAGTTTTCATTTATTGCATGTTTTCATTGTGGGTTATAGCATTTATATGATACATACTATATATATGTGGTGATCATTAATGTATATGTATTATAAAAAATCCTTTAATATAATATAAAGTTTGAGATGCCTTCCATAAGAAACACACATGAAAAGCTTGATCAACCAAGTGTAGTTGATGCCAAAGCGTTGTGCGCTGTCTATCTTGTAGAAGTGTGATGGATGGTATGTAGTTCTACCAAAGCATGGTACATAGCCTATCATTTTGGCTTTTAGGATAGACTTAATTGGTGATAACTTGGTGAGACTAGACACCTGAGGCATTCAAATGATTATGGCAAAGAGTTTTACATATCATATATTCAAGAGATGCATTTAGATGCAATTGGCATGTTTGGCCTACCTAAATAATCAAGTTGTGGGTGATCAGTCAAAGTTGAGTCATGACTTGATGAAATATGGATCTTGGCCCATTAAAATTTGTATGTTGCAATATTCCGAATTGGTACTAAGGCTATCAATTTGAATAAAATAGTGGGAGCTATAATTAATTAAATCCCTAATTAATATAGATTTTTCAAATCAAATCAAAAACTGGTTTTTGACAAATGTAATTTTTTTCTTGTAGAATCAAATGGAAAACACTCAATCATCACAATTGGATGAACTAAACAAGATTTATTTCCATAACTGGTTCAGGACCTTGAGAAATAGTCTGCATGTTCTTGAAACACCAGAGCCAGTATCCACTCCAAATTCACCTAAGACGGACATGGATGCTTCTTTGTAGCATGCCAATGATGTTGTGAACATAAAGAAACATGTGTTGGACTGGATGAACTATGAGTTGCATAAACATCATGATAATCTTGAAAGGTACATTGTCTCTAAGGTGCTATTTGTGTGCAAACCAACATAGGGGTACCCAGTAGAGCCTCATGTTCTCAATATTATTGGTCATATGAAGCATCTCAAAATACTAGGATTTCCTTTAGGTTAAGAGTTGGTAATGGATATGATTTTGCAATCATTGCCTAAATCATATAGCTAGTTTATCAAGTGTTATCAATGAGTAACATGGCTAAACTTATGTTAGAGTTGCATGACATCTTGATAAGTGTTGAAGCACAAATGAAGATGGACAAATCTAATATGATGATCAGTGGAGTTAAGTCCAAGGACCAAGGCAAAGCCAAGAAGCATTTTTTGGCAAAGCCAAAGTCCAAGTCTTCTGCACTTAGAATAAGGAGAAGGATAAGGGAACCTAGGAAGATGTTGAAAGGGATTGAGATCTCAACTTTTGGTATATACATTATTGAGATTAACTTCACTTCATCTTCATCTTGGGTACTAGATACTAGATGTGGATCACAATTTTTTTCAAATGTGAAGGATCTGAAAGGAAGTAGACCTTTACAAAAAAGTGAGGTTGAATTGCATGTTGCAAATGGCACAAGCGTTGCAGCCAACACAGTTGGAACTTATCAGTTAACTCAACCAAGTGGGCTTGTAATAGAGTTAGAGAACTGCTATTATGTACCTACCATTAATAGGAACATCATATATGTATCTTGTTTAGACTAGAAAGGATTTGAATTTCTTATAAAGAATGGAATATGTTCTATTAGTAATGATGGGATCTTTAATTGCAGTACCCCAATGTCTTATGGTCTATACTTGATAAATCTATAGACAAGAATAGATAACATAAATACCAAGAAATAAACACTCAATGACATAAACATAACATACCTTTGACATAGTCGTATAGGACACATAAATGAGAATCACATATCTAGACTCCATAAAGATGGTTATCTAGACTCTTTTGATTTTAAATCAATAGAGACATGTGAATCTTGTTCGTTGGGAAAAATGACCAAGACTCCCTTCAATGGAAACTGTGAGAGGACTAGTGATCTATTAGGACTCATATATACTGATGCGAGTGTCCCTTTAACAACAACTACTAGAGGTGGGTATCAGTAGTTCATTACCATTACTTATTATTTAAGTAGGTATGTCTATGTTTACCTGATGAAACATAAGTTACAAGAATCTCTTGAAAAGTTCAGAGAGTTTATGAATGAAGTACAAAACCAACTTGGCAAAAATATTGAAGCACTCATTTTGATCAACGTGGAGAATACTTAAACCAAGAGTTTGAGGATCTTCTGCGAGCCTGTGATATTGTATAACAATGGACTCCACCTGGAACACCACAACATAATGGTGTATGAGACAGAAGGAATTACACATTGCTGGATATGGTGTGAACTATGATGAGTTTTGTTGATGTTCCTACCACCTTCTGGGGTTATGCTCTTGAAACTTCCACATTTACACTTACATGTGTACCATCAACATCGATTCAAAAGACACCATATTAGATATGGACTCAGAAGCATCCCAAGATGTCTTTTATGAGGATTTGGGGCTATGAAGCTTATGTCAAGAAAATGTTTCCTGAAAAGCTTTTCCCTATATCTGAAAAATGTTACTTTGTTGGATATCCCAAAGAAACAAAGAGATACTACTTATACAACCCAAATGAAAACAAAGTGCTTGTTGCCAAAGATACTACATTCCTTGAAAAGAAATTGTTTGCCAAAGGAATAAGTGGGAGGAAAGTAGAACTCGAAGAGGTTTGAAACCAACAAGAAAACATTGAACTAGTTGAGGTATACGAGGAACAAAGAGACTCGCAAAGTGTTTTGGAATTTCAATTCCTTATGTGACACATGAACCTCATAGATCTACTAGGACACACACTGAACCTGAAAGGTATGGATATCTTGTGACTTAAGAAGGTAGTGAATTGGTCATTGATGATGATCCAATTACCTATAAAGATGCTATTGTGGGACCAGAGTCTAAAAAATGGCTTGATTCCATGAGATCCAAGATGGAACCCATGTATATTAACAAAGTATGGACTTTGGTTGATCCACTTGAAGGGATAAAACCCATAGGGTACAAGTGGCTCTTCAAGAAGAAGACTGAAATGGATGGAAAAGTTCAAATCTACAAGGTCAAATTAGTTGCAAAGGGTTTCAGACAAGTTCAAGGTGTTGATTATGATGAAACCTTTTATCCATTAGCCATGGTTAAGTACATCAGGATCATGCTTGCTATTGCATCTTACCATGACTATGAGATTTAGCAAATGGATGTTAAAACTACATTCGTTAACAAGAATATGATTGAGGATGTGTATATGGCACAACTTGAGGGTTTTATAGATCCAAATCTTGAAAATAAATCATGTAAGTTATAAAGGTCAATCTATGGATTAAAGCAAGCACCTCAGAGATGGCATCTTTATTTTGATGAGATAGTCAAAGAGTTTGGATTTATTCAAAATGAAGATGAACCCTGTGTGTGCAATATGGTTAGTGGGAGCATGTTAGTATTCCTCATATAGTATGTGGATGACATACTATTGATGGGGAGTTACATTCCTACATTACAAAAGGTAAAGACATGGCGTGGAAATACATTTGCTTTGAACAAATTAGGAGAACCATCTTACATCCTCAGGATAAAGATCTATAGAGATAAATCAAGAAGGATTCTTGGACTCTGTCAGAGCACATACATTAACAATGTGCTTAAGTGGTTCATCATGGAGAACTAAAAGAGAGGAAACTTGCCTGCATTTCATGGACTGGCCATCGCTAAAAGTCAATTTCCCTGTTCTTGTGAAGAAAGGGAGCACATGAGTGATATTCCATATGCATCAATAATTTGATCAATCATGTCACTACTACAGAAATGGCTTATAACATCAAATTTACAGGCGTCGGTTGTATACAAAAAACCGACGCCTAAACCATAAAGCGTTAGTTATATATATAAACTGACATCAATCTGTGACAAGCGACCAGACACGGGTATCACTTTCTATTTAGCGTCGGTTTCTTATTAAGCAACCGACGCCTAAAATTGACCGCCAAATCCAATTTTTCTAGTGAAAAACATTACCTCCAAAATTTAACATACAACGTCAGTTTTTAATAAAGAAATCGACGACTAAAGGTTTTCCGCGAGACAAAAATTTGGGCCATTGTTATCGTCGGTTATCTTTCAAAAACCAATGCCGATGTGTTTTCGCGCGCTCTACCATGAAAATTTTCACCTCCCTGTGGCGTCGGTTTTTCGACGAAAACCGAAGACTATGGTCATTGTAACATCCCTGACCTGGGTTATGTGTTAACCCTAGATGTTTTTTCTAATAAGGTTGAGTATATGCTTAATCTTATCTTGGGAAAAGTAATTAGGGCCCATGAGAAACATATGTTTCAATTTTGGTCCTGTTTGGACAATGTTGAAGCAATGTTTGCTTATTTTGGACTAATGTGCAAATTACCCAATTTGAGGGGTTTATGTGCAAATTATGCATGATAATATGTTCCTCATGAGTTGAAGCATCATGAGAGTGAATATGATGTTGAGGTATGGCTTATGGAAGCCTGAATACCAAGAAAGAGTTGATAAAGCAATGTTTGTGCATTAAAACCTAGTTTTGGAGTAACGTGCAATTTACCCAAAACCTGGGGTTCAATATGAAAATTACCACTTGAATTAGGTCACTAATGTTTCTTGTAATCATGTAGAGAAAATAAAATGAGAGGGGCACCTCATTTGAATTAAGTTGGAGGAGAGAGAATCTTGGTATTAAAATAATCAAGATTTAATCTTAAGTGAAACCCTAATTCAATTTAGGGCAAAAAATAAATGTATTAATTAAAGGGCCTTCAACCAAAATGTTATTGGTTGTTTTTTAATAAGGATGGACGTTCTTTTGCGAAGATAAGGAACGAAAATATCCTAAGTAGGTGAAATTCCACTCACCTTATTATAAGGAAAAGAATTTCCACTCAAAAAGATATATTAATATTATAATGGATTAAGGTGCTTATTTTCTTTTCCCTTAATCCATGGATAATGGAAGGGAGTTCGGTGGGGATAGAGATTCCCTTGCATGCAAGAAACCAAGGGGGAAGTGGTGGCAACAATTTCGGAATTAAAAGACTTTTATTAAGTATCTTCTCTCTCATCAATCTCCTTATAAAAATGCCCTTTCCAAGCCAAATGAAAGGCTTTTCTCGACCCTTTTCTTTCTCTCCTTGATTTGGACGACCAAGGGAGCTTAGGAGGAGAAGAAAGACGAAACCCAACCTTTAGGTAAGGTTCTTGATCCATTTATCCTTGATTTCATGGTGGAAATTGAAAATAAATTATGGATTCCTTCTTACTTTGATCTCCTCTTCAACCCTAGCCAACTTTTACAATCAAAAGCTTGAGGACGAGCCTAGGGGGAGTTGCAAGAGCTTCATACACCATTAATGGCGTGAGCTTGGATATTTGGAGCTCAATTGGAGGTGGGTTTTATAACTTAAACCCTTAAACATTGCTATTGCATCAATTCTCTATGCTTTGTTGATTGATTTCTTCAATTTGATACACTCTTGTTTCTTTGCTGCAATTTCCATCAAGAACGGTTGCTGTTCTTGGTTGTTCGAAGGAAGGGGATGATGACAGAATCCTAGATGCTTATCCAAAGGAAAGTACCAAGCCAAATGGTTTTGATAGCTATTCAAAATCATTTTAATTTGATTGGCTATCCGGTTTTAGCAAACCGTTTAAAGGAAAACAGTTTGAAACCGTTTGGGAGAAAACAGTTTCAAGACCGTTTGAGATGGTTGACCAAGAGTTGACCGTTTGGGAATTTTGTTCCTAATTATGTAGAATAATGACCCACCAAATTTGAGGGGTTAAATTCAAAGGAATCATAGGGTTTAAGGCCAATCAATTAATAAAATCGAATTGAATTAAATGCTGATTTTCAACCTAATTAACTTGACCTGTTTGGGAAAACGGTTTCAAGACCATTTGAGTGAGTTGACCAAGCGTTGACCGTTTGGGATTCCTATTCATAATTATGTTGGTTGATGACCCTTCGAATTTAAGGGATTAACTCCCAAGGAATCGGGAGTTGAAGGCTAATCAATTAGGGAAACCTAATTGGATTAAGTGCTGATTATCAATCTGATTTAATTGAACTTTTTGGGCAAACGGTCTCAAGACCGTTTGAGTGCGTTGACCAAAGGGTTGACCGTTTGGTATTACTGTTCCTAATGATGTGGTATAATGACTCACCAAATTTGAGGGATTAACTCCCAAGGAATCGTGATTTGAAGGCTATTCAATTGGGAAAACCCTAATTGAAAACAGTGCGGAAATTCCAATGAGTTAATTGGAGATTTTGGGTTGATTAGCCCAAACGGTTTCATGACCATTTTGTAATCACCAAAACGGTCTCAAGACCGTTTGGGGGTCACCCCAAGACCGTTTGGAGGTCTGGGGTCAAGTATAGTTGACCAATTGAAGGTCTAAAGGTACCACATCATATTGCAATTAAGTGCTGATTTGTTGATCAACTCGATAGACCAAACCTTGATGAAATTTCACTAGAATGCAAAGGTTGGATGAGCCAAACGGTCTAAAGACCGTTTGGAGCTCATCCAAACGGTCTCAAGACCGTTTTGTGGTCAACCAAGACCGTTTGGAGGTCTAGGGTTGAGTATGGTTAGGTGTTTGAAGGTCTAAAGGTACGAAGCTGATATACAATGCAATGCTGATTTGGTGATCAATCCCATGATCCAAACCTTAATTGGATGGCTTGGATTTGAGTGATTTGATGGGAAAGCGGTCTCAAGACCATTTGGAGGTCATCCAAACGACCTCAAGACCGTTTGGGGTCAGGTCATACCCAATTTGGATGATGGTTCAAAAGTTTCAAAGTAAACAATCTTGCATTGATGAGTGTTGTTGAATCATCGATTCTAAACCCTAATTCAATTGATTCAAACCCTAATTGATGACTAATTGAGGTTTAATTGAGGGTCAAATCAGGTGAAGGTTGACCTATTTAACTCAATTGAAGTATGAGGATAGGTCCAATTGGTGATTGGTTCCATGAATTCAATGATTGCAGGAATCAACATTGGAAACCCTAATCCAATTTGATTGGTTGAGACCATAGCTGGTCCATGCGGTTTTGAGGAGGTTTGGACCAAACGGTCTCAAGACTGTTTGAGTCCAAACAGTCTCAAGACCGTTTGGGGCCAAACGGTCTCAAGACCGTTTGAGACCAAACGGTCCCAAACCATTTGAAGACCAAAGACCATTCGGTTTCAAAATCGTTTGGTGATGAAACCTCAAAAACCGATTGAAGGTCGTTGGTCATTTAATCACTTGGTAATTGAAGGTAATGATAGTTCCAATAATCCTATGATGGTTAGTGATGATAACCAATGAAGGTACAAAGGTTGAAACCCTAATAGTACCTAAGTGATTAGTGCCAATTAAGGGATGAACCTTAATCTCTTATAGGATCAATGACTTGATAATCATAGTTATATGTACTCAACTGAAGGGTGATATGACCTAATCAAGTTGAGAAGTTGATAGCATGAATTCATACATGAATATGATTCATGTGGTGATTAAGGGCTGTGATCCTTACATACAGAGATCATGAAACCCTAAACATGAACATAAACCCTAATTGATAGGGTTATTGAACTCAAATCATAGTTGAGGAAGTATCCATGTAAATCCATAGTTGAGGGTGTATCCATGTGAAAACTTAGTTGAGGGAGTATCCATGCGATACCCTAACTAAGGGTGCATCCATGTGAAACCCTAAATGAGAGTGATTTCATGAGAAACCCTAATTGGAAATGATTAGTAAACCCTAATTATGGGCAAAGTGATATGAAACCCTAATAAAGTGTGATGCTATATACAATCTCTATTCTAAAGAAGGGAGATGGTATGTGAAACCCTAATCCCTAATGAAAGAGTAGAATTCATACTTGAATATGATTCATGAGGTGAACTCCTATAGCACGACCATGCAAGGTAGCACGACCGTGGTGGCTTCCCTTAGCACGACTGTTTTTGGTTGCACGGCCGTGGTACTCTAAGCTTGACTTAGAGTTGTTTTGAAAAGGACCTAGCATGGTATTTTTGTTAATTTATGACTTATGGGTGAATCCATAGTATTGGCAATAGTTGTATGCTCCAAGTGAGTGATTGATGATCACTACTTTACATGATGAATGTGATGAAATGGTGCATAAAATATTAGGATGGGTAATTCCCTAATACAAGCTAAGTATATGAACTCAAATAAGATAATGGTGTAGAGGGAAGTGATACATCAAGATATGATAGATATCACATCCAACACCCCAATACTGGTATACCTTGATATGTTATAAGTCCAAAATAATTGGATGAATAACACATGAGATGTGCCATGTCAATGGTTACATTGAGATGAAATGTACCCTGTTGAATGTAGGCCAACATGCCTTATGAAAAAGGGTTAATCCAAACCTATAAACTATGATGTAATCATAGTCTAGTAAAGATGAAAGAGAAATTCATGTTGTGTGTTGATAATTCATTTAATGATAAATGATGAGAATAATGAAGTATGATTAAAATACTTATTATTCCATAATGATTCCTCGCTATGTGAACCCTAATACAGGGTAATACTATATGAACCCTAACACAGGGTAATTGCTATGTGAATCCCTAATGTAGGGTAAATGCTATGTGAATCTCTAATGTAGGGTGATTGCTATGTGAGTCCCCAATGCAGGGTGGTGTTATGTGAAGCTCTAACACAGAGTAATTCTATGTGAAGCTCGAATACAGACTAATGGGTTATGAATATAATAAGATAACCCTTGCATTGCATGGTACTGATATGTAATTGCATCATGATTACTAATCATGCAGATATGATGAGAAGATGAGCATAGCCAGGTATGGGCTATGATGTTCTGTACATTGAAAATGTTCTATAGACCTTATAAGCTTTCATATGTCTTGTTTCCTATTAAGGGGTAATAAGAGGTGATATGAGCTTTGTGAACTATGTCCAATACTTTGTGTAGCAAGAATTATAATGTCCTTGGTCAGATGACCTAAAGGTATGAAGTTACTCGATAAGTGGTAATAAGTGTTCTATGATGAGATAAGGGTTTAAATGCCTAGATTCTATAATCATAATGATGAATGTGTTAAGAAGAGGAATTGTACTTGATGAGTTGAGGGATTGAGATCCTAATACTTTGAGAAAAGAGTGTGGCTACAGGCCATGACTCCACTATGACAATGCCAGGCTTTAGATATATGATCTAAGCCTGAAGAGAGTTAATGTTGTGATAATGATTCTGTAGTGGATAAATGTTATACATGTTCTTCATATTCCCTAATGGATATGTGATATGATGCTCTTTCAAGTTATAGTTGCAATGCTGAATAAGATTAATGTTCTAATCTGTTAGACATTAAAATATCTGCTGCCATATAAATATGATTCCTCCATTCATAATTATCTTCTTAAGTTGCAATAATAATGTTATTGGCTGAGAGTTATAACTCTCTCTGGGGCAATTTTTATAATTGTCTCACCCCCGTGGGAACCACATTTTTAGGTGGACGCGGATGAGGAGACAGGAATCCATCAATAGGCGAAGGACAACAACAGCAGAAGGGACAACAGTGAAGTCTCAGGTGGAGACATTGGTTGTTATGTCATGATTAGATGTATATAGAGTCCTATGTGTCGTCTTTGTACTCTCGGGTCCTCGGAGTAGTAGTTAGTGCTTTTAAGATTTTGGCTCAGTGCCTTGAGATTTTATTCTGCCTATGTTGAGCTTACCAGTGCAGCTGATGTTGTAAATCTTGAGAAGAGATAGTACAAGACATGTACTTTGAAACAGAATGTAAATGTTATACTTTGGCTCTTGAAGAAAAATATTTCCAATGTGTGGATCTCTTCGCAAAAAGTTTTAATTTTTTTAGTGATTTTCGCTAATCCGCTGCTTAATGAACGCTTCCGCATTAGTTAATCTTGTTTTCGCGAATCGGTCGTAACAATAGTGGTATCATAGCTCTAGGTTCGCTGAGTTTACAGAGACATAGGACTAAGGTTGTAGAGTCTGTTCTAAGTGTCTTCCAGTTTATCTGATAGTATCTTCTACTCACATAGGAGAAGAAGAACATGAAAATGACTGGAAAACATGAGGAACACATTGCTAAGGGCAATGCTGTTGCACCAGGAGGGGGTGCATGGGACCAGGAAAGAGGAGAACAAGTGCCTGAGAATTCCCATCTTGACCTAATCAGGATAGAGAATCCTATGTTGTGCTCTTGAAGAGTAGGTTAGGACAACAGTGATGCACAAAGAAGACTGGATACTGGTATTACAACCTAGGTTACCAGTCCTCAATGCAGAAACTTTGGGCTTTGAAAGGATTCCTGAGTGACATGGTCAAGATATAACATTGGAAATGTGGGAAAGATTATCATATGGCAAGAATGTAGACTCTGCCATAAGTTTGGACAAACAGTACATCTGTGATGGTAGTGCCCAAGGAAGGGCAATAAGCAAAGAATTAAGGTAAGATCTCTATAATTTTAGAGACATTTTCCTAAATATTCTGAAAAGCTAAAGTTTTTGGTGTCACCGGTACAATAAATGCCTAGTGCACCAGGGCAGTAGCCACTAAGTGAAGGCAAAAGTAGTAACATGAAATAACTAAACACTATGTGTTGAGCCAACCTAAAGTAGTAGATAATCATGATGGGTAATAGTCAAATGAAATATATTCATTCTAATACTTCATTTCATGATTCTATGTGTTGTAGTTGTTTTTGAGCTTCCTTTGACTAGTCCTATAAGGACACAAGGAAGATGAGAATCTACATTATAGTCAGTGATTCCTTAAAATGTTTTGTAATCTCCGTTATCTGTGTGTTGAAAGATGAAATATAGAAGTGATACCTGAATAAAATTTAAGAATGGAGCATCTTGTGTGTATAATGATGTGAAAAGTGATGAATATGATAGCAAATAAAGTGCATACTACCTAAACTCAATACTTATATACCCTGGCCAGGTATATGATTATTCAGGATAAGGCAAGTATGAAACTCTTATATTGTTATCTTTTTTATTACTCTGATCAAGTAGTCATTCTGAAACAATCTAGTGAGTATAATGAAACTTATAGAGAAGAGCTATGTGAACATTCTCAACTTATAGGGAAGAGCTATGTGAACATTCCAAACTAATAGAGAAGAGCTATGTGAACATTCTCAACTTATAGGGAAGAGCTATGTGAACATTCCCAACTAATAGAGAAGAGATATTTGAACATTCTCAACAAAAAGGGAAGAGCTATGTGAACATTCCCAACTAATAGAGAAGAGCTATGTGAACATTCTCAACTTATAGGGAAGAACTATGTGAACATTCCCAATTAATAGAGAAGAGCTATGTGAACATTCTCAACAAAAAGGGAAGAGCTATGTGAACATTCCCATCTAATAGAGAAGAGCTATGAGATCATTCTCAACAAAAAGGGAAGAGCTATGTGAACATTTCCAACTAATAGAGAATAGATATGTGAACATTCTCAACAAAAATGGAAGAGCTATGTGAACGTTCCCAACTAATAGAGAAGAGCTATGTGAACATTCCCAACTAATAGGGAAAAGCTATGTGAACATTCCCAATTACATATAGTTTTCTAAGTGAACTTTCCTAAATGAATAAAGGATTGCTGAGTGAATTATCTCTGTTAGATATATATGTTTCTCTATTAATAAATATTATTGAGTAATGATTGAAGTATGTTCTTTTATGCTTCTTCCTTTCAATGATATGGACATCATATGTTAGGGGTTTATGCTCTGCATAAACATTGATAAGGTTGAACTAATGAAAGGAGGTTTGTGTGGAATCACAGAGTTTATAATATCTCCAGGATATTAAGATGATATGTGGAGACTTGAGGGCATGATTAATGAACAATCTGTTCCTCCTTTTCCTTGGATTTCGAGGACGAAATCCTTGTTAGGGGTTTATAATTTGTAACATCCCTGACATGGGTTATGTGTTAACCCTAGATGTTTTGTCTAATAAGGTTGAGTAGATGCTTAATCTTATCTTGGGAAAAGTAATTAGGGCCCATGAGAAACTTATGTTTCAATTTTGGTCCTGTTTGGACAATGTTGAAGCAATGTTTGCTTATTTTGGACTAATGTGCAAATTACCCAAGTGGAGGGGTTTATGTGAAAATTGTGCATGATAATATGTTCCTCATATGTGTAAGCATCATGAGAGTGAATATGATGTTGAGGTATGGCTTATGGAAGCCTGAATACCAAGAAAGAGCTGATAAAGCAATGTTTGTGCATTAAAACCTAGTTTTGGAGTAATATGCAATTTACCCAAAACCTGGGGTTCAATATGAAAATTACCACTTCAATTAGGTCCTTAATGTTACTTGTCATCATGTAGAGAAAACAAAATGAGAGAGGCACCTCATTTGAATTAAGTTGGAGGAGAGAGAATCTTGGTATTAAAATAATCAAGATTTAATCTTAAGTGAAACCCTAATTCAATTTAGGGCAAAAAATAAATGTATTAATTAAAGGGCCTTCAACCAAAATGTTATTGGTTGATTTTGAATAAGTATGGACGTTATTTTGATAAGATAAGGAACGAAAATATCCTAAGTAGGTGAAATTCCACTCATCTTATTATAAGGAAAAGAATTTCCACTCAAAAAGATATATTAATATTATAATGGATTAAGGTGCTTATTTTCTTTTCCCTTAATCCATGGATAATGGAAGGGAGTTCGGTGGGGATAGAGATTTCCTTGCATGCAAGAAACTAAGGGGGAAGTGGTGGCAACAATTTTGGAATTAAAAGACTTTTATAAAGTATCTTCTCTCTCATCAATCTCCTTATAAAAATGCCCTTTCCAAGCCAAACGAAAGGCTTTTCTCGACCCTTTTCTTTCTCTCCTTGCTTTGGCCGACCAAGGGAGCTTAGGAGGAGAAGAAAGACGAAACCCAAACTGTAGGTAAGGTTCTTGATCCATTTCTCCTTGATTTCATGGTGGAAATCAAAAATAAATTATGGATTCCTTCTTACTTTGATCTCCTCTTCAACCCTAGCCAACTTTTACAATCAAAAGCTTGAGGACGAGCCTAGGGGGAGTTGCAAGAGCTTCATCCACCATTAATGGCGTCATCTTGGATCTTTGGAGCTCAATTGGAGGTGGGTTTTATAACTTAAACCCTTAAACATTGCTATTGCATCAATTCTCTATGCTTTGTTGATTGATTTCTTCAATTTGATACTCTCTTGTTTCTTTGTTGCAATTTCCATCAAGAACGGTTGCTGTTCTTGGTTGTTCGAAGGAAGGGGATGATGACATCATCCTAGATGCTTATCCAAAGGCAAGTACCAAGCCAAACCATTTTGATAGCTATTCCAAATCGTTTTAATTTGATTGGCTATGCGGTTTCAGCAAATCGTTTAAAGGCAAACGGTTTGAAACCGTTTGGGAGAAAACGGTTTCAAGACCGTTTGAGATGGTTGAACAAGCATTGACCGTTTGGGAATTTTGTTCCTAGTTATGTAGGATAATGAACCACCAAATTTGAGGGGTTAACTCCAAAGCAATCGTAGGTTGAAGGCCAATCAATTAGGCAAATCGAATTGAATTAAATGCTGATTTTCTACCTGATTAACTTGACCTGTTTGGGAAAACGGTTTCAAGACCATTTGAGTGAGTTGACAAAGTGTTGACCGTTTGGGATTCCTATTCATAATTATGTTGTTTGATGATACTTCAAATTTGAGGGATTAACTCCCAAGGAATCGTGAGTTGAAGGCTAATCAATTAGGGAAACCTAATTGGATTAAGTGCTGATTATCAATCTGATTTAATTGAACGTTTTGGGAAAACGGTCTCAAGACCGTTTGAGTGCATAGAACAAGGGTTGAACGTTTGGTATTACTGTTCCTAATGATGTGTTATAATGACTCACCAAAGTTTAGGGATTAACTCCCAAGGAATCGTGAGTTGAAGGCTATTCAATTGGGAAAACCCTAATTGAAAATAGTGCTGAAATTCCAATGAGTTAATTGGAGATTTTGGGTTGATTAGCCCAAACGGTTTCAAGACTGTTTTGGAATCACCCAAACGGTCTCAAGACCGTTTGGGGGTCACCCCAAGACCGTTTGGAGGTCTGGGGTCAAGTATAGTTGACCAATTGAAGGTCTAAAGGTACCAAATCATATTGCAATTAAGTGCTGATTTGTTGATCAACTCGATAGACCAAACCTTGATGAAATTTCACTAGAATCCAAAGGTTGGATGAGCCAAACGGTCTCAAGACCGTTTGGAGCTCATCCAAACAGTCTCAAGACCGTTTTGTGGTAAATCAAGACCGTTTGGAGGTCTAGGGTTGAGTATGGTTAGGTATTTGAAGGTCTAAAGGTACCAAGCTGATATACAATGCAATGCTGATTTGGTGATCAATCCCATGATCCAAACCTTAATTGGATGGCTTGGATTTGAGTGATTTGATGGGAAAACGGTCTCAAGACCGTTTGGAGGTCATGCAAATGACCTCAAGACCGTTTGGGGTCAGGTCATACCCAATTTGGATGATGGTTCAAAAGTTTCAAAGTAAACAATCTTGCATTGATGAGTGTTGTTGAATCATCGATTCTAAACCCTAATTCAATTGATTCAAACCCTAATTGATGACTAATTGAGGGTTAATTGAGGGTCAAATCAGGTGAAGGTTGACCTAATTAACTCAATTGAAGTATGAGGATAGGTCCAATTGGTGATTTGTTCCATGAATTCAATGATTGAAGGAATCAACATTGGAAACCCTAATCCAATTTGATTGGTTGAGACCATATCTGGTCCATGCGGTTTTGAGGAGGTTTGGACCAAACGGTCTCGAGACTGTTTGAGTCGAAACAGTCTCAAGACCATTTGGGGCCAAACGGTCTCAAGACCGTTTGAGACCAAACAGTCCCAAACCATTTGAAGACCAAAGACCATTCGGTTTCAAAATCGGTTGGTGATGAAACCTCAAAAACCGATTGAAGGTTGTTGGTAATTTAATCACTTGGTAATTGAAGGTAATGATAGTTCCAATAATCCTATGATGGTTAGTGATGATAACCAATGAAGGTACAAAGGTTGAAACTCTAATAGTACCTAAGTGATTAGTGCCAATTAAGGGATGAACCTTAATCGCTTATAGGATCAATGACTTGATAATCATAGTTGTATCTACTCAACTGAAGGGTGATATGACCTAATCAAGTTGAGAAGTTGATAGCATGAATTCATACATGAATATGATTCATGTGGTGATTAAGGGTTGTGATCCTTACGTACAGAGATCATGAAACCCTAAACATGAACATAAACCCTAATTGACAGGGTTATTGAACTCAAATCATAGTTGAGGAAGTATCCATGTAAATCCATAGTTGAGGGTGTATCCATGTGAAAACCTATTTGAGGGAGTATCCATGTGATACCCTAACTGAGGGTGCATCCATGTGAAACCCTAAATGAAAGTGATTTCATGAGAAACCCTAATTGGAAATGATTAGTAAACCCTAATTATGGGCAAAGGGATATGAAACCCTAATAAAGGGTGATGCTATATACAATCTCTATTGTAAAGAAGGGAGATGGTATGTGAAACCCTAATCCCTAATGAAAGAATAGAATTCATACTTGAATATGATTCTTGAGGTGAACTCCTGTAGCATGACCGTGCAAGGTAACACGGCCGTGGTGGCTTCCCTTAGCACGGTCGTTTTTGGTTGCACGGCCGTGGTACTCTAAGCTTGACTTAGAGTTGTTTTGAAAAGGACCTAGCATGGTCTTTTTGTTAATTTATGACTTATGGGTGAATCCATAGTATTGGCAATAGTTGTATGCTCCAAGTGAGTGATTGATGATCACTACTTTACATGATGAATGTGATGAAATGGTGCATAAAATATTAGGATGGGTAATTCCCTAATACAAGCTAAGTATATGAACTCAAATAAGATAATGGTGTTGAGGGAAGTGATACATTAAGATATGATAGATATCACATCCAACACCCCAATACTGGTATACCTTGATATGTTATAAGTCCAATATAATTGGATGAATAACACATGAGATGTGCCATGTCAATGGTTACATTGAGATGAAATGTAGCCTGTTGAATGTAGGCCAACATGCCTTATGAAAAAGGGTTAATCTAAACCTATAAACTATGATGTAATCATAGTCTGGTATAGATGAAAGAGAAATTCATGTTGTGTGTTGATAATTCATTTAATGATAAATGATGAGAATAATGAAGTATGATTAAAATACTTATTATTCCATAATGATTCCTTGCTATGTGAACCCTAATACAGGGTAATACTATATGAACCCTAACACAGGGTAATTGCTATGTGAATCCCTAATGTAGGGTAAATGCTATGTGAATCTCTAATGTAGGGTGATTGCTATGTGAGTCCCCAATGCAGGGTGGTGTTATGTGAAGCTCTAACACATATTAATTCTATGTGAAGCTCGAATACAGACTAATGGGTTATGAATATAATAAGATAACCCTTGCATTGCATGGTACTGATATGTAATTGCATCATGATTACTAATCATGCAAATATGATGAGAAGATGAGCATAGCCACGTATGGGCTATGATGTTCTGTACATTGAAAATGTTCTATAGACCTTATAAGCTTTCATATGTCTTGTTGACAATTAAGGGGTAATAAGAGGTGATATGAGCTTTGTGAACTATGTGCAATACTTTGTGTAGCAAGAATTATAATGTCCTTGGTCAGATGACCTGAAGGTATGAAGTTACTCGATAAGTGGTAACAAGTGTTCTATGATGAGATAAGGGTTTAAATTCCTAGATTCTATAATCATAATGATGAATGTGTTAAGAAGAGGAATTGTACTTGATGAGTTGAGGGATTGAGATCCCAATACTTTGAGAAAAGAGTGTGGCTACAGGCCATGACTCCACTATGACAATGTCACGCTTTAGATATATGATCTAAGCCTGAAGAGAGTTAATGTTGTGATAATGATTCTGTAGTGGATAAATGTTATACATGTTCTTCATATTCCCTAATGGATATGTGATATGATGCTCTTTCAAGTTATAGCTGCAATGCTGAATAAGATTAATGTTCTAATATGTTAGACATTAAAATATCTACTGCCATATAAATATGATTCCTCCATTCATAATTATCTTCTTAAGTTGCTATAATAATGTTATTGGCTGAGAGTTATAACTCTCACTGGGGCAATTTTTATAATTGTCTCACCCCTGTCGGAACCACATTTTTAGGTGGACGCGGATGAGGAGACAGGAATCCTTCAATAGGTGAAGGACAACAATAGCAACAGGGACAACAGTGAAGTCTCAGGTGGAGACATTGGTTGTTATGTCATGATTAGATGTATATAGAGTCCTATGTGTCATCTATGTACTCTCGGGTCCTCGGAGTAGTAGTTAGTGCTTTTATGATTTTGGCTCAGTGTCTTGAGATTTTATTCTGCCTATGTTGAGCTTACCAGTGCAGCTGATGTTGTAAATCTTGAGAAGAGATAGTACAAGACATGTACTTTGAAACAGAATGTAAATGTTATACTTTGGCTCTTGAAGAAAAAGATTTCCAATGTGTGGATCTCTTTGCAAAAAGTTTTAATTTTTTAGTGATTTTTGCTAATCCACTGCTTAATGAACGCTTCCGCATTAGTTAATCTTGTTTTTGTGAATCAGTCGTAAAAGTCATAATTCGAGAACATTTATTTTTATCGGCATATATAGATAGACATCAATTTTTGTATTGGGAATCGACGACTATCCGTGAACATAAGTGTCAGTTTGTTGGTGGTAACTCATGCTTAAAGTTTTAAGCTTCTATTTAGGTAATAACTAACGCCTATTGTTAACTTAATAGCACCCGCGCGAGCCATGCTCTTCCCCTTTCTCTGTTTCATTGACAATTTCACTAGCGTCTAGCGATTAGCGATTCCTCCACCGTCTGCTACTCTTCTTCCTTCCCTGCCACCGGTCTTCCTTCCCTAATGCCGCTGCTGCTTCCGCCGCTCCTGCCTACCACTCCTTCCGCTACTGCTGTTGCTTCCGCCGACTCCTCTGCTTCCTCTTACTTCTGCCACATCTGCCTCTTCTTCCTACTATTGATGCTGCCTACTTTTCTTCCTACTACTTCCACTGCCGCATCTGTGTCTTCTTCCTCCTACTACTGCCGCCGCCGCATGGCTCCGCCACTTCTTCCTACTGCACCACTGCCACCGCTATCGCTGCCCGCCTGCCGATCTATGACAGGTACCAACAACTAACCAAATAGTGTGTAGACTATGTAGTTTTCCTCTTTGTTGATTCACGAACATGAGCACCCACTTAGTAATTTGTCGTCATGGTCAATAAGGTACCACCCACTTTTAAAACTGAAGGATACTTGTTCGCTCACCAAAATTGAGATCTTCTGCCTAAACTTACGCAAGTAGATCAGAGTACATAGCATATAGATTCCACTCTTAAACAACATATACTTATCTACTCATTCGTTCATCTAATGATTTTGTATTCATGACATTATTTAAATTTAGGGCTTTGTATTTGTTCATCTACTTTTTAAAATTATTTAATCATCTACTAATTTATATTTGTTTATCAACTGAGCTATACTTTTTTATCTATTTCTTTGTATTTGTTTATCTACTGATTATTTATATATATATATATATATATATATATATATATATATAATGCTTTGAGTTTAATTATTTAGATGTTGCTATTGTTAATCAACCTAGGATATGAACAAATCTTGTGCTTGCATATATCTGTGCTTCTAATTGTCATGCTTGACCTAATTCAATAAATTTTGATGCATGTTGAAATAAGATTTAAACTTGTCCATTCTAGCATCCTAATTTGATTTGATTATGTTCTTTGAACGTTGAAACCTGCGTGTTAAAGATACATTAATGTCTCAAACTTAACTCACATGTATTTGTTGGCCTAGAAACCTGTCCAAGATTTACTCAATAGGAGTAAATTTTGGATAGTCCCCAGTTTGGGATTATTCTTCAACACCTAATCTCACTTAGGATGTAAGTGTATAATATGTATTGGGTTTTCAAGAAAATTTTGGTAGCATTTCCTCGTTTGTTCTCTAAGTACATATGTACTTGTAGAACAATCGGGAAATGCTGCCAAAATTTTCTTGAAAACCTAATACACATTATACACTTACTAGTGAGATTAGGTGTTCAAGAATGGGATAGGTGGTACACATTTATTATATATACGAATGACAACACATGTATTTGTTGGGCTAGAAACCCATCCAAGATTTACTCAATAGGAGTAAATATTGGATAGTCCCCAATTTGGGACTGTTCTTGAACACCTAATCTCACTTAGGATGTTTTAACAATTAATTATATATAAGATCTTAAACCCTAAAGTTTTAACCATTCTTAAACTCTAATCTGTTAACCCTAGACCCTAATCTTGTTGTAATATACACTTGTTTTCTCTTTGATCATAGAATGTATAGATCATGGATGTCCATTTGCAATCGTTGCACCCCATAGTTTATTTCTGGTCTTGATCAGTTTATTAGATTTGTCGAGGAACATAGGAAACAACCTGGAGATAGGTTCTATTGTCCATGTAGGCATTGCAGTAACAACTTGAAAGTCAGCACTGATGACGAAATCATAAGTCATGTCATGTGCAATGAGATTGTACAAGGCTATACAAAATGGCACTGGAATGGAGAGATTTCAAACACGAAACCAGTCGATGTCTATAGCAGTGCTTGTGTGGAAGAAGTTATTTCCTCCGGTGATGTAGATGTGAATGAACCAGTTCTAGTAGACACCGAAACTGATCCACCTCCCATGTTTAGAAACATTGTGCATGATGCTGAGATACCGTTATACACATGTTGTACTAAGTTTACGAAGCTTAGAATTGTGTTGAGATTGTATAAGCTGAAAGATAACAATAGATGGAGCGACAAAAGCTTCATGTCACTACTACAGAACCTACATTTAGTGTCGGTTATTTAAAGCCTTTAGTGTCGGTTTCTGAGCGACACCAATGTGGGCAACACTAAAAGCTCATCCATTAGGCGTCAGTTCCAAAACCGACGCCCAAACTCTTCGCACGCCACTGAAAATGCGCCATCATGGCACTATAGGCGTCATTTATTAGATACGCAACCGACGCCCAAACCCTTCGCGCCACAGAAAGGGTGCCATCTTGGGCACTATCAGTGTCGTTTTTTTACAAATAACCGACGATATATATCTTCGCGCCACAGGAGGGCGCCAACTTGGGCACTATAGGCGTCGGTTATTAGCTAATAACCGACACCATATAACTCCCAACATGGTCGTGCTAGACAGCACGACCGTGGTGTTAAGGAAATAGACGTTGGTTTCTATTACAAATAACCGACGCCTATTGTATTTTTTTTTCTGTCAGCCTGCAGACTTGCTGTGGCTGGTCGTAGGATGAGAAACCTGTTCAGTTCAGTTATGAACTGTAGGTTTTACGACATCCATTGATATCAGCCGACAATAGGCCACAAACCTGCAAAACTAACAACAAAAATATTCACACATGCATTTAGCAATGCAACCTGTAGTTCCATTTTATTTTCACACATTTAGAAACATTCATGTAGCTAGCAATTTGTCGTTCCATTCATTCACATTCACACATGTAGAAACATTAATATAGCAACCAACACTTTCATTCATTTTCACTCAGACACATGTAGAAACATCCAGACATGTAGAAACATTCACACATATATTATAATTCAGAAATTCATTTACAAAATATCATTGTTTAGTCATTATTCACTATCAGGATCCCAATTATATTTTAAAGGCCCCACTATTTGTATGGTTGTTGCCCATTCTTCTCTTACTTCATTTAATTCTCCCATCGTATAGGGAGCATGTACATCTGGTAAGTCCGTTCATGTAGTGGGGTCAGCTTTAAACACCTGTAAAGAGAATGATGTATATATATAATTAATGAGCTATAAATAAGATTGATATATTTCATATTATCTAATGAGACTATATAATACCTTAGCAATACAATCGATGTCCATACAACATGACGGACTAACACATATATAGTACATAACAACAGCAGCGTCGAATTTACATACAACACTAGCTTAGTACATATATAGTGGGACTTATAAGGTGACGATCCCACCTGGTAAAACAGGTTACCGACAACTACATGTTACGACTGGGAGGTCGTGATTCAGCAACAGTATGCATTAGCAGGAGGACAAACAGATCACCATATGTTTGTCCTCATATGGTGATCTGTTTGTCCTCCTACTAATGCATACGTTGCTGAATCACGACCTCCCAGTCGTAACATGTAGTCAGTAACCTATTTTAGCAGGTGGTATCATCACCTTAGTCCCACTATATATGTACTAAGTTAGTGTTGTATGTAAATTCGGCGCTGCTGTTGTTATGCACTATATATGTGTTAGTCTGTCATGTTGTTATATGAATCTGAACCACTTGTGTGTGTTGCACTTTATGTATTGTATCTGTATCCTGCTTCTCTTCATTGGGGCTTCTTCCTGCATATCCTACATAGCTATGTCATGTTCGTCCTGCATAGCCTTCTTCCTATATTTATTTTTCAAAGAGAATACAAACAAAAATTATTAGTGTAGAGTTAATGAAATACTGATCAATGTCTAGAATTGGAATAGATCAAGAACCTACTCTCAGCATCGCGTATGTAATCTCGGGTGAGATTGGTCCTATAGTTCTTTAGCACCCTCCCACAATGTTTCACATTTGTATTAACTAGAAGATAATGAAACATCAAATCAGAAAATGATATTGATATTAAAAAAGTAAACATTTAGCTTCAATAAAAAATATAAACATGCATGCCTCTAAAATTGTGATCTTTTATCAATAAACAATCCTTCATTGTGATCTACGTGCACATATAAGTCATCATTAGCTTCAATATTTTCTGGAGTTGGCAACCCAACTGAGAATGGACTGGAGTCATCATATTTATCATAGTACTCTTCTTCATCTATAGGATCTTCAATGAACTGTCTTTTACCATGAAGAACAACTGACCATTTATCATTTGCAGGATCATCGATATAAAATACTTGTTTCGCCTGTGATGCCAATATGAATGGTTCAGCCTTCTCGCCAATCTTTTCAAAGTTCACTAAAGTGAAACCCAATTCATCCACTATAACTCCTTTGGTGTTATCAACCCAATTACATTTGAAGAGCGGAATTCTAAAATCTATGTAGTCAAATTCCCATATCTCTTCAATGACACCGTAATATGACATTTTAGCTTCACGTGGACTCTTATCCTTTGCACTTGTAAAAAACATAGTCGATTCTTGAAGGGTGACCCCACTGTTTTGGACGACACTCTTATCATCTTGGCGCTTTGTGTAATATGTGAATCCATTAATGTCATACCCTTCATAAGACATAACAGTCAACTTTGGTTTAAAGGCGAGGCATTTGATAGTTTCAGTAATATCATCTGGTGTTTGAGATAGTTGATGTAAGACTTTATCTTCAAACCACTTAATAAAAGTCTTGTTATGCTCTCTAGCAAGCCACATTGTATTGGCTCGAGGATATTGTCTTTTGATGAAATTGGTATGTTCCTCGATATAAACGTTCACTTCATCCATGTTGTGTAAAATATACAAATGACCTTGTTCCAACTGCTCACGGCTGATTACTTTCACACGTGATCCCAAAATTCCTTTGTTAAATAGCTCGTCAATATTCTTGTCATTATCAGGAGTGTCATTACCACTGAGAAAGTCATTGCAGAAATCCATAACCTCTCTCGCCACATAACCTTCAATAATACTCCCTTCAGGCCGATAACGGTTTCGAACATCACCTTTAAAAATGCTCATGTATCGTTCAAAGGGATACATCCAATGCAAGAAAACTGGGCCCAAGATTTTCACTTCCCTAGTCAAGTGGACAACAAGATGTACCATGATATCAAAGAACGAAGGAGGGAAATACATCTCAAGCTGACATAGGGTAACAACCACTTCTCTTTGCAAATTATCGAGAGTCTCAGGGTCAATAAGTTTGCTGCAGAGACTGTTGAAAAAGAAACAAAGTCTGGTGATTGCAAACCTTACATGCTTCGGCAATATAGATCGAATTGCCACAGGCAATATTTGTTGCATTAGAGTGTGACAATCATGAGATTTAAGTCCTATCAACTTTAGATCTTTCATTGATACCAATCTATGGATGTTGGATGAGTAACCATGTGGCACCTTAACATTTATCAAGCATTCACAAAAATCTTTCTTCTCTTTTCTAGACAACGTGTAACATGCGGGAGGTAAGTATGTTCTTTTACTACCCATTTCACATATTTCTGTTAATTCTGACCTTATTCCCATTTCACGTAGGTCCAGTCTAGATTTTATCCCATCTTTAGTCTTACCTGGTATATTTAACAGAGTACCAATGACACTATCACAGACATTTTTCTCAACGTGCATTACATTGATACAATGTCTGACTGTCAAAGAACTCCAATAAGGAAGATCCCAAAATATTGACTTCTTCTTGAATGAAGAATTGTCACTCCGTGTAGTACATTGTGATCTCTTACCAAATTCATTGACAAAGTCTTTTATTCTTTCATAAACAACCTCCCCTGGTATAGGTTTAGGTGCACTGCGTTCCTCATTCAATCCATTGAATGCTTTGCACTTCCTACGATACAGATGGAATTTTGGAAGAAACCTTCGATGACCGAGATATACATTCTTACCGCCATGTTTTAGTCTTGTTGAATCAGTGTTCTCTTCACATATAGGACACACTTTAGCTCCTTTGACACTATATCCAGACAAAATCCCATATGCTGGAAAGTCATTAATAGTGCAAAACAACATAGCATGCAAACAAAATGTCTCTCTTCGTGAAACATCATAGGTCATCACACCTTCACCCCAGAGTTTCTTTAAGTCATCAATCAGAGGTTCAAGATAAACATCGATGTCATTTCCAGGTTGTTTAGGGCCCGATATCAACAACGACAGCATTACATACTTATTTTTCATACACAGCCAGGGTGGAAGATTGTATATAACAAGCATGACTGGCCAAGTGCTATGTTGGCTGCTCAATGTCCCGTACGGATTCATCCCGTCTGTACAAAGCCCAAGTCTTAGATTCCTGACTTCTTCACCAAATTCAGGGTACAATACATCAATCTTCTTCCACTGTGGGGAATCAGACGCATGTCGTAGGATCCCATCATTATTTTTCTTAACATTTGCATGCCACCTCAAATTCTTCGCATCTATCGGATTGGCAAAAAAGCATTGAAACTGTGATATTATAGGTAGATACCACATCACCTTGGCAGGAGAACCAGTTTTGGACTCCCCCGAAGTCGTCAATTTATACCGTGACGCACCACATTCTGGACAATCTTTCAAATCTGCATAGTCCTTTTGAAATAATACACAATCATTAAGGCATGAATGTATCTTCTTGGCATCCATTCCCATTGGGCACAACAATTTCTTTACCTGGTATGTTGAGATTGGCAGCTCGTTTCCTTCAGGAAGCATTTCTTTCAACAAAGACAGCAATGACGTGAAGCTTTTGTCGCTCCATCTATTGTTAGCTTTCAACTTATACAATCTCAACACAGCGTTAAGCTTCGTAAACATAGTACAACCTGTGTATAACGGCATCTCAGCATCATGCACAATGTTTCTGAAAATGGGAGGTGGATCGGTGTGCTCTACCCCACAACTATCCAGCATCGCATCAACGATGTCTACTGGAACTGGTTCATTCACATCTACGTCATCGTAGGCAATTTCTTCTTCCACACAAGAACTGCTATCGACATCCACTGGTTTCGAGTTTGAAATCTCTCCATGCCAGTGTCATTCTGTATAGCCTTATATAATCCCGTTGCACATGACATGAGTTTTGATTTTGTCACCAGTGTTGACTTTCAAGTTGTTACCGCAATGTCTACATGGACAGTAGAACCTATCTCCAGATTGTTTCCTATGTTCCTTGGAAAATTTAATGAACTGGTGAAGACCAGAAATAAACTCTGGGGTGCAACGATTGCGAATGGACATCCATGATCTATCCATTCTATGATCAAAGAGAAAACAAGTATATATTAGGACAAGATTAGGGTCTAGGGTTAACAAATACATGTGATGTCATTATTATATATAATAAATGTGTACCACCTATCCATTCTTGAACACCTAATCTCACTAGTAAGTGTATAATGTGTATTGGGTTTTCAAGAAAATTTCGGTAGCATTTCCCTGCTGTTCTCCAAGAACATATGTACTTAGAGAACAAACGGGGAAATGCTGCCAAAATTTTCTTGAAAACCCAATACACATTATACATTTACATCCTAAGCGAGATTAGGTGTTCAAGAACAGTCCCAAACCGGGGACTATCCAAGATTTACTCCTAATGAGTAAATCTTGGACGGGTTTCTAGGCCAAAAAATAATGTATTGTCATTCTTATACCTAAAATCCTAGTTCTTCAAGTTAGGGTGATTATTGATGTCTTTAAAAGCATGATTGGCAATTTAGGGAAAAGTTCATCATTTACATTCCAAGCATGTCACATGTGTGCATTACAATTCATCATTAAGCAAGATATAAGCAAGTATGTCATATTAAAATAGACTAAACAATATGAGAAAATAGTAGTGTAATCATGCAAATGGGAACATTCATGGGAACACACACTTCAGTTATAAGCATTCATGTAGCAACTTTCAGTTCCATTCATTAATCTCTTTTTACATCCACACATAGGGGTGTACCCCTAAACAATAACTAAACAAAGGGGTTGGTGTACCCCTAAACATGCGCATAATTAAAAAACTATTAATACAGACAAGTCTAGATAGATAGACAACTAAATACTACACCAACATGGTCCCGCATCAATAACTTCTTTTTGATGATGAAGCTGTGTCACGAAGCTCCTCACTGTATTTAGACAAATCCGAACTGACAGGGGCCTCAGATTCAGATTTGTCCGAGCTGATATGCGACGCCGTGCGCTCATACCGCAATAGATGATCGGGGGTCTCGCAGTTGCTGTTGGTTATCCAAACTTTGATGGAATTATGGCCAACTGGACGGAGAAAAAGCCTGTTGCAACGGACCACATGCATCTCTCCAATCCAATCACGCCAACCGGATTTTGATACAAGATTTCCTGCCAAATCATACTCAACCTCGATAACATGTGAATAATTGCCCAAAGTTATGGTCACTTTACCAAGCATGTAGTGTCTTCCTTTTAGAAAACGCCAATGTTTGGGTATGACCGATTGGTTTAAGGAACGATCATCTCGGATGATGTCCAATTGTTCTTCAATAGGGAACGTTAACATTGACATAGAGGCCCAGTTCATAGTGACTGTTATGGGTGGACATAGACTGCACAATATTAGTATTAACAAAGTGTAAGTACATATAACGATGTTATATATTTTCAGAAAAAGTTGTATAACATCAGTTAACCTTTTATTGCTTGTCATAACCAACTTTATTGTGGTAGACATGATAGCTTGAAAAGAAGTCTACAAATGTACTTAGAGAACAAACGAGGAAATGCTCCTAATGAGTAAATCTTGGACGGGTTTCTAGGTGCTTACTAAAATAGAACCATTATATGGAACTAATCCTACATTATACACATACTTTTCCTGAGTAAGATAATGTGCACTTCATGGAATTATTAAGATCTGAATATATATAAGTTGTTTCTACCTACTTTGATGGGATTTTATAACATTCCAGTCTTCCATTTATAACATTAAGATCTGAATATATAAGAATCCCATTTGATACACACTATTGAGAATCTTTCACGATACTAGGAAAATACACTAACTAGATATTCATTTAGGTGTTAGACATCAATATGTGTATGAGCCCTAATTAAAACTGATTCTCATAGGAAGTAAATAAATTTAAAAAAAATGCCCAGCAGCAGGGCGGCACCTTGAGGGAAGACGAGCAGAGGAAGAAGAAGAAGGCAGGGCGGGCACCTTGAGGGAAGAGGAGCAGCAGCCGGAGCAAGTCCTACCATCTTCCGGCGGCGAAGAGAGGAGCAGCGGAGAGGGAAGAGAGGCTAGGAGACCTAGCTACTACCGGTGACGGCGGAGAGGGAGGCCGGCGGGCGGGCGGGAACCGACTGCTTCTCACTCGACGGCGACGAGCGGCGAGCACGGATGAAGGAGCGGTGGCGACGGAGCACGACGGCAGAGCACGAACGGCAGGGATCGGCGGCGGCAGGGAGCAAGAAATCACCGGAGCTAGGGAAATCAGGAACGAAATAGGGAAATGGGAAGAATCGTTCGGGCAGGGTGAGCTATTAAGTTGAAAATACGTGTCGGTTATTTAAAAAATCGACAACTAAACCAACAGTGTCGGTTCGTTTGCAAAAACTGACACCTATACTTTATTATAGTCGTCGGTTTTTGATTAAACGACAACCGACAACTATTCCTATCTCACGAATACCATTTAGTCGTCGGTTATTTAGTTACGAACCGACACAATATGTAAAATATTGGAGACAATTTTTTCGCTGGAATTTTGGGTTTGGCGGTTGAGTTTAGGTGTCGGTTCTTTATTAATTAACCGACACTTAATAAAAGCGGTACCCGTGTCTGGTCGACCTTCATGGGTTGGATGTCGGTTTCTGTTAAAAACCGACACAGTATGGTTTATGTGTCGGTTTTTGTATACAACCGACACCTTGAAAACCAACTTTATAAGCCATTTCTGTAGTAGTGTGTCATTATCGTCCTTGTTGAAAGAAATGCTTCCTGATGCAAACGAGCTGCCAATATCAACATACCAGGTAAAGAAATTGTTGTTCCCAATGGGAATGGAGGCCAAGAAGATACATGCATGCCCGAATGATTGTGTATTATTTCAAAAGGACTATGTGGATTTGAAATATAGTCCAAAATGTGGTGCGTCACGGTATAAATTGACGGCATCGGGGGAGTCCAAAACTGGTTCTCCTGCCAAGGTGATGTGGTATCTATCTATAATATCATGGTTTCAACGCTTGTTTGCCAATCCGATAGATGCAAAGAATTTGAGGTGACTTGCATATGTTAAGAAAAATAATGATGGGATCCTACGACATGCTTCTGATTCCCCACAGTGGAAGAAGATTGATCTATTGTACCCAAAATTTGGTGAAGATGTCAGGAGTCTAAGACTTGGGCTTTATATAGATGGGATGAATCTGTACGGGACATTGAGCAGCCAACATAGCACTTGGCCAGTCATGCTTGTTATATACAATCTTCCTCCCTAGCATATACAGAGATGGATGGGAGTAGTCGTGATGGTGCGAAGTTTCCTCCATGTAGCTTGGAGCTTGGGTCCCGGGGGCATCACCTGGTTAACCATCCTAACTTAGGAGATGGAGTTGGAGAAAAGAATGACTCATCCAAGATTCATGGTACTGGTAATAGTAGCTACAATATATATTGCATGGAGTTCCACATCCAGTGTTGATTGTGCTTTCCTTTGGCTTTCTAGTAACACCATCTTGAGGTTTAAGATGAAGTGGTCGATATGCCTTGTGGCTGATATGCTTTGTGGAGGCCGACACATAGGGTAGGCCGATAATCTTGGTGTTCTTCACAACATGTGATGCCCCTAGCCGTTACCCTAGTGACGGGTCGTTACAACCTTGGCAAGGCCTAGGTCGATACGTTAGAGTAGGTAGCCATCACAGCTTGGAGAGACCTAATTTGACACATTATGTGGTTGTTGAATTGATATGCTTTGCAGGGTGTTATTTTTTAATGCCTTGATTAGGTTAACCCGTCATAACCTAGAAGTGTCCTAAATTGAGGCACATTGTAGACTGAGACGCGTTGCTAACAGGTGCTTTTGTTAGGTGTTGTTGCCCGACATGCGTTGCCATTGAGTTAGCCTGTCATGGCTATGGAAGCATCTCGAGGAGTTGGAGGCTGACTGTGATGCCCCATCAGGGTAGAGATCGATACACCTCTAGGATGGTGTTTCCTGATACCTCTTGAACCATGAAGCCTAGCTCAACCCTAACCCTAGAATTTTGTCATTGCCTGTCAAAACCTAAGCGTTGATGTGCCTGATACATCCTTGTATGGTTTCCTGATACTCTGTCAAGAAGAATTGCACGTTACACCATCAAGGAGCTCAACCAATATAGCCCTTGTGTGGATAATTGGAAACCTCATGTGTAGCTAAAACATCACCACTTATGAGTGTTGAACCCAACATGATTGGACCAAATTCCGTAAACTGATACACCTCATGGTGGTCCAAACGGATACACTAAAAGGGAGTCTAAACTGGTACCTTGGGTTGATAAGGTGAGACTGAGATCACATAATAAGGATTGAAGGGTATGTTTGGTTACTCAATGATGCACACTTATGAACAAGATATGATGTAGAAGGGTGTTGTTTGGATAATGTATTAGTAGTGATAATTTCTTCTCCTAAAGTTAGTACACCATGGGATGATGTTCCTATGAGTGGTCTATCCTCAATTAAAGAGCTTAGCCCTAAAAACTTCTTAACAATGTGAGGAATAATGGATGTGGGGTTTAATGGTGGCATATCCATATAATAACCTTAGTCATGGAATAATATGACCCATATGTTCATCTTAAGGAAAGGCTATAATCCATGGTAAGTGTCTTCTATATTTCCTTTTCATATAATCTTAACCCGGGGAGTAAGGATAATGATACAATTATGTGTAATACAAGGGGGTGATGATAGTTCATGTTGAAATACATGGTGACAACCTTAGTGTATAAATCACACTACAAGTCTAATGCCTTTATAGTTGCCATGTGGGTACCTTGAAGTGATTTCCTCTATTTATGTGGCTTATGGTTCGACTCTCCTTGATATATGTGATTGAAGATTTATAAGAAGTGATAATAGGTGGGTCACCAAATGTCAAAACTTCTCTCTAGTGCAATGGTCAATATGTTATTATAATGCATTATTATAACCCACACATAACTTAATGAAGATGATACACACATGCATTTAGGGTGATACCTAGTTCAGATAGCATGGTAATTGCTTCATATCTAACTAATATTATCCAAATCTAATCAGTTTCAAAATATGGGTTATGGTGTGATTAGGGTTTGGTGGGGTAACCATGAAGTGAAACCCTAACCGGCTCTATGTGAAGAGAAATAACCCTAATTCTAAAGGCAGGTCATAATATTGAGTGAGTATAATAGAAACCATGGTATCCTTCTCTCTTAAATACATGTCTATAAACTAAAGGGCTAATCGAGCATTATGACTCGTGAATACTATGAAGATGGTTAATTAATAGCAAGCTTTGGTTATGAACCTTAAAAGGGAACACAAAAAGTATAAATATGTGAGTTTAATTACAAATTTAATCTTCTCAGTATGATAATTTATCTACTTACTTATCTGTGATGATAATAAAGTTGGCGGAGATTTATATCGCTCACTAGGAGTGTGTGTCTCACCCTTCTAGTTAAATAACTTTTTAGGTGGACATGCATGTCGAGTTAAAGATCATGTGGTAGAATGTAATATGGGAAGAAAACTACACCTGGTGAAACATGGTATATGGAAGTGTCTAGTAATAGAGTCCTATGTGTCGTCCCTATACACTTAGGTCCTTGGGGGTGTTCTCGACATGTTTGTGGGCATGATGATCGATATGTGATTTTTGGCCTATGTGCCTCTGGTAGTATGTATATATATGTGGAACTGTTATCTTATGTAATAAGATGTTTGGAATGTGATGATGTAGCACCGGGAACATAAATTATGAAATGCAAATATTGGTTCTTGTGTAACAATTCTCATCTCTTGGTGTTAGTTGCAAAATGGTTTTAATTTCTTATGATTTTTGGTAATCTACTATTTATGGTTGATCGTGGTTTAAGTTTTGTGTAACCTCATTTTATGTGACAAAGGGTGTCACATGACTGCTCCATGCCTCTTGTTCAATCTGGATATCAGTGACAAAGGAACCATACAAACAGTATAACACCATATACAGATTGTAGGTTGAAGTTGTTATCTAACATTCCATTTACTTGTGTAGCAATGATATGTGACTAGGTACCACTCATTTGCTTGTGATGTCATAAGGTGTTATTGACATTCACTGCCAACATAATATGGGACCTATAAGATCACACACATAGAATCTCATCTAGAATAGGAGTTGAATCTTAAATAAGAATTGAATTAATTGCTAAAATATTTGGGTAATTGATTCACACAACAAACAACCTGACAGCATTGCCAAATGGCTGCCTCAAGTGTGGAGATGGGTGTCTGGAGAGTTCCAAATGGCCATCTGAAGTGTTGATACATGCATCAGGAGAGTCAGCGTTGATTTGAGTTCAAATCAGCTAAGAAGCGAACCGACCAAACTAACAGGCTCGACTCAGGTCACCAGACAACCGTATGGGTGACTAAGATGGTTGTATTACACGAGCAAGATGGACCAATTCCGTCAAGGGATGGTTCTATACATTTCCCTATTTGTTTCACTTGTACATTACTTGTTGTGTAAGGGATTCAATGTCCAACATTGATGGGAATTGAGTTGCCAATTTTGTGTGCAACTGGGAAACAACCAAATGGTTGTCTTGGCTGTGCCAAGTGATCATCTGGCATGCCAGATGATCGTTTGGGTTTCCAAAAGAAAATTTAGGATGTTGCGGGTTGTGAGATTTCTAGATTTGTTCTGAAAATTCAAGATCTTATAGTCCCTCCCACTCCAGTACAGACTGGGAACCTGGACCCAAACCCCACCAAAAATAGATGGAGTACTGGGGATTCCTAGAACACAACACAAATGATTGAGAATTAGTTGCTTTGACAAACATTGTCCTCTCTAGTTGTGGTAACAACAGAGCCCAATCAAGTACTACAAGACTAGAAAGGGATATCCAAAGGAGAGAAACAACTGAGATCATTGTTGTAGGAGAGCAAGTTGGTGACTAGTACACCAACGGAAGGGATAACTCCTTCCTGCCCATTCTAGCCGGACAACATGAGTTCTAGTTGGTCTGTGTGGACTACTCTAGAGATAGCAGTCCTTTGTCTACTGCTAGGAGGGAAACATCAACTTGTAGTCAGTGGCGAGATCAAAGAAGCCAGTATAGTAGTTGTCTAGGTCTACTGTCCCAGGAGGAGTAGTCTAACGAGTTTCAGTGCAACTAGTACTTGCACATACACCATCCAAGATAGAGTGCACATCTACATCAATGAGGATTGTCGATGGACTTGCTCTAGGTGCACGTATATCTTTGTGAAACCATCCTTAACATTGCATAGTTATTGACGTGATCCGATAATTTATGGGAAATATCTCAGTAAAAATTTTATTTTCACTACCTATCTGATGTTGTATTTCCCAATAGTGGTATATGGGCCACATCAATTAATTATTGTTTTGGATAATTCATATGTACGAATATTTAGTTTTATTGAGTTTATTTATGGCATGCAATGTGAATATTTAAACTGGTTGATGTACACATCCAACTAATCACTACTGAATAACCCAAATGAATATATATATATGTATATATATATATATATATATATATATATATATATATATATATATATATATATATATGACAAAGAAGAAGGATGTCCTGATGACACCAGATGACTGTGCTGATGATGCGTCGATGGACTGGAGGACCAATTGGAAGTTGGATAGGATGAATTGATCAATTGGTAGATTCAATCGATCAGCTAGAGGATTATGTAGATGGTGGACTGACAGAACCTGACGATCAAAGAGATGACCAAACAACTGACTAGGAGGCGAGCCGATTGGTTCAAGGGTTGAACTGATCAACTCAGATTGGGAATGCATGGATCTTCATCAACATGTTTCTACATGTGATGTGGACCTAGATGTGGTATTCCTTGTGGCTCCATAGAATTACGTTAGGCCGAACATAACCATCTCTTTTCATTTATTACATGTTTTCATTGTGAGTTATAGCATGTATATGATACATACTATATATATGTAGTGATCGTTAAAGTATATGTATTATAATAAATCCTTTAATATAATATGAAGTTTGAGATGCCTTATATGAGCAACACACATGAAAACCTTGATCAACCAAGTGTAGTTGATGTCAAAGCGTGGTGTGTTGTCTATCTTGTAGAAGTGTGATGGATGGTATGTAGTTCTACCAAAGTAGGGTACATAGCCTATCATGTTGGCTTTTAGGATAGACTTAATTGGTGACAACTTGGTGAGACCAGACACCTGAGGCATGTAGATGATTATGGCAAAGAGTTGTGCATATCATCTATTCAAGAGATGCATTTAGATGCAATTGGCATGTTTGGCATGTATTATTTCAAAAGGACTATGTGGATTTGAAATATAGTCCAAAATGTGGTGCGTCACAGTATAAATTGACGGCATCGAGGGAGTCCAAAACTGGTTCTCCTGCCAAGGTGATGTGGTATCTATCTATAATATCATGGTTTCAATGCTTGTTTGCCAATCCGATAGATGCAAAGAATTTGAGGTGACTTGCATATGTTAAGAAAAATAATGATGGGATCCTACGACATGCTTCTGATTCCCCACAGTGGAAGAAGATTGATCTATTGTACCCAAAATTTGGTGAAGATGTCAGGAATCTATGACTTGGGCTTTGTACAGATGGGATGAATCTGTACGGGACATTGAGCAGCCAACATAGCACTTGGCCAGTCATGCTTGTTATATACAATCTTCCTCCCTAGCATATACAGAGATGGATGGGAGTAGTCGTGATGGTGCGAAGTTTCCTCCATGTAGCTTGGAGCTTGGGTCTTGGGGGCATCACCTGGTTAACCATCCTAACTTTGGAGATGGAGTTGGAGAAAAGAATGACTCATCCAAGATTCATGGTACTGGTAATAGTAGCTACAATATATATTGCATGGAGTTCCACATCCATTGTTGATTGTGCTTTCCTTTGGCTTTCTAGTAACACCATCTTGAGGTTTAAGATGAAGTGGCCGATATGCCTTGTGGCTGATATGCTTTGTGGAGGCCGACACATAGGGTAGGCCGATAAGCTTGGTGTTCTTCACAACATGTGATGCCCCTGGCCGTTACCCTAGTGACGGGTCGTGACAACCTTGGCAAGGCCTAGGTTGATACGTTAGAGTAGGTAGCCATCATAGCTTGGAGAGACCTAATTTGACACATTATGTGGTTGTTGAATTGATATGCTTTGCAGGGTGTTATTTTTTCATGCCTTGATTAGGTTAACCCGTCATAACCTAGAAGTGTCCTAAATTGAGGCACATTGTAGACTGAGACGTGTTGCTAACAGGTGCTTTTATTAGGTGTTGTTGCCGAAATGCGTTGCCATTGAGTTAGCCTGTCATGGCTATGGAAGAATATCGAGGAGTTGGAGGCTGACTGTGATGCCCCATCAGGGTAGAGATTGATACACCTCTAGGATGTTGTTGCCTGATACCTCTTGAACCATGAAGCCTAGCTCAACCCTAACCCTAGAATTTTGTCATTGCCTGTCACAACCTAAGCGTTGATGTGCCTGATACATCCTTGTATGGTTTCTTGATACTCTGTCAAGAAGAATTGCACGTTACACCATCAAGGAGCTCAACCAATATAGCTCTTGTGTGGATAATTGGACACCTCATGTGTAGCTAAAACATCACCACTTATGAGTGCTGAACCCAACATGATTGGACCAAATTCTGTAAACTGATACACCTCATGGTGGTCCAAACGGATACACTAAAAGGGAGTCTAAACTAGTACCTTGGGTTGATAAGGTGAGACTGAGATCACATAATAAGGATTGAAGGGTATGTTTGGTAACTCAATGATGCACACTTATGAACAAGATATGATATAGAAGGTTGTTGTTTGGATAATGTATTAGTAGTGATAATTTCTTCTCCTAAAGTTAGTACACCATGGGATGATGTTCTATGAGTGGTCTATCCTCAATTAAAGAGCTTAGCCCTAAAAACTTCTTAACAATGTGAGGAATAATGGATGTGGGGTTTAATGGTGGCATATCCATATAATAACCTTAGTCATGGAATAATATGACCCATATGTTCATCTTAAGGAAAGGCTATAATCCATGGTAAGTGTCTTCTATATTTCCTTTTCATATAATCTTAACCCGGGGAGTAAGGATAATGATACAATTATGTGTAATACAAGGGGGTGATGATAATTCATGTTGAAATACATGGTGACAACCTTAGTGTATAAATCACACTACAAGTCTAATGCCTTTATAGCTGCCTTGTGGGTACCTTGAAGTGATTTCCTCTATTTATGTGGCTTATGGTTCGACACTCCTTGATATATGTGATTGAAGATTTATAAGAAGTGATAATAGGTGGGTCACTAAATGTCAAAAATTCTCTCTAGTGCAATGGTCAATATTTTATTATAATGCATTATTATAACCCACACATAACTTAATGAAGATGATACACACATGCATTTAGGGTGATACCTGGTTCAGATAGCATGGTAATTGCTTCATATCTAACTAATATTATCCAAATCTAATCAGTTTCAAAATATGGGTTATGGTGTGATTAGGGTTTGGTGGGGTAACCATGAAGTGAAACCCTAATCGGCTCTATGTGAAGAGAAATAACCCTAATTCTAAAGGCAGTTCATAATATTGAGTGAGTATAATAGAAACCATGGTATCCTTCTCTCTTAAATACATGTCTATAAACTAAAGGGCTAATCGAGCATTATGACTCGTGAATACTATGAAGATGGTTAATTAATATCAAGCTTTGGTTATGAACCTTGAAAGGGAACACAAAAAGTATAAATATGTGAGTTTAATTACAAATTTAATCTTCTCAGTATGATAATTTATCTACTTACTTATCTGTGATGATAATAAAGTTGGCGGAGATTTATATCGCTCACTAGGAGTGTGTGTCTCACCCTTCTAGTTAAATAACTTTTTAGGTGGACATGCATGTCGAGTTAAAGATCATGTGGTAGAATGTAATATGGGAAGAAAACTACACCTGGTGAAACATGGTATATGGAAGTGTCTA
The DNA here is from genome assembly GCA_963693085.1 of Alisma plantago-aquatica. NCBI lineage: Eukaryota > Viridiplantae > Streptophyta > Magnoliopsida > Alismatales > Alismataceae > Alisma > Alisma plantago-aquatica. The sequence goes on along the minus strand of OY856410.1, from coordinate 952,490,763 downwards.
GTAATAGAGTCCTATGTGTTGTCCCTATACACTTAGGTCCTTGGGGGTGTTCTCGACATGTTTGTGGGCATGATGATCGATATGTGATTTCTGGCCTATGTGCCTCTGGTAGTATGTATATATATGTGGAACTGTTATCTTATGTAATAAGATGTTTGGAATGTGATGATGTAGCACCGGGAACATAAATTATGAAATGCAAATATTGGTTCTTGTGTAACAATTCTCATCTCTTGGTGTTAGTTGCAAAATGGTTTTAATTTCTTATGATTTTTGGTAATCTACTATTTATGGTTGATCGTGGTTTAAGTTTTGTGTAACCTCATTTTATGTGACAAATGGTGTCACATGACTGCTCCATGCCTCTTGTTCAGTCTGGATATCAGTGACAAAGGAACCATACAAACACTATAACACCATACACAGATTGTAGGTTGAAGTTGTTATCTAACATTCCATTTACTTGTGTAGCAATGATATGTGACTAGGTACCACTCATTTGCTTGTGATGTCATAAGGTGTTATTGACATTCACTGCCAACATAATATGGGACCTATAAGATCACACACATAGAATCTCATCTAGAATAGGAGTTGAATCTTAAATAAGAATTGAATTAATTGCTAAAATATTTAGGTAATTGATTCACACAACAAACAACCTGACAGCATTGCCAAATAGCTGCCTCAAGTGTGGAGATGGGTGTCTGGAGAGTTCCAAATGGCCATCTGAAGTGTTGAGACTTGCATCAGGAGAGTCAGCGTTGATTTGAGTTCAAATCAGCTAAGAAGCGAACCGACCAAACTAACAGGCTCGACTCAGGTCACCAGACAACCGTATGGGTGACTAAGATGGTTGTATTACACGAGCAAGATGGACCAATTCCGTCAAGGGATGGTTCTATACATTTCCCTATTTGTTTCACTTGTACATTACTTGTTGTGCAAGGGATTCAATGTCCAACATTGATGGGAATTGAGTTGCCAATTTTGTGTGCAACTGGGAAACAACCAAATGGTTGTCTCGGCTGTGCCAAGTGATCATCTGGCATGCCAGATGATCGTTTGGGTTTCCAAAAGAAAATTTAGGATGTTGTGGGTTGTGAGATTTCTAGATTTGTTCTAAAAATTCAAGATCTTATAGTCCCTCCCACTCCAGTACAGACTGGGAACCTGGACCCAAACCCCACCAAAAATAGATGGAGTACTGGGGATGCCTAGAACACAACACAAATGATTGAGAATTAGTTGCTTTGACAAACATTGTCCTCTCTAGTTGTGGTAACAACAGAGCCCAATCAAGTACTACAAGACTAGAAAGGGATATCCAAAGGAGAGAAACAACTGAGATCATTGTTGTAGGAGAGCAAGTTGGTGACTAGTACACCAACGGAAGGGATAACTCCTTCCTGCCCATTCTAGTCGGACAACATGAGTTCTAGTTGGTCTGTGTGGACTACTCTAGAGATAGGAGTCCTTTGGCTACTGCTAGGAGGGAAACATCAACTTGTAGTCAGTGGCGAGATCAAAGAAGGCAGTATAGTAGTTGTCTAGGTCTACTGTCCCAGGAGGAGTAGTCTAACGAGTTTCAGTGCAACTAGTGCTTGCACATACACCATCCAAGATAGAGTGCACATCTACATCAATGAGGATTGTCGCTGGACTTGCTCTAGGTGCACGTATATCTTTGTGAAACCATCCTTAACATTGCATAGTTATTGACGTGATCCGATAGTTTATGGGAAATATCTCAGTAAATATTTTATTTTCACAACCTATCTGATGTTGTATTTCCCAATAGTGGTATATGGGCCACATCAATTAATTTTTGTTTTGGATAATTCATATGAACGAATATTTAGTTTTATTGAGTTTATTTATGGCATGCAATGTGAATATTTAAACTGGTTGATGTACACATCCAACTAATCACTACAGAATAACCCAAATGAATATATATATATATATATATATATATATATATATATATATATGACAAAGAAGAAGGATGTCCTGATGACGCCAGATGACTGTGCTGATGATGCGTCGATGGACTGGAGGACCAATTGGAAGTTTGTTAGGATGAATTGATCGATTGGTAGATTCAATTGATCAGCTAGAGGATTATGTAGATGGTGGACTGACAAAACCTGACGATCAGAGAGATGACCAAACAACTGACTAGGAGGCGAGCCGATTGGTTCAAGGGTTGAACTGATCAACTCAGATTGGGAATGCATGGATCTTCATCAACAACATGTTTCTACATGTGATGTGGACCTAGATGTGGTATTCCTTGTGGCTCCATAGAATTACGTTAGGCCGAACATAACCATCGCTTTTCATTTATTACATGTTTTCATTGTGGGTTATAGCATGTATATGATACATACTATATATATGTAGTGATCGTTAAAGTATATGTATTATAAAAAATCCTTTAATATAATATGAAGTTTGAGATGCCTTATATGAGCAACACACATGAAAACCTTGATCAACCAAGTGTAGTTGATGTCAAAGCGTGGTGCGCTGTCTATCTTGTAGAAGTGTGATGGATGGTATGTAGTTCTACCAAAGTAGGGTACATAGCCTATCATGTTGGCTTTTAGGATAGACTTAATTGGTGACAACTTGGTGAGACCAGACACCTGAGGCATGTAGATGATTATGGCAAAGAGTTGTGCATATCATCTATTCAAGAGATGCATTTAGATGCAATTGGCATGTTTGGCCTACCTGAATACTCAAGTTGTGGGTGATCAGTCAATGTTGAGTCATGACTTGATGAAATATGGATGTTGGCCCATTAAAATTTGTATGCTGCAATCTTCCAAATTGGTAGTAAGGCTATCAATTTGAATAAAATAGTGGGAGGTATAATTAATTAAATCCATAATTAATATAGATTTTTCAAATCAAATCAAAAATTGGTTTTTGACAAATGTAATTTTTTTCTTGTAGAATCAAATGAAAAACACTCAATCATCACAATTGGATGAACTAAACAATATTTATTTCCATAACTGGTTCAGGACCTTGAGAAATAGTCTGCATGTTCTTAAAACACCAGAGCCTGTATCCACTCCAAATTCTCCTAAGACGAACATGGATGCTTCTTCAAAGCATGCCAATGATGTTGTGAACATCAAGAAACATGTGTTGGACTAGATGAACTATGAGTTGCATAAAAATCATGATAAGCTTGAAAGGTACAATGTCTCTAAGGCGCTATTTGAGTGCAAACCAACATAGGGGTACCCAGTAGAGCCTCATGTTCTCAATATTATTGGTCATATGAAGCATCTCAAAAGACTAGGATTTCCTTTAGGTTAAGAGTTGGCCATTGGTATGATTTTGCAATCATTGCCTAAATCATATAGCCAGTTTATCGAGTATCAACAATGAGTAACATGGCTAAACTTATGTTAGAGTTGCATGATGTCTTGATAAGTGTTGAAGAACAAATGAAGATTGACAAATCTAATATGATGATCAGTGGAGTTGAGTCCAAGGACCAAGGCAAAGACAAGAAGCATTTTTTGGAAAAGACAAAGTCCAAGTCTTCTGCTCTCAGAATAAGGAGAAGGATAAGGGAACCTAGGAAGATTAAGAAAGGGATTGAGATCTCTACTTTTGGTATATACATTATTGAGATTAACTTCACTTCTTCTTCATCTTGGGTACTAGATACTGGATGTGGATCACAATTTTTTCAAATGTGAAGGATCTGAAAGGAAGTAGACCTTTATAGAAAAGTGAGGTTGAATTGCATGTTGCAAATGGCACAAGAGTTGCAGCCAACACAGTTGGAACTTATTAGTTAACTCTACCAAGTGGGCTTGTAATAGAGTTAGAGAACTGCTATTATGTACCTACTATTAATAGGAACATCATATATGTATCTTGTTTAGACTAGAAAGGATTTGAATTTCTTATTAAGAATGGAATATGTTCTATTAGTAAAGATGGGATCTTTAAGGGCAATGCCCCAATGTCTTATGGTCTATACTTGATAAATCTAGAGACAAGCATATATAACATTAATACCAAGAAACAAATACTCAATGACACAAACATAACATACCTTTGACATAGTTGTATAGGACACATAAATGAGAATCACATATCTAGACTCCATAAAGATGGCTATCTAGACTCTTTTGATTTTGAATCAATAGAGACATGTGAATCTTGTTCGTTGGGAAAAATGACCAAGACTCCCTTCAATTGAAACTATGAGAGGACTAGTGATCTATTAGGACTCATATATACTGATGTGAGTGTCCCTTTAACAACAACTGCTAGAGGTGGGTATCAGTACTTCATTACCTTTACTTATGATTTAAGTAGGTATGTCTATGTTTACCTGATAAAACATAAGTTAGAAGAATCTCTTGAAATGTTCAGAGAGTTTATGAATGAAGTACAAAACCAACTTGGAAAAAGTATTAAGGCACTCATTTTGATCAACATGGAGAATACTTGAACCAAGAGTTTGAGGACCTTCTACGAGCCAGTGGTATTGTATAACAATGGACTCCACCTCGAACACCACAACATAATGGTGTATGAGAAAGAAGGAATTGCACATTGCTGGATATGGTGTGAACTATGATGAGTTTTGTTGATGTTCCTACCACATTTACACATACATCTGTACCAACAACATCGATTCAAAAGACACCATATTAGATATGAACTCAGAAGCATCCCATGATGTCTTTTATGAGGATTTGGGGCTGTGAAGCTTATGTCAAGAAAATGTTTCCTGAAAAGTTTTTCCCTATATCTAAAAAATGTTACTTTGTTGGATATCCCAAAGAAACGAAGAGATACTACTTATACAACCCAAATGAAAATAAAGTGTTTGTTGCAAAAGATACTACATTCCTTGAAAAGCAATTGTTTGCCAAAGGAATAAGTGGGAGGAAAGTAGAACTCGAAGAGGTTTGAAACCAACAAGAAAACATTGAACAAGTTGAGGTATAGGAGGAACAAAGAGACTCACAAAGTGTTTTGGAATCTCAATTCCTCATGTGACACATGAACCTCGTAGAACTAGTAGGACACACATTGAACATGAAAGGTATGGATATCTTGTGACTCAAGAAGGTAGTGAATTGGTCATAGATGATCATCCAATTACCTATAAAGATGCTCTTGTCAGACCAGAGTCTAAAAAATGGCTTGATGCCATGAGATCCAAGATGGAACCCATGTATATTAAAAAAGTATGGACTTTGGATGATCCACTTGAAGGGGTAAAACCCATAGGGTACAAGTGGGTATTCAAGAAGAAGACTGAAATGGATGGAAAAGTTCAAATCTATAAGGGCAAATTAGTTGCAAAGGGTTTCAGACAAGTTCAAGGTGTTGACTATGACGAAACCTTTTATCCATTGGCCATGGTTAAGTCCATCAGGATCATGCTTTCTATTGCATCTTACCATTACTATGAGATTTAGCAAATGGATGCTAAAACTACATTCGTTAATAAGAATATGATTGAGGATGTGTATATGGCACAACTTGAAGGCTTTATAGATCCAAATCTTGAAAATAAATCTCGTAAGTTATAAAGGTCAATCTATGGATTAAAGCAAGCACCTCAGAGATGGAATCTTTATTTTGATGACATAGTCAAAGAGTTTGGATTTATTCAAAATGAATATGAACCCTGTGTGTGCAATAAGGTTAGTGGGAGCATGGTTGTATTCCTCATACAGTATGTGGATGACATACTATTGATGGGGAGTTACATCCCTACATTACAAAAGGTAAAGACATGGCTTGGAAATACATTTACTTTGAACAACTTAGGAGAACCATCTTACATCCTCAGGATAAAGATCTATAGAGATAAATTAAGAAGGATTCTTGGACTCAGTCAGAGCACATACATTGACAAAGTGCTTAAGTGGTTCAACATGGAGAACTGAAATAGAGGAAACCTACCTGCATTTCATGGACTGGCCATCGCTAAAAGTCAATTTCCCTGTTATTGTGAAGAAATGGAGCACATGAGTGAGATTCCATATGCATCAGTAATTTGACCAATCATGTCACTACAACAGAAATGGCTTATAACAACAGAATTACAGACATCGGTTGTATACAACAAACCGACGCCTAAACCATAAAGCATCAGTTATATATATAAACCGACATCAATCTGTGACGAGCGACCAGATATGGGTATCACTTTCTGTTTAGTGTCGGTTGCTTATTAAGCAACTGACGCCTAAAATTGACCGCCAAATCCAAATTTTCCAGTGAAAAACATTACCTCCAAAATTTAACATACAACGTCAGTTTTTAAAATAGAAATCGACGACTAAAGGTTTTCTGCGAGACAAAAATTTGGCTCATTGTTATCGTAAGTTATCTTTCAAAAACCAATGCCGATGTGTTTTCGCGTGCTGTACTGTGAAAATTTTCACCTCCCTGTGGCGTCGGTTTTTCGACAAAAACCGAAGACTATGGTCATAATTCGAGAACATTTATTTTTGTCGACATATATAGATAGACGTCAATTTTTCTATTTGGAATCGATGACTATCCATGAACATAAGTGTCAGTTTGTTGGTGGTAACCGATGATTAAAGTTTTAAGCATCGGTTTAGGTAATAACTGACACCTATTGTTAACTTAATAGCACCCGCGCGAGCCATGCTCTTCCCCTTTCTCTGTTTCATTGTCAATTTCACTAGGGTCTGGCGATTAGCGATTCCGCCACCGTCTGCTACTCTTCCACCTTCCCCGCCGCCAGTCTGCCTTCCCCGTTGTCGCCGCTGCTACTGCCACTCCTACCTATCACTCCTTCTTCTATTGCTGCTGCCGCCACCGGCTCCTCTGCTTCCTCATGCTTCTGCTGCATCTGCCTCTTCTTCCTACTGTTGATGTCACCTACTTTTCTTCCTACTACTGCCGTTGTCGCATTCGCCTCTTCTTCCTCCTATTGCTGTCGCTACCGTAAGGCTCCGCCACTTCTTCCTGCAGTGCCACTACCACTGTCGTTGCTGCCTGCCTGCCGATCTCTAATAGGTACCAACAACTAACCAAATAGTGTATAGACTGTGTAGCGTTACTCTTTGTTGATTCACGAAAATGAGCACCCACTTAGTTTTATTTATCGTCATGGTCAATAAGGTACCACCCACTTTTAAAACTAAAGGATACTTGTTGGCTCGCCAGAATTGAGATCTTCTTCCTAAACTTACGCAAGTAGATCAGAGTACAGAGCATATAGATGCCACTCTTAAACAACATATACCTATCTACTCATTCGTTCATCTAATGATTTTGTATTCATCACATTATTTAATTTTAGGGCTTTGTATTTGTTCATCTACTTTTTAAAATTATTTAATCATCTACTAATTTATATTTGTTTATCAACTGAGCTATACTTTTTAATCTATTTCTTTGTATTTGTTTATCTACTGATTATATTTATATTTCGAATTCTTTGAGTTTACTTATTTATATGTTGCTATTGTAAATCAACCTAGGATATGAACAAATCTTGTGCTTGCATATATCTGTGCTTCTAATCCTCATGCTTGACCTAATTCAGTAATTTTGATGCATGTTGAAATAAGATTTAAACTTGTCCATTATAACATCCTAATTTGATTTGATTATGTGCTTTGAACCTTGAAACATGCGTGTTAAAGATACATTGATGTCTCAAACTTAACTCACATGTATTTGTTGGCCTAGAAACCCGTCCAAGATTTACTCAATAGGAGTAAATTTTGGATAGTCCCCGATTTGGGACTATTCTTGAACACCTAATCTCACTTAGGATGTAAGTGTATAATGTGTATTGGGTTTTCAAGAAAATTTTGGTAGCATTTCCCCATTTGTTCTCTAAGTACATATGTACTTGGAGAACAATGGGGAAATGGTGTCAAAATTTTCTTGAAAACCTAATACACATTATAAACTTACTAGTGAGATTAGGTGTTCAAGAATGGGATAGGTGGTACACATTTATTATATATAAGAATGACAGCACATGTATTTGTTGGTCTAGAAACTCGTCCAAGATTTACTCAATAGGAGTAAATCTTGGATAGTCCCCAGTTTGGGACTGTTCTTGAACACCTAATCTCACTTAGGATGTTTTAACAATTAATTATATATAAGACCTTAAACCTTAAAGTTTTAACCATGCTTAAACTCTAATCTGTTAACCCTAGACCCTAATCTTGTTGTAATATATACTTGTTTTCTCTTTGATCATAGAATGGATAGATCATGAATGTCCATTTGCAATCGCTGCACCCCATAGTTTATTTCTGGTCTTGATCAGTTTATTAGATTTGTCGAGGAACATAGGCAACAACCTGGAGATAGGTTCTACTATCCATGTAGGTATTGTGGTAACAACTTAAAAGTCAGCACTGGTGACGAAATCAAAAGTCATGTCATGTTAAATGAGATTGTACAAGGCTATACAGAATGGCACTGGCATGGAGAGATTTCAAACCCGAAACTAGTGGATGTCGATAGAAGTGCTTGTGTGGAAGAAGTTATTGCCTCAGATGATGTAGATGTGAACGAACCAGTTCCAGTAGACATCAATGATGTGATGCTGGATAGTTGTGGGGGAGAGCACACCGAAAGCGATCCACCTCCCATGTTTAGAAACATTGTGCATGATGCTGAGATACCATCATTCACATGTTGTACTAAGTTTACAAAGCTTAGCATTGTGTTGAGATTGTATAAGCTAAAAGATAACAATAGATGGAGTGAAAAAAGCTTCACGTCATTGTTGTCTTTGTTGAGAGAAATGCTTCCAAAAGGAAACGAGCTACCAATCTCAATATACTAGGTAAAGAAATTGTTGTGCCCAATGGGAATGGAGGCAAAAAAGATACATGCATGCCTGAATGATTGTGTATTATTTCAAAAGGACTATGTGGATTTGAAATTTTGTCCAAAATGTGGTGCGTCACGGTATAAATTGATGACTTCAGGGGAGTCTAAAACTAGTTTTCCTGCCAAGGTGATGTGGTATCTACCTATAATATCACAGTTTCAATGCTTGTTTGCCAATCTGATAGATGCAAAGAATTTGAGGTGGCATGCATATGTTAAGAAAAATAATGATGGGATCCTACGACATGCGTATGATTCCCCACAATGGAAGAAGATTGATCAATTGTACCCTAAATTTGGTGAAGAAGTCAGGAATCTAAGACTTGGGCTTTGTACAGATGGGATGAATATGTACGGGACATTGAGCAACCAACATAGCACTTGGCCAGTCATGCTTGTTATATACAATCTTCCTCCCTAGCTGTTTATGAAAAATAAGTACATTATATTTTCGTTGTTGATATCGGGCCCTAAACAACTTAGAAGTCATATTGATGTTTATCTTGTACCTCTGATTGATGACTTAAAGAAACTCTAGGGTGATGTTGTGATGACCTATGATGCTTCACGAAGAGAGACATTTTGTTTGCATGATATGTTATTTTGCACTATTAATGACTTTCCATCATATGGGAATTTGTCTGGATATAGTGTCAAAGGAGCTAACGTGTGTCCTATATGTGAAGAGAACATTGATTGAACAAGAATAAAACATGGCGGAAAGATTATATATCTTCGTCATCGAAGGTTTCTTCCAAAATTCCATTCCTATTGTAGGAAGTGCAAAACATTCAATGGATGGAATGAGGAACGGAGTGCACCTAAACCTATACCAGGGGAGGTTGTTTATGAAAGAGTAAAAGACTATGTCAATGAATTTGGTAAGAGATCACAGTGTACTATGGCCACACGGAGTGACAAATATTTATTCAAGAAGAAGTCAATATTTTGGGATCTTCCTTATTGGAGTTCTTTGACAGCCAGACATTGTATCAATGTCATGAACGTTGAGAAAAATGTTTGTAATAGCGTCATTGGTACTCTATTGGATATACCAGGTAAGACTAAACATGGGATAAAATCCAGACTAGACCTACGTGAAATGGGAATAAGGTCAGAATTAATAGAATTATGTGAAATGGGAAATCGGTGAACATACTTACCTCCCGCTTGTTACACGTTGTTTAGAAAGGAGAAGAAAGCTTTTTGTGAATGCTTGGTAAATGTTAAGGTGCCACAGGGTTACTCATCCAACATCTATAGATTGGTATCAATGAAAGATCTAAATTTGATAGGTCTTAAATCTCATGATTGTCACACTCTAATGCAACAAATATTGCCCGTGGCAATTCGATCTATATTTCCAAAGCATGTAAGGTTTGTAATCACAAGACTTTGTTTCTTTTTCAACAGTCTGTGCAGCAAAGTTATTGACCCTGATACTCTCGATACTTTGCAAAGAGAAGTGGTTGTTACCCTATGTCAGCTTGAGATGTATTTCCCTCCTTCGTTCTTTGATATTATGGTACATCTTTTTGTCCACTTGACTAGGGAAGTGAAAATGTTGGGACCGGTTTTCTTGCATTGGATGTATCCCTTTGAACGATACATGAGCACTTTTAAAAGTGATGTTCGGAATCGTTATCAGCCTGAAGGGAGTATTATTGAGGGTTATGTGGTGAGAGAGGTTATGGATTTTTGCAATGACTTTCTGAATGGTAATGACACTCCTGGTAATGACAAGAATATTGAGGAGCAATTTGGCAAAGGAATTTTGGGATCACAGGTGAAAGTAATCAGCCGTAAGTAGTTGGAACAAGGTCACTTGTATATTGTATACAACATGGACGAAGTGAGTGTTTATATCAAGGAACATACCAATTTCATCAAGAGACAATATCCTCGAGCAAATTCAATGTGGCTTGCTAGATCGCATAACAAGACATTTACTAAGTGGTTTGAAGATAAAGTCTTACATCAACTATCTCAAACACCAGATGATATTATTGAAACTATCAAATTCCTCTCCTTTAAACCAAAATTGAATGTTATGTCTTATGAAGGGTATGCCATTAATGGATTCACATATTACACAAAGTGCCAAGATGATAAGAGTGTCATCCAAATAGTGGGGTCACCCTTCAAGCGTCGGTTACGTTTTTTGCAAGTGTAAAGGATAAGAGTCCACGTGAAGCTAAAATGTCATATTACGGTGTCATTGAAGACATATGGGAGTTTGACTACATAGATTTTAGAATTCCACTCTTCAAATGTAATTGGGTTGATAACACCAAAGGAGTTATAGTGGATGAATTGGGTTTCACTTTAGTAAACTTTAAAAAGATTGGCGAGAAGGGTGAACCATTCATATTGGCATCACAGGCGAAACAAGTATTTTATATCGATGATCCTACAAATGAAAAATGGTTGGTTGTTCTTCATGGTAAAAGACAATTCATTGAAGATCATATAGATGAAGCAGAGTACTATGAAAAGTATGATGACTCAAGTCCAATCTCAGTTGGGTTTCCAACACCACAAAATATTGAAGCTAATGATGACTTGTATGTGCGTAGAGATCACAATGAAGGATATTGAATTGATAAACGATTGCAATATTAGAGGCATGCATGTTTATATTTTTCTATATGTTTAATTTTTCAATGTTTCATTTGTATATGTGAACTATACAATGTTTCATTATCTTCTAGTTATGTCAAATGCTAAGTGCTTGATTTTTTAATGAAATTTTCATATGGTTAAGCATTGGCATGATGCCGATGATGTCCATGATGAGTATGGTGAGGATACAAATGTGCCATATCACAATGTATGTTTTAAAAATATATCATATATTATATCTATATGTCCATTTGTAGTTATATCATGTAAGTTTGTTTATTTTGTCAAATTTTAGGTTGATGATGCACATGTACCCTCTGAAGCACTTGAGACACATTATGAGCACTGCCTCAAAGTTGACAAGAGAAGGGGCATCACTATGATGAAGAAGTTAACATCGCTAAGGGGCAATGGACCCAAACTGGTTGTGGATTTTGATAACACATGAAATGCAACTGGAGTGAATCACAATTCGTTTATTTCATATCTTGGGTTTGTTACTCGTAGCCATTGTGGTTGTAAGATAGATTCTTGGCATAAAGTTCCTAAGGGGAAGAAAGACTTAATATGGAAGGATTTATGCGTGAGTTATTATTATTTGCAATTCTATTTTGTAGATTGCCAATTTTTTGGATACTAGTTAATGGCAATTCTATTTTGTAGAGTATATTTGCATTGGATGAAAAGTTGCATCGTAAATGCGTGATGCAATGTTGTGGGAGGGTCCTAAGGAACTATAGGACAAATATCACCTTAAAATACATAAAAGATGGTGAGAAGAGGAAGAAGTCAACCACTGAATAGTGGAACTTCCTGGACCCAGAAGAATGGGACATGTTTGTTGCTTCAAGAAAAACTGATGAATTCAAGGTATTAGGCATTACTCCCAATTTAATTAATATACGTTGTATTCACCTATTCAAGATTACCCTTTAGTGTTACTAACCAAATCAATGTGCGTACTAACTGGGCTATCAGTGAGGCACAAAGAGCAAGGTGTGCACTGAATGTGCATTACCACACAATGGATCCAAAGGGCTATGCAGGTGTTTGCCAAAGACTACAGGTTGAGTCTACTGCTTAGTCTGCTGCTACATAGGAGTCCTCTACTATAGGTACTGAACCTCTGCCTCACAATGATGTCTGGATAACTGGGAGGCAAAACAAGAAGGGAAAAATAAAGAAGCCCACAACTGCTGAGGTAGCTGCAAAAATGGTAAAATACAACTCTTAGAGCAATCGTTCAAATATTGATTATTTGTGGTGTTTACCTACTTACCAATATCTTTTGATGGCGATTAGTGGGAGCTGTACGAGCTGAGGAAACAAGGCAAGTTCATCCCTGAGGGCACAAGGGATGAATTGATAGTTGCTCTGGGTAACCCAGAGCATCCTGGACGTGTTAGGGGTGCAGGCACTGGTGTGGGCATCAAATTGTTCTTTGGGCCATCCCAACACAAACATGTCCCAAAAGTGGGAATTTCATAAGAAGAGGTAACCTATTCTTTTTTTTTTAAATGTTACTATAAAAGGGAATTCAATAATCAGAAGCTAATGTTTCTTGGAGGGACAAATCCCATATCTATCACTCACCCCTCAAAAGCCCCATGTGTCAAAGCCACCCAATCATCACCTTTATAACAACTCATGTTTCAGGACTACGTTTGATGATGTCAAAGTGTGCCCAACGACATGTGTTGAGTGTAGTGATTTCAGGGCAAAGAATCAAACTCACCACCATCACTGTGAGTACTGACTGTGACTACCATGTCATGGTTCCATGTGTCAAACTCACGGTGGGTCTGTTTGGTACACTTGTTCTCTAACAAGTACCTATGTGTTTGGTTTGATATCTCCATATCATGACTAATGAGATTATGTCATCAACGAACACCACAATCAAGTCTTGTGTGTCTATTTACCTTCCACAATGACATTCGACTAGGGACATAACAAGAATGTACAAACTCTTAGCATCTGTATGATCTCATCATTCAGGCCCTGAACCTGAAGGCATACGTCATTGAGTACTGTCATTCTCTAGACATTCAATATGTTCTATCACTATCTCATATGACAGAACCAGAAAGAATTGGAAGCTTGCATTTGATGTTTATCAAATCAATCTTAATATATCCCACCAATCATCCCATGATTGGCTCTCAGGGCATACATACCAACAGACTCCCATTTGCAATGCAAGCCAATCACCCTTGAATCATATTCATAGTGATCTTCAAACATGTCCCACATGTTACTATGCTCTAGTGCGAATATTGTGAGTTATGGCAACACCTTACCAAAGTCACTTTAAATTGCATGTCTCACATCTCTTCGTTGTACGTCATACGTACGAGATGGAGTTGTCGTAATATGCGATCAAGTATACCTTTGCTAACCTTTAGCCACATTATATGATCAAGGATTCCATACTTGTCATCAATGATCGAAATATCTATAAGTTCATCTCATGAACTTCCAGATCCATATAGTATCCACTGTTGTTCTCTAACACACGGATACTCAACATTTCCTTTTAAATGGTTTATTGGAACACTTCCAATTATCAACAAACTTTCACTTTTATATATCCCATATATACTTTGTGATTAATTTTCTGTCCTTTCAGAAGTTCGCATCAATGTAACTCTTTACATTGAACTCTTCCTTATCTCCATAGAACTAGTACTTGTCAAGTTCTAATGGTATTCCAGTAACCCTTACTGGAAGCAGACATACATCCACTCGTCATGTGCCACATACGAGTTATTAGGATGAGCACATCATATCGCCATGTCCTACATACAAGATGATGAATTCATTTTGTTCTTGCCATGTCGATACATGCAAGATAATGGGATGATTACATACATGATAGATCCATATCTATTCTTAGTGTTCCCATTCTTCATAAGAATTGGACACTTGGCCTTGGGATACTAACTCCATATAACATGGACAAGTTTTCTCCCACTAAATATGTGCATACTGAACCCTTCAGTACAGATTGCCAATGTATGCTCTCTCTTTTCAGGTCAAGAGGTTTTCGAGAACTATCTCTATAGAACTCTATTCCTATCGCATATGATACATCTCTATCTTCCTTAAATATAATTTCCACTTTTGGATTTTCATTCTAGAACATTTCCATTTCACATCAATATGTGGAATGTGAATATGCTCCCACTAAATCACAGATTCCTTCTTTATCTTTGACATATCAGTCAAACCCTTTGACTATATCATCAAAGTAAAGATCCAATTCTGAGTTGCTTGTACTCAATCAATCACATTGATAAGTCCATTGTAACTTATAGACTTCATTTGCATTAGTGGATTCATAAACCTTATAGGTTGTGTCATGTACACATCCTTGTTTTATTCCTCATAGGAATGCAGTTTTAGTATCCATATGCCAAATGTCTTAGTCATTAAGTTGCAATCAACAAGCATCATCCTTCTCAAAATGTTATCCATGTGTCTTAAGACTTAAGACTCATTTCCACTTATGGATTTCATCCAATGGGTTCTACCATCAAGGTCATACCTTATGGTTCACATGGATGTCATTTAGCATGAAATGGTTATAAAACATAACTCAAATTTTGGTTCCTCATTTTTGTCTAGATAGTTGACTCATCACATGAACAACTCATCATATAGATAAACGAGGTATATCTGGCAAGGATATAAGAACTTACAACTCCTTGTGATTTTTAATGTCCTTTATTAGTGTGGGGTATTCTTTTATTAAGAAGAATTTAGTTATTTGATAATCATTCTCTAACTCCTTAGAGTATGATTCCTTCTTGATTTAGACATCACCATGCCTTAATCATGAGTACACTATGATACACTATCATAATCACTCATAAGGATCTCAAACATTTGGTCCAAGTATTTCATTCATTTATCTCATCAAGAATTAACACTTTACCAAATTTGTACTTCATCTATGATATTCTTGAACACTTCAAGATATTCATATTGGTATTTCTCTAAACACCTTTTATAGTATTAGCATTTGTTCCAATAGGTATGTAAATACATCACATGTATTATACCTAATAGGATAATCATTCTCCCACTACCATTAGTGAAGATTGATTAATCATGTCCAAGATATTCATGTCTCTTACTGGTTCTCTAACCAAAAGAGTCTAGTTTTATCCATGACATGGAAACTAGAAATGAATTTCTCATGATTGATGCTAATTTGATTGTTTGAGTTATCTATAACTTTTAGGTATCATTTTATCTTATGCATATCAAATACCACAAGATAAACAAGGCATGGCCACAAAGATCATATCTTTAGAAAGATTGAAACATCAACTTTATTGATTGCCATCATTGTCATACAATATGCAAAAATAAAGTGTTTCTATCTATTGGCAAATATGAAATAGCAGTTCATAATTGTATAACATGCCTTTTAGGATGAAAATAAACTAAAGTCCTCCTATCTATGACGGCAACACTTGCCCCATTTATTGAGTGCTTTACACTTTACATCTTGGTATCATATATCTCTAAAGTGTTACAAGTTTACTTTCATGACACCTTTAAGTAGAGACGTCTGTCGCCTCCTTCTTCTTTTGTTCTTCCAGATAGATAGGACAATTCTTTTTCCAATGTCATGGCTTTTGAAAATGATGGAAATTTCCTTTCTTTGTCACGCCTCCCTTGGCCTTGAGAGCTGAAGACGACTTGGGCTCCTGTCTAGCATCAGAACCTTTCTCAGCTTTGCCCTTGCCCTTGCGCTTGGACTTGCCTTTATTTCCCATGATCACCATCACAGACTTAGGCTTGTCCTTCTTCATCTGTATCTCGGTTGTCCTCAACATGCCCAACAACTCTGAAAGTGGCATATCAAAGTTGTTCATGTTGTAGTTCATCACAAACTGACTGTAGGATTCTGGCAATGATTGCAGTATCACGTCAGTAGCCAACTCTTGGCTCAGTGGGAATCCTAGTCTTGTCAGGTTCTCAACATACCCAATCATCTTGAGTGTGTGAGGAACAACTGGATCTCCTTTTTTCATGACGCACTTGAACAGTGTCCTTGAGACATTGTATCTCTCTTGCCGTGCTTGGTCTTCATACATGTTTCTAAGATGTTGAATCATCTCAATGACACCCATGTTCTCATGTTGTCTCTGCAACTCGTGGTTCATAGAGCACAACATCAAGCACTTTGCATCAATGGCATCATCACAATGCTTCTTGTAAGCATCCCTTTCTGCCTTTGGTGCATTAGGAGCAAGTTCCTTTGGAATTGTAGTATCCAGGACATAGAGCTTTCTCTCTTGAGTGAGAACAATTCTGAATGTCCTATACCAGTCGTGGTAGTTTGTCCCATTTAGCTTTTCCTTTTCAAGGACCGATTACAAAGAAAAGTGATTGTTGTTTGTTTCCATTTGTACTATACTCAATTTTTGACTTATTTGATTGATTTGAAAAGTTGATGATATAATTAGGCCTTTAATTAATTATCACTCCCACTATTTTAATTCAAATTGATAGCCCTCACCATCAATTTGGAAGATTGCAGCGTACAACCATCTAGTGGGCAAGATCCTAAAATCCTCTAAGTCATGGACCAACTTAGGCTATCACTCACAACTTAGATCTCTCAGGTAGGAAACTCTTGCCAATTACATCATATGCAACTCTTTATAAGATGTCATATGCAACTCCTTGCCATGATCATCTCCATGCCTCAAGGTGCTAGATCCTATCTAGGTCACCTTGTTACATCCGACCCAAAGTAAACATGATGAATATGCACCCTTCTTGGGCAGACCCACATATCCATCCTTCACGCTTCCATGAGATAGACGGTGCACCACTCTTGGGCATGCCCCCACTTGGTTGATCAAGCTTTTCACGTGTGTCGCATTTGGAAGACATCTAAAACTTAATATTTAATGAGGGATTTGGTTTTATATACATATACATATCCAATCACCACAATATATAGTATGTATCATATACATGCTATATCCCACAGAAAACATGTGAAATGATAAAAGCGACGATTATGGCCATCCTAATGTTATTCCTCGAGCCAAGAGGAATCACAGTCATCTACGTCTACATCACATGCAACTTGTACAAGATGAACTCTGTGATTTGCCTTTCTGGGTTTGATCAATTCATCACATGAATGATCGGTTCGCCATCAGGCCGGTCAGCTGGGTGCCACCAGCCGATTGGTTGGCTCCTCCAACCGATCGGTTCGCCTGGTCATCGTGCATCTCTTCATGGCCGCCACCCGCTCGTCTCGCTCCTTGAACCGGTCATCAACCGATTGGCTCACTCCTTGAACTGATCGTCTGGAATGTCAACCGATCGGTTCACGCCTTGAATCGATCGTCTCAGTTATCATCATGATGTCCTCCGTTCTTTGACATAACAGGCAATAAAATCTATCATATTTTACACTGTAAAAGAGAAACCTCGAGTTACATTCGAGGGGAGCAATGGTAGGAAAGAAATCTTGAATTATTTTGAGTTACATCAGGAATAGGAGAAGGAAGATCGGTGCGCAGACTGAGATGCAAGCAACCACATACAACCATACACAGATAGGGTTTATTGGCCATAACAATGCTATACATCCACCACAAAACTCGTTTAAGGGAGATGCGTATCGAGTGCATGAATAATACATATCATATATGTAAATTGGGATTTTTGGATTTTGGATTGGACATGCATAAAGCCAATTTTATTCACATTGTATGCAATAAATAAAGACGAAAAACCAAAACCGATCATATCGATAATCCCTAACGTATAGAGTAGTTGACGTGGCTCTGATACCACTGTGGGATTTTAGGGGAGGCAGAGAAGGCAGCGGAAACAAAAATTTTCTCCTCCCCAAACCCAGAACAAGGAAACATGTCAACATCTATATAATAGGAAAGGATGGTTTGTGGAATGATACCTTGTCCCGAGGCTTGCTCGGAGACAATACCTTGCGGCTTGTGCTGTCTTCACCTCCAGTCTTGGACGGTGTCTGTGTAGCTCCTGGTCGCACCGGGACTGATGACTCCTGGTCTCACCGGGACTGTCGGGATTGACAGCTGTCCTCCGAGTGGCAAAAATCTCCCGCCTATGAAGTAGTCCACACGGACCACCTGAAACTCCAATCTCCTTGTCCCACACGGAATTGGAAGGATTCGCACCCTCCTGTCAGCGTACTAGTCGCCAACACACTCTCCTTCCACCAATTGCTTTCTGCAGTTGTCTTTCCCTTGTTGTGCCTCCCTTATCGGGTAGCACTTGCTCGGGCTCTCTATCGGTTACCAAAACCAGAGAGAATGACAACTTCACAGAGCAACTGATTGCACTGAGTTGTACTTTGAGAAGCCCCCAATACCCCTATATATATAGGAGGGTCATGGGACAGGGTTCTCCATCTTGGGCAATGCGGGACTAAAAGCAAGAGTAGAAGGGTTTGAGATTTTCCACAAAAACAACCAACTCGCAACCTGAACCGATCGTTTCATTTTTGAAACAGTCGGTTGGGGATCTGAGCCGGTCGGTTGACACCTCAACCGATCGATTGGGACCCATGAAGCGGTCGGTTCACATGTGAACCGATCGGTTCGTGGTCCTAATCAATTCCCGATTGACTTTCCATCTTTTGTTTCTAATTGGTATCAAATACCAATCCTTGTTCCAATCAAATTGGGCAAGTGAAATGAAAGAAAAATTCTCACCAATCCTACTTTCCCAACTTGCTCGGTTGCAATAGTTGAACTGATCATTTCAACACTTGAATCAATCATTTCACCCTATCCATGAGCCGATCGACTCACAAACTGAGCTGATTGGTTCACCAAGTTGAGCCGATCGGTTCATCACATGAGCCGATCGGGTCATCACATGAGCTGATCGGTTGGGAGTGCAGGTTGTACAGAATTAGTCAATTGCAGTTTCAATCAATTCGATACTCTAATCAAAGTGGCCAACACCTTGAACATTATGATTTTGAGATATCAATTAATTGAATATTTAATTAAACTACTAAACTCCTTTAGTAATCAATCTAAACATTGTTTGTGGACAAAACTCCTCTTCCAGGTTAAATCCTATGTGTGTGACCCTACAGGTCCTTTTTCACATTGGCACTGAAAGTCCATAACACTTATGACTTCACAAGCAAAGAGTGGTGCCTAGTCACACATCAGTGCTACCCAAGTGAAATAGAAAGTTGGAGAACAACTTTCAATCCTACAATCCGTGAATAGTGTTACAGAGAATGTATAATTCCTTTGTCATTGATATCCCGAATGAACTCGAGGCATGGAACAGTCATCCTGTCAACATTCATTCACTTTCTTGATCTCAGAGTAGATTGGAAGAGATATGTATGACATCAATATCACATACTGATTCACACATGCGTGCGCACACCTATTTCAATCCTACTCATGAAGTGGCCTTAGATATCAAACTCCCTCAGGAGGGACAAATCCCATATCTATCACTCACCCCTCAAAAGCCCCATGTGTCAAAGCCACCCAATCATCACCTTTATAACAACCGATGTTTCAAGACTGCGTTTGATGATGTCAAAGTGTGCCCAACGACATGTGTTGAGTGTAGTGATTTCAGGTCAAAGAATCACACTCACCACCATCACTGTGAGTACTAATTGTGACTACCATGTCATGGTTCCATGTGTCAAACTCACGGTGGGTATGTCTGGTACACTTGTTCTCTAACAAGTACCTATGTGTTTGGTTTGATATCTCTATATCATGACTAATGGGATTTTCTCATCAACCAACACCACAATCTAGTCTTGTGTGTCATTGCTGTCTATCTACCTTCCACAATGACATCTGACTAGGGACATAACAAGAATGTAAAAACTCTTAGCATCTGTATGAATACATCTGTTATATCACTAAAGGCATACGTCATTGAGTACTATCATTCTCTAGACATTCAATATGTTCTATTACTATCTCATATGACTGAACCAGAAAGAATTGGAAGCTTGCCTTTGATGTTTATCAAATCAATCTTAATGTATCCCACCAATCATCCCATGATTGGCTCTCAGGGCATACATACCAACAAAATTTACCTTACGTTAAATTGTTAGTGTGTATATATGAGATCAATTGATCTGAAATTATATATACAGGCTAAAAGGAAGACACATAGAGCATCTAGGCCTCCACCTCCACCTCCTACATTACCAAGTTGGGTTCCACAAGACCTACCTGCCTCGTTAGGTCCTAATTGTAGGGGTATGGGAATATGGTTAGGCGGACATGATATAAATTTTCCTATAAATTTTTCTATAGATGTGGATGTTGCAGGTCAATCATATGGAAACAAACTATTTATACAAGATATTTTGGAGTTGTTTCACTATAATTGGTTGAATACATCTATGATAGAGCTATGGATAAGGTGAGATCTTGTTTATACATCCATATACCTTGTGTAAGATCCGGTGATCTAGTTTCTTATATATTAATGCATACGTAATACATGTTTTACAGCTACTTAGACAAGATATGTGTAGATTTTTCATTTGAACATGTAGGATTTTTTATTCCATCTTTGATTAGTCTAGTAGCTAAAGACCCTTTGTCAGTTCAACAATATTGATGTGATTCTTTTACAAATTTTGGTCAAAATAAGAAGACGGTGATAATAGCTCCATTAAATGTGGAGTAAGTTTACTTTGCTTATATTTTGGACTTAAGAAAATTACATTTTTATTATGGATTTTGAGTATTTATTTTTATCTTTTTTACCTCTAGGGGTACACATTGGGAGTTACTAGTTATTGTCCCTGAGACGTTCACTGTCTATTATCTAGATCCTAAGGGGACTAAATTGAATCCTACATATGGACATGCAATGAAAATGGCAATATTTTGGTGAGAAATAATTCATTTTTATATCCATTAATATCTGTTATTACATTACTATTTAATTATACAATTTACTGTGTTACATTAACATGTAGGAGTTTACATGAGTTCAAAAAGGCTGGAGGATAGGTCCCTAGGAAAAAGAACTAGCCAATAATTTGGGAGAACGTAGAAGTAAGTTCCAGAATCCAATCTATATATTATTTATGTGAATTGTGCTTAGTTGTATTTTTTTAATATTTTGTATGTTTCAATTTATAGTGTGCTACACAATACAACGGTTGGGCATGTGCATACTATGTGATGCGATTTATGCACATGATTATCAAACATGCTGCAGTGGACCTCGATACCATACATGAGGTATTATATATAGTCTCATTAGATAATATGAAATATATCAATCTTATTTATATATTATTAATTATATATATACATAATTCTCTTTGTAGGTATTTAAAACTGACCCCACTACAGGTAAGGCCTTATCAGATGTACATGCTCCCTATATGACAGAAGAATTAAATGATGTAAGAGAAGAATGGGAAAAAGCCATACAAGTAGTGGGGGTTTTAAAATATAATTGGGATGTTGATAGACATAATGACTAAAGAATGTTTATACATGTGTGAATCTGAAAATGAATGGAACTGCAAGTTGCTACATGTGTCTGAATGTTTCTACATGTGTGAATGTGAAAATGAAAGGTACTACAGGTTGCTACATGAATATTTCTACATGTGTGAATGTAAAAATTGAATGGAACTCCAGGTTGCCAAATGTGAGAAAATGAATCTTGTTAATTTTGCAGGTTTGTGGCCTGTTGTTGGCTGATATCAATGGATGTCATAAACCTACAGTTCAGAATTGAACTGTAGGTTTCTCCATCTTGTTGACCAGCCACATCAAGCCTACAAACTGATAAGAAAAAAAAAATCAAAACATAGGCGTCAGTTATTAGTCGAAAACCGACAACAAAGGCTTGTAGCGTCAGTTAATAGCAAAAAATCGCTGCCTAACGTGGCCAGAAAACATGACCGTGATTTGACATCGGTTATTACTAAGAAATGGATGCCTATGGTATCCTAGATGGGGCCCTTTTTGTGGCATGAATGGTCTGGGCGTCAGTTTCCCTACTAATAACTGACGCCTATAGTGCGCCTGCTGGCACCCTTTTTGTGGCGCGAAGGGTTCTGGCATCAGTTCCCCACTAATAATCGACGCCTATAGTGCTCCTACTGGCGCATTTTGGGTGGCATGAAGGGTTATGGCATCGGTTTTCAAACCGATGCCTAAGGGTTCACCTTTTATCATCACCCACATATTTGTCACGTTTTAACCGTCTCCAAAGGCCTTAAATATCGACAACAAAGGTTGGTTTTGTATTAGTGTGTATGCTATGTTGTGCACCTATCCAGAAAATCATGTTGTATTCTTTGAGCATGATGAGTAGATAGTCAGATACAGGTGATTCTCATTGGACAATCATGAAGAACATCATGAAGTACTTGAGAAGCACTAAGGATTATTTCTTGGTCTATGGTGGAGATATATGGTTTGTGGTAAAAGGTTACACTAATGTGAGCTTACAAAATGATAAAGATGATTATAAATTGTAATAAGGATTTTTGTTTTGCCTAAACAGCATAGCTATGAGTTGGAAGAGTTCCAAGAAAGAGATAGTTTTCGATTCTACAAAAGAGGTCGAGTATATTGTTGCATCGAATGCAATAAAGGAAGTTGTATGGATCAAGAAGTTCATCACTGAACTTTGGGTCATTCCAAGCATCAATGATGCAATTGAGGTATATTGTGACAACAATGGCGCTATTGCACAAGCTAAGAGACCTAGATCCCATCATCATTCCAAACATATACAAAAGCGGTTTCATCTCATACGAGAGATCATACAGTGAGGAGATGTAAAGATTTGTATAGTACCAACTGAAAGCAATATTGTTGATCCCTTGACAAAGGTACTTTCACAACAGAAGCATGGTGGTCATGTTACATCACTCGATATATGCTACATGGGTGATTGGCTCTAAGTGAAAGTTTGAATTTGTCAGTGTATACGCCCAAACAGCTAATTATGTGATAATTGTAATGGCATAAATGTAAATGATTTCGTTATTAATAAAAGGCAAGAGTCCAGTTTATTATATTTTTTCAAGTATGATGTAATGAAATAACTTAATAAATGTCTAGATAATGATATTACTCAATGACGTATGTCTTCAAGTACGTGACGTGGATGAATTAGATCATACGGTTGTTAAGAGTACATACATTCTCATTATGTATCTGATCAGTTGTTGTTGATATCGAAGGTAGATATGCACAAATAACACATAATATCAGAGTGTGAGTTGGTTTATGATAGAGTCTCATTAGTCATGATATAGCGATATCAAACCAAGCATACAGACACATGTTAGGGAACAATTTAACAGACAAACCCAATGTGATACTGATAAAAGGAAGCCATCATAATGGAATTCAAATTCATCTCTCACAATGATGGTAGTGGTTGTGGTTCTTGGACCTAAAATCACTGCACTCATCACATGTCATTTAGTACGCTTTGACATAATCAAACGTAGTCTTGAAACATGGGTTGTTATAAAGGTGATGATTAGGTGGTTGTGACACATGGGGATTGACAATGAAAGATAGACATAGGATTTTTCCCTCATAGGGGAGTATGAAACCCTAGGCCTGGTGATTAGCAAAACTAAGAAAAGCATGCATGCACATGTGAGTCAATATGTGATATTGATATTACATATATCTCAGACTGTATGCTCTATCTCAAGGAACAAGATTGAATAATAATGAGGGTGACTACTCCATGCCTCTAGTTCAATTTGTATATCAATGACAAAGGAGCTATACAAACACTGTAACATCATACACAAATTTTAGGTTGAAGTTGTTCTCCAACTTTCCATTTACTTGGGCATAAATGATGTGTGATTATGCAGCTCTCATTGCTTGTGATGTTTTATGGTGTTACGGAAATTCACTACCAATGTAATATGGGACCTATAGGGTCACACACATAGGAACTCATCTAGAATAGGAGTTGAATCTTCAATAAAAAATTAATTGCTAAAATGTTTAGGTAATTGATTCACGCAACAACCAACCTGACAGCACTACCAAACGACTATCACAGGTGTTGAGATGGGCGTCTGGAGAATTAGGGTTGATTTATGTTAAAATTGGCTAAGAAGCAAACCAGCCCAACTGAATCGCTCGAGTCACTAGACGATCGTTTGGGTAACTGATACGACTGTCTCACATGGGTGAGATGGTCCAGTTTAGTTGAGAGAAGGTTCTAGACATCTCGTTATTTGTTTAACTTGTACACTACTTGCGCAAGGAAATCAATGTCCAACACTGATTGGAACTGAGTTGCCAATTTTGTATAGAACTGGGAAACAACTAAACTGCTATCTGGGCTATGCCAAACGACCGTCTGGGGTGCCAAACAACTATCTGGGATGTTGTAGGTTGTGAGATTTCTAGAATTGTTGCCAAAATTCAAGATCTTCTGGTCCCTTCCACTCCACATAGACTGTGAACCTGGACCCAAACCCCTCCTATAAAAAGAGGGGGTATTGAGGCTTCCCAGAACACACCATAGACAATTGAGAATCAATTGCTCTTACAAACATTATCCTCTCTGGTTGTGGTAACGAAGAGTGCCTAGGCAAGTCCTATCTGACTAGGGAGTGATAGCCAAGGGAAAGAAACAACTGAGATCATTTTGTGGGAGAATAGGTTGATGACTAGTACACCAATGGGAGGGACAACTCATTCCTATCCATTCTAGCAGGATGACATGAGTTCTAGTTGGTCCATGTGGACTACTCTACAGGTAGGAGTCCTTTGGCTGCTACTAGGTGGGAAACATCAACTCAGAGTCTATGGTGAGATCTGAGAAGCCACTGCCGAAGTTGTCCTAGTTTGTTGTCCTAGGAGGACCAGTTAGATGAGTCCCCGTGCAACTAGGAGCTGCACATACACTGTCCATGATAGAGTGTGCATCTACATCGATTAGGATTGTCGCTGGACTTACGCTAGGATCATATATGTATTTGTGAAACAATCATTCCCATTGCATAGTTATTGACACAATGCACTGGTTTATGGGAAATATGTCATTAAAACTTTTGTTTCTTTTGCCTATTTGATGCAATATTTCTCAACACTTATGATATGTGAGGGATGAAATCCCAAGGATCATTACATAAAGCCTATATCTTCCTTCAAAAAACCCTCATTTATGAGATGTCACAAGTTTAGCTAGGACAGTATCTAGTCCTTGAATGTTGAGTCTCAATCAAAAGTATGTTGAGATAATTCCATGTTGCGGTCAAGACAAGCCTAACCTAAAAGGGGCAAGTTCATATCATCATGTACTATCATGGAACACCCCCTTTTAGATGACAAATGTTTGATGTGTTATGGACATTGTTCTCCTTTTCTATGTTTTCTACTACTTGGAATACCAGTCCCTTCCCCACATTCCGATATAAGCCAGGGTGGCATGTTGGGTATTAGTGTTCTAATTTTCTAGTATGATCATTTTAGTGGGTTGTTGCATGAAGGTGAGATTAGCTATATGTTGTGTGAAGAGTCATAGGTGATGGAATAATATCATTCTTTAGAGATGAAAGTAAATTTACCTAGAATGAGTCATAGGGTCATGATTAGGGTATCTACTTCCCTAGTTGGTCTACATCCATGGTGTCCTTACAAGCCCATGTGGACTACATAGTCAAACTACTCCTCATCTCATGCATTAGGTAAACTATTTACATTCTGAAGGTGAGAGAGTGGTCAACTCTTTAAGGATCAACCTTATATGTACCTACTTCACATAAATTCACATTCGGTCTACACCCAAAGTTTCAAGAAAAGTGTATCCACTATAACTTCCAAACACAACTGTGCCTCCATATGTCCTTGGGAAAAAACATTGGCACAAAGTTTTATTATGTGAGACGATTACATGATCATTCCTTTATAGGACAAGGGAGATAAGAATCATTCCTACCTTATTGTTGGTGTATATGCCCAGAGCATCAATCATGTGATGATTGTAATGGAATAAATGTAAATTATTTGATTATTAATAAAAGACAAGGTTCCAATTTATTTTGTTTGTTTTGTTACGAGATAATGAAATAACATAATAAATGTCTAGCAAATGATATTACTCAATGACGTATGTCTTCAAGTATGTGACTTCGAAAAGTAAGATCTTACGAATATTACTACATAAATTCTCATTATGTCCCTAAATGGTTGTTGTTGTGGAAGGTAATAGACAACGATAACACATAAGATTAGAGTGTGATTTGGTTGATGGCAAAGTCTCATTAGTCATGATATGGCGAAATCAAACCAAGCACATAGATACATGTTAGGGAACAGTGTATTAGATAGACCCACAATGAGACTAACACATGGAAGCCATCATAATGGAAATCATAGTCAGCTCTCAAAATGATGGTGGCAGTTTGGGTTCTAGACTTGAAATCACTACACTCATCACATGACATTTAGTATACTTTGACATCATCAAACATAGTCCTAAACATGGCTTGTTATAAAGGTGTTAATCATGTGACTGTGACACATGGAGATTGACTGTGGGTGATATACATGGTATTTGTCCCTCCTAAGGAAGCATGATACCCTACACCTCGTGATTAGCGAGACTGAGAAAAGCATGCACAGACATGTGAGTTAATATGTGATATTGAGCTTACATATATCTTAGACAGTCTATTCTGGTTCAAGGAACAAGATTGAGTAATAATGAGGATGACTGCAACCTGCCTCTAGTTCATTCTGGATACTAGTGAGAGAGGAACTATACAAACATTGTAACACCATACACAAATGGTAAGGAAATCACTATCCAACATTGATGGGAATTGAGTTGCCAATTTTGTGTACAACTGGGAAACAACCAAACGTATGTCTGCGTTGTGACAAATGACCATCTAGCATGCCATATGACCTTTTGGGTTGCCAAAAGACTATATAGGTTTCCATATGATTGTTTGGGCTGTTGTAGGTTGTGCGATTTCTAGAATTGTTGCAAAAATTCAAGATCTTTAGGTCCATTCTACTCCCACACAGACTAGGAACCTGGCCCAAACCCTGCCTATAAATAGAGGGGGTATTGGGGCTTCTCAAAATACACTACAGACAATTGAGAATTAGTTGCTCTAACAAATGTTGTCCTCTCTGGTTGTGGTAACCAAGAGAGCCCAAGCAAGTCCTACCTGACTAGGGAGTGATAGCCAATGGAGAGAAACAACTAAGATCATTATTTTTGGAGAGCAGGTTGGTGACTAGTACACCAACGGGAGGGACAAGTCCTTCTTGTCCATTCTAGCAAGATGACATGAGTTCTAGTTGGTCTGTGTGGACTACTCTAGAGGTAGGAGTCCTTTGGCTGCTGCTAGGAGAAAAACATCAACTCATAGTCTATGGTGAGATCAGAGAAGCCGCTACAGTAGTTGTCCAAGTATATTGTCCTAGGAGGGGTAGTCAGACGAGTCCTGGTGCAACTAGGAGCTACTCAGACACCGTCCAAGATAGAGAGTGCATCTATATCGATGAGGATTGTCACTAGACTTGCTCCAGGACTAGGTATATCTTCGTGAAACCATCCTTCTCATTACATAGTTATTGATGCGATCCACTGGTTTATGGGAAATATGTCAATAATTTTTTTGTTTCTTTTGAGTATATGCTATATTTCCCAACTATGGTATCAGAGCCACGCCAATTAGTTATGTATTGGGATAATTGATATGATAGACTTTTGGTTTTACTGAGTTTATTTATTGCAAGTGATGTGAATATTTAAACTAGTTGATGTGCAAGTCCATCTAATCACCATATAATAACCCAAATGTATATATATGTAAATATATATATATATATATAGATATATATATATATATATATATATATATATATATATATATATATATATATGCAATTTACACATGTCACCCTAAAAGCAAGTTTTGATGGTGGATGTGAAGCATTGTTATGGCCAATAACACCTAGTATCTATGCATGGTTTTGTGGTTGGTTTATCTTGTTTATCTCGCTCTGTGAACTGAGCCTCTACCTTATCTTCCCAATATAAAATTATTATTATCTTCTATCTTTTCTCCTCTTGAATGTAACTCAAGGATTCTGTATAATGATGTAATAGTGGGATAGTTTACTTTCCTATTATGACAAAGAAGAAGGGTGTCGCAATGATGCTAGATGACCATCCTGACGATGAGCCAACTGGCTAGAAGACCACATAGGACTAGGTGGACAAGCCAAATTGATAGACTGGTAGACTTGGTCGATCAATTGGAGGAGCTAGAAGATGGTGGACCGATAGAACCTGAAAAAGGCAGAGATGGCCAAACAACCGGCCAAGAGATGAGTCGATCGGTTCAAGGGATGAATCGATCAACCAGGATTGGCAAAGCACAGATCTTCATCAGCAATTTGTTACTACATGTGGTTTGGACCTAGTTCTGGTAATTCCTTATGGCTCCAAGGAATTACGTTATATTGGTCACAACCATCACTTTTCATTTATTGCATGTTTTCATTGTGGGTTATAGCATGCTTATGATACATACTATATATATGTGGTGATTGTTAATGTATATGTATTATACAAAATCCCTTAATATAATATGAATTTTGAGATGCCTTCCTTAAGTAGAACACATGAAAATCTTGATCGACCAAGCATATTTTATGCCAAAGCATGGTGTGCCATCTATCTCATTGAAGTGTGATGGTATGTATGTAGATCTGCCAAAGCAGGGTACATAGCCTATCCTGTTGGCTTTTGGTTTGGACTTAACTGACAATCAATTGGTGAGACCAAGAGCCAAAGGCATGCGGATGATTATGGCAAAGATTTGCGAATATCATCTATCAAAGAGTTGCATTCAGATTCAATTCGCAAGTTGGCCTACCTAAATAATCATGTTGTGGGTGATCAACCAAAGCTGAGTCATGACTTCATGAAATATGGATCTTGGCCCCCTAGAAGATTGTACGATGCAATCTTACGAATTGGTAGTAAGGGCTATCAATTTGAATAAAATAGTGGATAGATAAGTAATTAACTACCTAATAAATATCAAATTTTCAAATCAAATCAAAAATTGGTTTTTGACAAATAAAAATTTTCTCTTGTAGAATCAAATGGAAAACACTCAATAATCACAACTAGATGAATTAAATGAGATTAATTTCCATAAATGGTTCAGGACCTTGAGAAATGTTCTGCATATTCACCAGAGCTAATATCCATTCCAAATTCGCCTAAGATAGACATGGTTGCTTCTTTGAAGCATGTCAATGATGTTGTGAAAATCAAGAACCTTGTGCATGGTGAGTTGTATGAACTATGAGTTGCATAAACAACATGATAAGCATGAAAGGTACAATGGATCTAGGGTGTTATTTGAGTGTAAATTGATAGAGGGATACTAGTAGAGCCTCATGTGGTCCATATGATTGGGCATATGTAGCATCTACAAAGACTGGGATTTCCTTTAGGTTAAGAGTTGGCCACAAATATGACTTTGCAATTGTTTCCTAAATCATATAGTCAATTTATCGAGTGTTATCACATGAGTTACATGGCTAAACTGCTATCGAAGTTTCTTGAATTCTTGATAAGTGTCAAAGCACAAATGATAATGAACAAATCTGAGATGATGATCAGTGAAGTTGAGTCCAAGGATAAAGGCAAAGCCAAGAAGCATTATGTGGGTACGCCAAAGTCCAAGTCTTCTGCACTCAAAATAAGGAGAAGGATATGGGAACCTAGGAAGATGAAGAAAGGGATTGAGATCTATACTTCTGGTATATACATTATTGAGATTAACTTCACTATTTATTCATCATGGGTACTAGATACTAGATGTAGATCACACATTTGTTCAAATGTGAAGGATATGAAAACAAGTAGACCTTTAGAGAAAGGTGAGTTGAACAACGTGTTGCAAATGGAGCAAGAGTTGCAACCAACGAATTTGGAACTTTTGAATTAAGTCTAGCAAGTGGGCTTGTAATAGATTTAGAGAACTGCTATTATGTAGCTTCCATTAATAGGAACATCATAACTATATCTTGTTTAGACATGAAAGGATTCAAAATTCTTATATAGAGTGGAAGGTGTTCTATTTCTAAAGAAGGGATCTATAATGCTAGTTCCCCAATGTCGTATTGTCTATACTTGATAGATTTGGAGACAAGAATATATAATGTAAATACCAAGAAAAAAACTCAATGAATCGAACCAAATATACCTTTGGCATTGTCGTCTAGGGCACATAAATGAGAGTCACATATCTAGACTCCATAAAGATGGTTATATGGACTCTTTTGATTTTGAATCAGTAAGACATGTGAGTCTTATTTCTTTGGCAAGATGAGAAAGACTCCCTTCTCTAAAAATAGTGAGAGATCTAGTGATCTATTAGGACTCATACATATTGATGTGTGTGGCCATTTTAGAATAGTTTCTTGTGGTGGGTATCAATACTTCATTACCTATATTGATGATTTTAGTATGTATGGTTATGTTTACCTAATGAAGTATAAATCAGAAGCTCTTGAAAAGTTTAGAGAATTTATGAATGAAGTACAAAACCAACTTGGAAAAAGTATCAAAGGAATTTATTCTGATCAAGGTGGATAATACTTGAAGCAAGAGTTTGAGGAGCTTCTATGAGCTCTTGGTATTGCACTACAATGGACTCCACCTGGAATACCACAACATAATGGTATATCAGAAAGAAGGAATCATACATTGCTAGATACGGTGTGATATATGATGAGTTGTGTTGATCTTCCTACTACCTTCTGTGGTTATGCTCTTGAAAGCACCGGATTTACACTTAACTTTGTACCATCGAAATCGGTTCAAAAGACACCATATGAGATATGGACTAGGAAGCATTCCAATATGTATTTAATGAGGAATTGGGGGTGTGAAGCTTATGTCTAGAAAATATTTCCTGAAAAGCTTGGTCCTAGATATGAAAAATGTTACTTTGTTTGATATCCCAAAGAAACAAAGGGATACTACTTATACAACCCACTGAAAACAAAGTGTTTTTGTCAAAGAGACTACATTCCTTGATAAGTAAATCATTGATAAAGGAATGAATGGGAGGAAAGTAGAACTCAAAGAGGTTCAGTACCAACTAGAAAACATTGAACCAGTTGAGGTACACGAGGAACAAAGAGACTCACAAAAGTTTGTGGAATCTCAAATCCCTCACGTGGCACACGAACCCTCATTGTACTTCCATTTACAATGAGTAAAAAGTAATTAAAAAATGGAAATAAAGTTGCAGACAAATGTTTGTCCATTTGAGTTCATCACATTAGTTTTGGATTTATCAATAAAATGACTTGTGGATGTAGTTGATCATGAAGTTGTGCTTGTGAATGTTCTTTGTAACATCTCTGGATTTGTCCGTCTCGAGACTTAGAAGGCCTGAGAGGATAAATCTAAAAACAATAGGCAATTGTATCAACGTGCATTATGGAAGAAATTTGCAAATACATGAACATTCAAATATAATGCAGAAATGATAACATTTTCAACATTCAACATGTATATATAAAAAAATGAATTACTATAACATGATTTACAATTACATATTGAAAGAAAATTCCACACTCTATGAACATGTATGCTAAATGGGATCTATACAATAGGTAAACCTAAGCAACTACTCACTAACATCTTTTGTCCCATGCTAGCTCTAACCTAGGAAATATGTGAAAGAGAAGAATCAACATAAATTTGGTACATGGTTGAAAAGATATAGATACTATGCTGGCATACATAAAATAGTTGAAGAAAGAAGAAAAGAAAAAGGAAAACACTATTTAAGGTGGAGAATCAGGTAAACCCAAGCTATTAATCACATTTCAATGAACATGTGTTACTATGGTGAACTTAACACTATCATCACATATATTATTGGCCCATTCCCCATGTACCTTATATCATTAGGTATCTCCCTGTGTACCATGTACCATTAGGGAGGTTGTAGTCAACATTAATACTTTCCCGCTCTTATAGGGAGATTATTGAACACCACCAATAACTACATTTGATTTTCTTTCTTTAATGTTCTAATGTGTAAGGTAGAGGAGTACCATAATATATATACATCCAAGCAATTTTATGCAAATAAAAGCAAGCAAGTATGATACTTATATCAACCAACAAAACTAGTCATATAATTATATCTACGTACCTGAGTTCAAATATTCTTTATACATCCATGATCATCTAGAACCTTATCCATGACCTGATTAATAACAATTAATCATCATTAATACATGGTTCATATATTCTTGATATTTTAAGTCCAAGTTAGAATTTTGGTCAAACTGAGGTCAATCAGATGTTAGGATGGTGTTTAGTATTTTTAGTCTAATGTCATTATTAAGGTTTGGTACAAATTTCATATTTTTCTTACGCTTTTACTAATTTCTAGAATTAATATGAGACCAAAAGCATCTAATCATAATTAATAATAAGATACATGGTACATTGGTATAACAATTAGATCAGGCTCTATCATTAGTTTTTGAATATATAAGAATTCAAAAGTATTTTTTTCAAATTTAATATTCATCATATCCTAATTATACCATTTAAAACATTCTAAAAGAAGCATTATCATCTATATTAGAAACATACATCTAAATTTCTTCAAAAGACTAATCTAAGGGTCTAGTAATGTAAAGAACATTTTTCTGAGTGTAGGGGTATTTTTGAAGAATTTATTGGCCAAGGGAGTTATTTATAACATATTTTCTAAGATCAGATCTATTTGTTGGAAATATATAAGCATTTACCTTTCCTAGAAAAGGATGGGCCACTGGATCTCCCTTTCGAGGTGCTTTATATTACTGTCACTTGGCCCATGGACCAGAGGGGTTCACCCAACAAATCCATGAATCGACCATCTCTAGATGGATTTCACCTGTTGAGTCAGCCCATCATGAGGTCTAACACTTGATGTTCCATGTCGTTCGTACAGTCTCTAGCACCACCATTGGCATGGATCCACGGTGAGGAACCTCTCGATCTTCTAGCATCAAACTTGAAGATGGTGGAAATATTTGCTTCACCAAAATTTCAAGAATTTTGTCGGTACCTTGACTACTCAGACATGGCTCAGACGCAATTAGGTCCCCCACTTGATTGTGGGGTGCTCTGTTTACTCTGCAAAAAATAGCTATCCTCACCTTCTGTTTCAGCAGGACTCGTGGTGGCTCTCCAACCACCCTAGGATCACAGAAGAAGCATATATAGATTAAGGTTCTCCCCCCCACAACCACCTTAGATTTGACCTCTGCAAGCCGTTCCCAATCCTTAAGGGGTCACTAGTGTACAAGTGGAGCAGGGGGTTCAGATTGGCAATTAAATTCCCTTCAAGCTTGCAAGCCACATGTCATCAAGGAAAGGGCCTATCATGTGCTCTTGGGATTCTACAACCTCCCAAAATATCTGTATATGAGAGTTGCATCACCACAAATTAGGGACCTAGTTTTGGGTTCCCCGTGTCTCGATGGGTGGAGAGAAACAACGGGATTTGGGTCTAGTTGTTTCTGATCTCTATGAAGATGTGTCTATGAGAGGGGTTCTTCGAGAGCTCATGGCCTCATGATACTATCTAACTATCTGGAGAGTTGTGATTCCTCCCTGATTAGTAGATCCAGCTGAGGTCTAAGAGTGTGTCTTTTCCTCCACATTACTATGAAGTGGAAGACTAGATATTTGATATTCATATCTCATCTAATGGTTGCTAATCATGAATGGCACTGATCCAAAACTATGAAACTAAGAATGGCAACATTTCTAGGTTAATGAATCTATTGGTATACTCAAACAAACCATATAGTCAAATGATGAAAATTATTCAATTATTTCCCCATCAAAATTTTGGCCAGTGGTTCAGCATCATTCAAGCCACCTAATACCAATGTTTGAGACTCAAGATCCATGACTTGGTCATGAAATTTAGTTATTCAAACCAACTTTATAAATAGATGCCTAACCCTTGATTTCATTTGGATTTATCATAAAATCTTGATTCAATAGGTCCAAAAATACTTGCTATGAAACTAACATACTTCAAGGCTCATCAAATATCCACTTATGTTTGTTGTGACTACTACATGAAACTTTTGTCTGTAGAAGTATCCAAATAAATCAATAAAATATATTCATCAAGATTGAACTCATTCATGTGTCATCTTCATCATTTAAATGACCTAGATAGGGGAAATCAATTCATAATAGAATAATCAATTTCTCTATTAGAATCAGTCATCCAGATAACATTCGTGGTCTAAAAATAATATTGGGTTTGAAATCCTTAAAGTCTAGATTATCACATTCACCCCACCTTGTATAAATTTCGTCCCCAAAATTCAACTAGTTACATACGTGAGGTGATATCAAGGGATCCATCTTCATATAGTCATTGTTTCTTGGTGACAAAACTATCATAATTCTAGATGTCCCTAATTTATCATCTTAGCATTTAGAGCATAGAGGGTGTACCCTCCCCACCTTATATAGGTTGAAGCATCAATTTATGTCTTATCATAACTTGACCTTATTTTATTTTAGGATTTACATTCCCTATATCCCTTGGCAATAGGTTTTTATTCATACATATGAAGTGTAGAAGGCATTATCAAGATTTCATCTT
This sequence comes from Alisma plantago-aquatica, assembly GCA_963693085.1. Lineage (NCBI taxonomy): Eukaryota > Viridiplantae > Streptophyta > Magnoliopsida > Alismatales > Alismataceae > Alisma > Alisma plantago-aquatica. Next base: position 952,455,533 of record OY856410.1, on the reverse strand, counting down.
TCACTCGTTAAACCATGCAAGGTGTTATCAAGTTTTCACTTCACATGTTAATATAAATTTCACATTTGACATCATTAGTGTGTATTATGATAAACACATACTAAGATTCTAACATTAAAGGGAAGTAATAATTTCTTCTTTGCATATTAGGGGTTCACCCTATTCAGTGAGAGCTATTATCAAATTAGAAGCTTAGAGTCAGAAGATTTGAGGTTATGAATGATATCTTGTGATCATGTAATCGATGCTCCAAATATTATCTTATTTTCAACATCAAATCTGTATCTTTCATATATGATATGAATGAAAAGAGAATATACTAAGTTAATCTCATGATTTAAAACTTTTGTCTTTCATGCATGATATAGAGGGAAAGAGAATATACTAAGTCAATCTTATCATGATTTCAAACTTGGATATTACATGTATGATATAGGAAGGAAAAATAAAATAGGTCAATCTTAGTTGAGTGACTCTTCAAACATAATCATCCAAATAGCTCAAGTGAGGTTTCTAGCATCATATATATAGAGAAATAGAAGAAGGAATTATATATATTTTTGAGTATCTTATGCACAAGACATTTTACTTCAAGATTGAGCATTTCATATATCACCTCACTTGCAGCAAATGATGAGCTTCACAAACAAAAGTCACTCACTCTAGAACGTAACTCGATCAAAAGGATTGTCATTCTCATTCTGAGTCGCTCACCCATCATTTTTTTACCCAACTCTCACATATAGGATTGAATCATGCAAAAGGACTCAACTCATCCTTTGAGGAGTAACCCATCTTAGAACACATCATTTCACATATATCTCATATTTTTCATATATTGTAGGGTAGGTCTTATGACCCTCTCCTTGTGGGTCTCACTTTCTCTAGAGTTCACCACATATCTTGTCCTAGCACTAGAGGTCCTCCTTATAAAAGAGCTTGAGACTCATGCATATTCAACCTTATCTTAACTCATCTCATCTTAAGTAGGAAAAGAGTATATAGTTTCATGATCAAGAGTTAACTTAGATTCTCCAGAATTGGATTCATCTCATATACAAGTTAAATCTTTATAAGGAAACTTATACCACAAGAGATCAAACTTAGAGAACATTACACATGCTTATATCATTTATCACTCTACCATCTACTCTAAATATCAAATATATGATAAGGATCTAGACATATAATCTAGACTACTATCTCTTCTAGACTGTTGTCACTCCCTTTCACTTAGGTTGCATGAACACCTCCTATCATATTTACATATATATAATATAAAATATTCTATACTTTTTCTCTGAGAAGGCAGACATACATCAGAGAAAACTATCGAGGCTCAAGATGATTGGGAAACAAAACCAAATTAGCAAAATGAGTGTCCCACACAGTATATTGTGCAGTGCCATGTCACCTAATGAAATGGTGAGAACAAGGTGTACACTAGTGTAGCTACTCAATACATATGAGCCCTATATGAATAGGGTTTCACACACTTGTCTAAACCTAGTTCTCGAACATCTAGGTTCTCACTTAGAGGCTAAGTCAAACCGTATTCCTATAGAACAACTTGTTAAGTTTCTAGGGTGTAAAGTCAAAGGTGAAATTTAGTTTTATCTTTCATGGTGAGCATTTGTCAGGTTTAGCTCTTTTTCATGCTCTGATACCAACTGTAATGTCCCCAGATTCTTCCGTCTCTATACTTAGAAGGCCCAAGAGGACAAATCCAAAAATGTTAGGCAATTGTATCAAAGTGTGTTGTAGAAGAAATGTGTGCATACATGAGCAACGAAATATAATGCATACACCATTGCATTCTCAACATTCAACATGTGTATATTACAAAATGAATAATTAGAACATGATTTACAATTACATATTCAATGAAAATTCAACAGTCTATGAACATTTATTCTAACTAGGATCTACACAATAAGTAAATTGTACAAATGATCATCACATATTTTCTCCCATGCTAGCTCTTAACCTATAAAATATGTGATGTAGACAAATCAACATAAAGTTGGTACATGGTTGAAATGATATAGATACTATGTTGGAATACTTGAAATAATTGAAGAAAGAAGAAAAGAAAAAAGAAAACATTATTTAAGGCAGAGAATCAGGTTTACAAAAGTTATTAATCATATTTTAATGAACACATATTAATACGGTGGACTTAGCACAATCATCACATATATTATTGGGATGATTCCCCGTGTACCTTATATCGTTAGGGATCTCCCCACGTACCATGTACCATTAGAAAGGTGCTAGTGAACATTAGTACTTTCCTCTCTAATAGGGGGGCTAAGGAACACCATTAATAACTACATTTCATTTTCTTTCTCTTATGTTCTAATGTTAAAGGAAGACCAATACCATAATATACATATATCCAAGCAAGTTTATGCAAATAAACACAAGCAAGTATTCCTACTTATATCATCTAGAAAAACTAGTCATATAATTATATCCACATACCCGAGTTCAAAGATTATTTATACATCCATGATCATCTAGAACCTAGTCCATTACCTGATTAGTAACAATTAATCATCATTAATACATGGTTCATATATTCTTGATATTTTAGGTTCAAATTAGGGTTTTTGTCAAACTTAGGTCAATCTGATGTTAGGATGGTGTTTAGTATTTTTAGTCTGATCTATATATCATTATTAAGGTCTGGTATGAATTTCATATTTTTTAGGCTTTTACTAATTTTAAGAATTAATATGAGACCAAAAGCATCTAATCCTGATTTAATAAGAAGATACATGGTACATTGCAATAGTAATTACATCAGGCTCCATCATTAGTTTTAGAATAATATTAGAGTTTATTAGTATTTTTCTCAGATTTAATATTCATCATATCCTAATTGTACCATTTAAAACATTATAAAAGAAGAATTATCATCTATATTAGAAACATACATTTCAATTTCTTCAAAAGAATTATGTAAGGGTCCAGGAATGTAGGGAACATTTTTCTAAGTCTAGGAAGAGTTTTGGGGAATTTATTGGCCTAGGTAGCTATTTATAACATATTTTATAAGATTTAATCTATTTGTTGGAAATATATGAGTATTTAACTTTGCTTGAAAAGGATGGGTCACTAGATCCCCCTTTCAAGGCGTTATAGATTTCTTCCACTTAACCCAGGGACAAGAGCGGTTCACCCAACTAATCCCTGAACTAGCCGTCTCTAGATGGGATTCACCTGTTGAGTTTGCATGTCTGCCTCCTCTCCTCACGAGGTCTCACGCTCGATGTTTCATTTCAATTGCATGGTCTCTAGTGCCGCCATTGACATGGATCCATGATGAGGAACCATGTGACCTTCTAGCGTTGAACTTGAAGATGGTGGGAAAATTTACTTCACCAAAACTTCAAGAAGTAAGTTGATGCCTTTCCTACTCAGACATGGATGAGAGGTGACTAGATCCCCCACCTGATTGTGGGGTGCTCTATTTTCTCTACAAAATAGAGTTGTGCTCACCTTCTATTTCAGTTGGATTTGTGGTAGCTCTCCAGCCACCCTAGTCTTGTGGAAGAAGTGTACATTGATGAAGGAGCCTCCCCTATTACGACCACCTCAGATTTCACCTCTGTGAGATGTTCCCAATCCTTAAGGGGTCATCAATGTACTTGTCGAGCAGGTAGATGATCTCATTTATAAGTTGAAGAAAATATTAGATATATGATCTCATTTATAAGCTTTTTTTAAAATATATCAACTATTGTCTGTACGTTAATCATATATCACTCAATTTACTTGATATTAACCTCTAATAATTCCATCATTTCCTTTTGCAAGGTGAAACAAGGAAAATGTATATTTTAACAAATGTATCAAAGTCAACCTTCAAAAAGTTGAGAAGAACATATTAACTAGATATAATCAAAGACAGTGTTATCACTTGGTTTCTCACGTGTATTTGTATAATAGAAATGCAATTATTTGAACAAAAAGGGCATATTAGTAATATGTTATGCTTTTCTTTATAAGTGTGGCTTTCTATTGTAAATTCTTCATTGTGATGAAATTCGTGGTTTCTACTATTTTAATAATCTAATTTTGAAATAGGGGAAAGAATACAAGAAAATCCAATAATGAGGAAAAGGTAAAAGAATAGTAGCATTTAAGTGAGACCTTTATGAGAAGGATGTAGTATTCTCTAGAAAGTGGCCACTACTAAATCAACTTCGGTTTCACATGGTTTCTATTAAAAAGAGTAATCAAAATAAAGAAAATAGAAAAGAAAGAAAGAGAAAAGGGTTGGTTTTGATGCCTTAAATGCATGAAATAAGAGGGAGACTTACACCTAAAGAAAAAACCCTTTTCTTTTAGATTTTTGATCTCAAATTGTATCAACGGTTAGATAATGTCTTTATGATCTTTCCTTTACATTTTGTGAGAAAAAGGATCAAATGATTGGGAGATATGGATTTTACTAGAATCACTAAAGTGGAAGGATTCACATTAAATGTCACAATTTTTCCAAATCGAATATTCTTATTTTAGCATTTTTATTTTGACACGTGAAATGAAAACCATTGTATCTGAGATCTAATGGTGTTATGTCATCACCTAGCTCTCACTAAAATGGGAAAGAAGGAGATAGTGCACAAACTTATGAATCTAATTTCTTAGTGATCTAATGCGCAAGTAAGAAAGGCAACTTGCTATCCACCTCCTTGAGAATAGGAAAAAATGGGAAAGTAGGAGACAATGCACATACTTATGAATCCAATTTCTTAGTGATCTAATGCATGAGCAAGAAAGGCAACTTGCTCTCCCCCTCCTTGAGAACAGGACAAACATGTCTACCCCAAATTTCATCTAGTTTTTGAGCTTCTAGGAGTTTTACCCAATTTCCCATCCAAGAGAAGACCCTCACGACTTCGGATGATGTATATATATGCGGAACCCAGACTCTCAATGAGGACAAAAATCTCTCCCGAGACTCTACTCTATCTCACACCTTGTCCTCTGCTATCAATTTCCCTTGAAACTATATATTTTACTATGTTTCCTCCTCACCTTTCCATCAGAGATCAACTCCTCTATCCCAACAATTTTGACTACCCCCAAGGGAATTGAGACCCTCGAGGAGTTTGACATGGATAGGCAGGAATTTCAGCATCTTCGTTGGTTACTCCAGAGGGCTAAGATGAGAGGTCAACATCTTGGTTGACTCGACTGGGAGCAACAGTACGCCAGCAAGAGGTAGAAGATGGTCACCCATGAAATGACCATCTTGCTTCCGACTCCTCTCTTCATATACAGGACATTCTCATCCTTGTATCATTTCTTTCACTAGGATTAGTGAACCATGCCATTCAGGAACAAACGCTTCCATGGCTAGAGCCCATTGGCTAGGCCTGGACCTGTCAACACCACTAAAAAATAGATTAATTACCTAGTTGGAGGCCTTATATTGGCCCATAAGTTTTAATCTGGATAAGATCATTGTAAATCATAGGATTGTCCAAAATGTAGCATGTAATATATGAATTCTAATCATAAAATGAAAGTTATTCTATAAAAATATAATCTTGACATGTATCTACTTCTAGTTTAAAAAGTATTTACCTTTAATGCTTTAAATGAAGGGAAAACCCTAATTTCTAGGTCTTGGTGTTTTTGATGCATTCAATTGTTCTTAATAATCAAAGTTTGACCTTTATGGATAAAAATGATAACTTAGACCGAATTTTATGTTAATAACTCATTAAATGTTGAATTAGGGTTTCCTTGAGATTAAAAGTGTAATTAATGATGAAATTAATGTTTGTAACTTAAAGGAACATGAAAAGTGATAATTAGGGATTAGAAATCCAAAACCCTAAAGAAACACTAAGTTTTCCCAAAAACCTTACATGGAACCCAAGTCAGTCATGAATGGTAGGTTTTGGATAAAATAATAACATGTGGGAACTATGCTTCAATTTTAGTCTAGTTGATTACTTGATTGATCTTGTTATCTTTACTTGGATATCCACAACTTACTCTGAAACAAGTATGTGGTTATGCCTAAGACTACTTGATTTAGTTTCCTGATGTTTCTCAATGTTTGTCAGATGGATTGCAAGTTAAACAGTTGTATGTTTAATTATTTCCTAAAAACTATAAAGTAAGTATGTCTATTACATTATATAGATGTAACTAGCTTGAATCCTAAGCCACTTCTGGATCTATGATGTATATATTGAAATTGATGATTAAGTCGATGGGGCAGAGGATCATCAAAAGTCATCCACCTGAATAGGGGATGACTCATATGGAACAAAGCACACGAGGGGAGAAGGTAGCATATGTCCACTGTAGGAACAATACCCCATCAATATTTGATAGAGGTTGGATAGATCAGAGTTGAGTAGTTATAATTAAAATGTTTATGTGTTTTTGTATACAATAATTGTTGTTATTATGTTGTAACAAATAAATGCGAACATTTTGTTTTCCCTACATACTAGTATAACTTGTTATACTGACTGAGTTTTGTTCTCTTGGTGTTTGAGGACAATCTTCTATCATTTATGCAAATATGATGGGAAGTGGACATCCACAAAAAAAGGTACCAAAAGAAAAGAAAAAAACAATGTGAAGATGAAGGATCGAATTAGTTATCTTTATTTCATGTTGCAAACTCTAGTAATCCATGTATGGAAAGCTTATCTTGTACAACTACCTTTTCAATCTAGTGAAAATTTATTAATAATTTCTAGTTATTTGATAAACTTTAATGATGTATTTATGTTAACTGCCATTTCTCTCTTGGTGTGCCTAAATAGGGGATAATAGGAGGAGGGGTCGTTACATTTGGTATCAGATCATGTTTACCATTTAAACTCTAATAATTATTAAATTTTAAAAATTATGTAGACTCCAAAGGGAATTATTAGAGTGTTGTTCGTTGACAATGGTGTCTATAAAGGACCATGACCTAGGGCTAGCAATATTTTTTTGCACACCACTAGTCGACTTACGAGGACTCCCAGGTCCGTGCTTCCTTCCTGGAAAAAATCATAGGACTTTACTCGAAAGAAAATACCTCTATGATCCCTTCTCGTCTACTTACATCACTTCTCTACCCTTTTCACTCACAAAACCCTGGGTACCTACAATTGTTTTCTTCATCCCTTTCTAAATATTAGGGTTATGGTTATTAGGAATTAAACCATCCTCCACCAAACAATAATATGCATGTAAATAAGGTGTCCTGGACATAACTTTCATGATGCTTTAATATCCTAATCTTAAGAAAAAATGGCCATAGTTTATATGACACAACATGGCCCATGGGTAGCACGTTGCACCAAGGCCTCTAAAGAGGAAGAGGGAGGAAGAAGCCTTTAAACTGAAAAGATTTGAACCTGAGGCCATCCTCTTTGCCATCCCTAACCCCAAAGACGGTTCCAACCCTGAAGATGATGCTATGATAGATGATGATCCCAAGCGTGGAGCTAACTCTAGACCAGTAGGACACGCAGTGGTCCACTCTCTAGATACAATGTTGATGAAGCAATAGAAGAAACTGACTGATGCCAATTAGTTCCATGGCCTTTGCAGAAGCTTCCCAAAATAAGAATGGTGAACATCTGACCGTCCAACCTCACCTCAGAGTGATCCTTATTGACTTCCTTGAGCTCAACATAGAAAAGTTTTGGGGTGAAGACAAAACCGAGGTTGTTGATAAATATGATACTTGAACCTTAGCATTGGAAAATGGCTTCCACACACTAGAGGTGCAAGATGACAAGAAGGTTCTATTCACCACCCACCTCCTTAAAGGACCCACAAATATTTGGTGCGAAAACCACATCACCAGATCAGATTTGACCACTGAACCCTCTCTTGGGAGGACTTCTACATGACCTTCACCACACAGTTCATTCCCCAAGATACCATCAAAGAGAAGGAGAAGTAGTTCATGATCCTTGATTAAGGGAATCTGACAGTTTTTTACTGTTCCTGAAAGTTCCGCCTATTGGAGTGTTTTTGCTACATGCTGACAAAAGAGAGTCGAGTGGAACACTTTGTAGAGAACCTACATCATCATATAAGGCCCCATGTGATATCAAGAAAGCCCAAAGACTTCATTGAATCCCTCAACTTTGTCCTACACATGGAGAGGGCAATGATACGACAACAGAACCAGCCCAAAGGGTACCTTGGCTTCACTAAAGGAAGCTCTAGCCTTAGGAATGATAATAGGAAAGCCCAAGGCTGTCACAACAACAAAGGAAGAAATGGTGGGAAGGGAAAATACCACCATGAAAATCATCAGAATGGAGATTCTCCGAAATGTCATAACTATAAGAGGTTTCATGGTGGTAAGTGTCTCTTAAAGAAGAGGGTGTGCTACACATGTCTATAAGAGGAACACTTCCAAGGAAACTGCCGCCTTCCTCCTCCACCAAGATAAGGCCCTCTAATGGCCCATCCAGTGGTAGTACCACAACCAACAATCATAGCCCCACCTACAGGTGAACATCAACAAACTCAAGTTTTCGCCATCGACAATGAAGAGGCATAAGCAAATGTCAATCATTTGATGGAGGTTTACCACCCTTAGAGTTCTTTTTTATATATTTAAATATGTAATGAATTTAGTTGTTTGACTATCACAAAATCAATTTATGCATGCTTGAGATCATGAGACAAAATGTAAAAGCTCTTTTTGACTCTAGTTCTACTAATATGTTTATTTCGAGAAGTCGTGCAACTATGCTTTGTTTGAATATCAAGGATTTAGGATATGCTTAGTATGTTGTTACATCGAGTGGTCGTATCTTTACGTCTCTCTTGAAAACCCCTATTATATATGTTAAATACTTGAATTATGAACTACCTATGGACTTTATCTTCCTTTAAATGAATGACTTTGATGTGATCATTGGTATGGATTGGCTTTATACTTATAGAGAACAAATAGACTATATGGAAAAGAAAATAAGAATAGACAGACCTGGTCACCCACCTTTTACCATTAGAGGTAGGAAGGATGCTACCACTAATATGTATGGGTCAGCCTTGAAGGTAGAACAAATGATAGCCAATGGTTTTCATACATTCCTAGTAGTAGTCACCGAGTTGGAGCCTAAGGTGTAGCCTTTAGAGGAAATTGAAGTGGTCAAGGAGTATGCAAATGTGTTCGAAGATGATTTTCCTAGTATACCTCTTGAGAGAAAGGTTGACTTCTACATAGAGTTAGTTCCTGGGATGAACCATGTTTCCAGGGTACCTTACTAGATGGCCCCCACTGAGTTTCCTGAGCTAAAAAAGGAACTGCAGGAATTGCTAGATGAAGGCCTCATCTGACCTAGCTCTTCTCCATGGGGGGCACCAGTCCTCTTCATCAAGAAGAAGGATGGATCATTTTGAATGTATATGACAATAAACCAAGATACCATTAAGAACAAGTATCCTCTACCCCATATAGATACGCTATTTGACTAGCTCAAGTCTTCCCCAATCTTTTCAGAGATTGACTTAATATACGATTATCATCAATTGTGGTTCAGAAGTGAGGACATACCAAAGATTGCTTTATGAACCTGTTATGGGCGTTATGAGTTTTTGGTCATTCCTTTTGGGTTGTCAAATGCCATGAGTATGTTTAAGAACCTCATGAACAATGTGTTTCAACCTTTCCTCGACTCCTTTGTCATAGTGTTCATAGATGACATCCTAGTTTTCTCAGATGACTTGGGAAAACACCATGACCACCTAGTTAGAGTCCTTGATATCCTAAGAAAGCATAAGCTTTATGGGAAGTATTTAAAATGTGAATTTTGGATAGACCATGTCATGTTCCTTGCGCACATCATCTGTTAAGGGATTATCTTTGTGGATCCTACCAAAATGTCAGTGGTACACAATTGGCCACACCAAAGAACCCTTCTGAGATTCACACCTTCTTAGGATTGGCTGGTTATTACTGACAATTCATTAAGGATTTCTCAAAAACTGCTTTTCCCCTCACCAAGCTCACCCAAAAAGAGGATAAGTTTGTGTGGTCCAACTTGTGTGAAGCTCAATTCCTGGAGTTGAAGGAAAAATTGACCACAACACCCATGTTGACTCTACCATATGGCAATGAAGGTTTTATGATCTTCAACGACACGTTGAAGATGGGGCTTGGATGTGTGATAGAGAAAAATAGATAGGTTGTTGCTTATGCCTCTAGACAACTCAATCCCAATGAAGTGAACTACCTAACACATGATCAAGAACTAGCTACAATTATTCATTCCCTAAAGATTTGGTGACACTATCTCGACGGAGCCACTTTTGAAATCTTCATCGACCATAAAAGGTTGAAGTACCTCATAAATGAGAAGAAATTGAACTTAAGACAAAGACGATGGATGGAGTAAATGAAGGACTATTATTTCACCATTAGCTAAAACCCAGGAAAAGCTAATGTTGTAGCATATGCCTTCAGTCAAAAACAACACATATGTGCAACAATCCTATCTACACAATGGAGAGACTTGGAAGAATTTGCCAAATGGACTCCACAACCACTAGAAGACCAAATCCATTTGGCTAACAATCAGATAAAACCTAACCTATTGAGTGATCTAGTATCTATCAAGTTAGCCAACCAAGAGATTGACAAGATGTAGGGTTTGATAGAGAAACCTCAAACACATCTATTTGTGGGAGTAGATGGTGGAATCCACTATAAGAGTCACATTTGGGTATCTAAAGATTCACCCTTGAAAACCCATATCATGAAAGAAGCTCATGGTTTGAATATATTGTACACTCCAACACCACTAGGATGTTTCAAGACTTGCAATGATATTTTTGGTGTCCTCGAATGAAGAGTGTCATAGGAATATATGTGGCCAGTTGTCTGACATGCCAAATGGTGAAGGCTGAACACCATCAACCTGGTGGATTACTGCATTCAATTGAGATTCTAGAGTGGAATTGGGATGAGATCACTGTGGACTTTGTGGTGGGTCTCCCTAAGGCCAAGAAAGGTCATGATGCAATATGGGTTGTGGTGGGCGTCCAAACGAAGTCAACACTTCCTATCCTTAAAGATCACTGCCAAGGTGTCAGACCTAGATGAACTGTATGTTAGAGAAATAGTTCGCTTGAATGGTGGTTGGAGTTCAATTATCTCAGATTGTGATCCTATGTTCACCTCTAACTTGTGGAAACAACTACATGAAGAACCTGATACAAGATTACAATATAGCACATCCTATCACCCCAGACTAATGGATAGTTAGAAAGAACGATCCAAACTTTAGAAGATTGTTGAGAGCATGTGTGCTTGATTGTAGTTCATCATGAGAGCAGTAGTTTCCCTTCGCTATGTTTGCTTATAATAACAACTACCAAGCCAATATCGGGATGCCTCCGTACGAAGCTCTTTATGGAAGGCCGTGTCTATCACCGCTTCACTGGGATGATGTCGATGAGAGGACTTTACTGAGGTTAGAGGAATTATAGTTATATGTCGATATGGTTTCTTTGATCAAGCAAAGGCTAAAGAGAGCCCAACATCGAAAAAAGACATATGTCGATGCAAAGCAGACATATTTGCACTTTGTAGTAGGTGATTATTTGTTTCTAAAAATTTGACCCCTCTGAGCTATAACTAATAACAAAGGAAAGTTGAGTCATCGATATGTGGGTCCATTTTAGATCCTAGAGAGGATTGGTGAAGCCTCTTATCATCTAGGCCTACCCCCACAATATAGTATGATGCATAATGTGTTCCATGTATTCAAACTAAAGCACTATGTGAAACATCTAAGCCATGTGTTGAGCATTGTACCTATTGAACTCCAAGGGAGGATAACATACCCTGAGTCACCTGTGAGGGTTTTACATACCAAGGTAAAAGAACATAGGAAAGAAAAGATTGAGATGGTATATGTTCTCTGGAAGCACCATGCAGAGGATGAAGGCACATGGGAGCTAAGGAGAGACATAGAAAAGTATCACCCTGAATTCTTTGTGTGATTAGTTGAGGACAAAATTCCTATAAGAGGGGAAGGATGTTATAACTTGGTTTCTCACGTGTATTTGTATATTAGAAATGCAATTATTTGAACAAAAATGACATATTAGTAATATGTTATGCTTTTATTTATAATTTTAGCTTTCTTTTGCAAATCTCCTTTCTGGTGAAATTTGTGATTTCTACTATTTCAATAATCTAATTATGCAATAGGGAAAAAAGAATAGAAGAAAATTCAATAATGAGGAAAAGGTACAAGAATAATAGCATTTAAGTGAGACCATTATGAGAAGGATGCATAATTCTCTAAAAGTGGCTACTACTAATTGAATTGTGGTTTGACATGGTTTCTATTAAAAAGAGTAATACAAATAAAGAAATTATAAAAGAAAGAAAGAGCAAAGGGTTGGTTTTGATGCCTTAAATGTACAAAATAAGAGCGAGACTTGCATGTGAAGGGAAACCCATTTCTGTTAAAATTTTGGTCTCAAATTGTATCCATGATTAGATAATGTATGTATGATCTTTCAACTAAATGTTAAGAGAAAAATGATCAAACAATTAGGAGATATGGATTTTTCTAGAATCCCTAAAGTGGAAGAATCACATTAAATGTCACTATTTTGGAGCTTTAGCAGTTTAAACCAATTCCCCATCCAAGAGAAGACCCTACCAACTTCGGCTGATATATATATGGGGACCCAAGCACTCTGCGAGGACACAAAATTGATTATGATCCCCTGCTCAATCTCACGCCTTGTCCTCTTCTCTTAATTTCCCTCGTAACCTTATCCTTTACTCTATTTCCTCCTCACCTTTCCATCGGAGATCAACTCCTCCTTCCCAATGACTCTGACTACCCCTGAGGGAACTGAGACCCTCGACAAGTTCGGCATGGACAGAAGGGAGTTTTGACATCTTTGTTGATTGCTTTAAAGGGCTAAGATGAGAAGTCAACATCTTGGTTGATTTAGCTGGGAGCAGTAGTATGCCAGTGGGATAGAAGATGATCACCCGCTAAAGGGCCATCTTTCCCCTGAATCCTCTCTTTACAGGTTAGGACATTTTCATCCTTGTACCTTTTCTTTCACCGAGATGAGTAGACCATGCCATGCACAAGAGAGCACCGCCATGGCATGATCACATTGGCTGGGCGTGGCCCCGCTGGAAAATAAATTAATTTCCTAGTTAGCAGCCTTCTATTGGCCCATAAGTTGTAATCTGGATAAAATCATAGTAAATCGTATTATTGTCAAAAAGTATCATGTAATATATGAATTCTAATAAAAAATATGCTAGTTATTCAATAAAAATATAATCTTGACATGTATCTGCTTCTCGTTCGAAAATTATTTACCTTTAATGTGTTAAATGAAAGGAAAACCCTAATTTCTAGGTCTTGATGTTTTTCACGGGTTCATTTGTTCTTAATAATCAAAGTTTGGCCTTTATGGATAAAAAGGATAACTTGGACCGAATTTGAGGTTAATAACTCATTAAATGATGAATTAGGTTTTCCTTGAGATTAAAAGTGCAATTAATGATGAGATTAGGGTTTGCAACTTAAAGGAACATGAAAAGTGATCATTAGGGTTTAGAAAGCCAAAATCCTAATGTTACCATAAGTTGTCCCGAAACCCTTACTTGGAACCCAAGCCAGTCATTAACAGTAGATTTTGGATAAAATAATAACACATGGGCATTCTTCTTTAATTTCAAGGTAGTTGCTTGCTTGCTTGGTCTTGTTCTCTTTGCTTGGATATCTACAAGTTACTCTGAAACAGGTATGTGGTTACACCTAAGACTACTTTATTTAGTTTATTGATGTTTCACAAAGTTTGCAACATGGATTGTGAATGAAACAATTGCATGTTTATTTAATTCCTACAAACTATAAAATCACTATGGCTATCACATTATATAGACGTAACTAGCTCAAATCCTAAGCCACCTTTGGATCTATGATAGATATGGAAATTGATGGTTAAACCCATGGGGCAGAGGATCTATAAAAGTTGTGTTCCTGAATAGAGGAGGACTCATATGGCACCAAGCACCCATGGGGAGAAGGTGGCCTATGTCCACTACATGGAAAATATCCCAAAGGGGTTTGACATAGGTTGGATAGATCTGGGTTGAGTAGTTATGGTTAAAATGTTAATCTTGTTTTTGTAAACAATAATAGTTTTGATTATTTTGTTACAAATAAATTTGAACAATTTGTTTCCCCCACATACCAGTACAACTTGTTATACTAACTGTATTTTATTTTCTCAACATTTTAGCATAATTTGCTATCAGTTCTACAAATATGATGGAAAGTGGACATCCAAAATGAAGGCACCAAAAGAAAATAAATTAGTGTAATACTGGAGGATCTAGTTAGTTAACTTTACTTCATGTTGCAAACCCTACTAATCCATGTATGGAAAGTTTATCTTGTACAACCGCTTTTTCAATCTAGTGAAAATTCATTAATTATTCCTGGTTATTTGACAAAAATTGATCTTGTATTTATGTTAATGGTCCTTGCCCTCTTAGTCTACCTGAATATTGGATAACTGGGAGATGGGGTCGTTACAGAGTAAGAGAAAGTGAGAATTTCCAATATTGCAGGGTCATCATCAATTAAGATATGGTTAACATAAAACCTTTAGATCATATTAGGTTTTAAAAGATTGTTGTTTCAAAAGTAAGTACTTAGTAATCATGTGTAAAGGGTTCTAGGAAAACCTTCATCTAAATGTTTAGAGCAATCTACTTTATTTAGGAAGGTGAAGACCACTAATGTACATGTTTGCTTCACCCAAATATACCCTTTTCAATCTAGAACTTTGTGATAGGAAATTCCGTCAAAGGGCTGATGATATTTATATTAGAAAAGGAATATTCTGGTAAACTAGTTGAAGAGAACATGTGAGACATCCCAAAAACCTTCTTTTGGTGAATGACATAAAATTATCAATCCAATGATATGATGAGAAGACCTAGGAACTATTTAGAAACATATACAATAATCATTGCAAGATTCAAGCTAGGCTTGATCTTTGTCCTCCTAGAATATAATGCATTATTATCACAAATCCCTTCAAATAGAAGTATGAGATAATATCATTCAAACATATAATTTATAAAAGAATCTACTCCAAACTATTATGCCTCAAATATAGAAAGAAAAATTTTGAGTAAAACATAAATGTATAGTCTGCATATGTTGATCATGAATTCTATTGTACTTATAGTGTTTGGAAAATGTAGATGGTTGCACAATGCTATATGACCTTTATGATAACAAATTCCCCCTTTGAGTAGATGTCAAGAAACATCAATCCATTGAAAAAGAACATTACTCCAACAACATCTAAATGATATGCATTATTACAATTTTGTATACTATTATTAGATTGGGATTATGTGATAGGATAATATAAAAGGATAATGTGATGTTTGTATCAAACCATATGAAATATACATCCATGATTATATTTTATTAGTTACGGTACAAAGTAGAAATAATTAAAATCTAAACATTAGCATAATGCATTTTAGGGTTTGTGTCCCCATATATGATTGCAAAAAAATTATAAAGGAAATATAAATAGATCTAAGGAATGTATAGGACATCAATTAGTTATCATAGATGTTGTAGAGGCAATAACTTTTGTTAAAGGTCATAAAGGAATGCTTGGGTCATGTTTAGGATTAGGAGAAGATAGACATGTGTTGAATGTTGATTGGCATATAAGAAAGACATAGAAAATAGCGTGAAGCATGTGATAATTATTGAGTAGCAACAACATACAAAGGATGATGAAACACCATAGGGCAAAAGAATATTTGATATGAATGATGAAATGCTTTGGAACATCTACCTTGAATTGGTTATCTTCTTTTAACATATGTATATCCTCTAGATTCCCTTGCAAAGACAAACTTGTAGCATGTTCAATGAGATCTTACATTGTAACGTCCCCGAATTCCACCTTCCCAAAACCCTATGGGGACGAGAGGATGAACTATGAAATCATTAGGAAAATGTATCAAAGTGCGTTACAGAAGCAATATGTGAAGACATGAACATATATCACGTTGCATACACCATAACATTCACAACATTCAACATGAGTATATTACAAAATGAGTTATTACAACAAAAATTACAATTACACATTGAATGAAGTAACTACAAGTCTAAAAGCATGTATACTAACTACGATCTACACAATAGGTACAACATGTACAATTTTCTCCCTTCCCACCTTTTCTCCCATGATAGATCTGAACCTAAAACATACATGAAACAACAAATCAACTCATAAGGTGTTGTGTACAGGGAAGAAAGATACATATATTTATGGTTTGCATAAATTTGAAAACATCTATAGAAAGAAATAAAGATAATAGAAAATGTTCTTTAATAAGAGAAATATGTCAGTTTTAATCATTTTTATAGATGACTTGCATTATCAAGGTGGACTAGTACCAAGACATGTATGTTGGGATCTATCTTGCGTACCAAGTACTATGGTGAACTCCCTATACACCATGTTCTATAGGGAAGTGTACTTGTCAACATTAACCCACTCCCCTGTGAAGTGGATTATGAACACCTTAATAACTATAAAACACTTACTCATCATTTATGTTTTCCAGTGACAAAACACTGAGTACTTATAGTAATACTACACCCAATACTTGTAGATAAAAGAGCATACATAGATATCATGATTCGACCATGAAAATCATGTCATATAATTAAGAAAATCCCACACACTTAAATTCAGAGAATCCTTGCATATCCATGATCATCTAGTACTCTGGTAAACACATGAATTAATAACAAATTCATCAACATTAATATATGGTTCATCATCATTATTAGTCTTTAGGTCCAAATTAGGGTTTTGTCCAAATGTAATTTCGAATTGAGATTAAACATGTGTTGCTATTTGTCTACCAATCTAGAGGTCATCATTTAGATCTGGTTCATTTTCATAATTTTTGATGGCTGGTCTATTTTCTATAGTTAAGATTAGATTAACATCATCTATATATTTTTTAATATAAAAAGAGATATTATTGGGAGATATTGTTCCACTTAGAGTCCAAAAATGGATTTCAATCATTGTCAGGGTTCTATGACAATTTTATGAGATTTAATATCATATGGTTATTATTTATTTCAATTAATGAACCCTAAAAAGGAGCATTGTCATCATAACATGAAATCATCTATAACAAATTATAAGCAGTCTGACCTAAGGGTCTTATATGAAAGATGTGTTTTTTTGAGTTCATGGGTATTTTTGGGAAAATTTTAGATCAAAGGAGGTATTTAAAAGTTATTTTCTGAGATTTGCATATAAAATAAGAGATATTTGAGGGCAATTACTTACTAGGGAAAATATAGAGGCCCTTTAGTCCTCCTATTCATGCCATGGATGGGCACCACATTGCCAGCGAGGCTCACCCCTCTGGCCTGTGTAGGATTACAAGTTCTTATCTAGACCCGATCTGGGTGATTGGATGGGTCGACGTGTCAAGAGCGCTTGACCTACTGCCCCTCTCATCTTTTAATTCATGATTCCACACACAAGCTTTTATTGTGGCGCTGCTATGGCCAAGTGCTCCGATAGGGATTTTAGGGTGATTCGTATAGCCAAATGGAGACATGTCACTATGATCATCCTTGATGTTGGCACCTTGGACCCTTATAGAGAACTGTGGGATCTCAATCATGTAGCTATCTTCTTTTCCACTCTTTTTTCTCTCCATATCTCTCTCTATGTGACTTCATTGTTCTAGATGCATGAAGCAACCTCCGTAGAGAGGGACTCCTAAACAACCAATTTATAAAGATACAAATATCCTTGACATCCACTCCTGGAGGTGTTGAGCAGCCAAACAAGACAATTTGTTCTTTGAGTTTGGATCAATAGAGGAGAAAGCTCTGCCAGATTGAGGTTTTGCTCCTCATCAACTATCTTATATGAACAATGGTCCAACTAGATACCTCAAGATTAATTGAATTTGGAAAGACTCTAAGACATGGTTTCTATATGTTGTAGCTTCTCCAACGAGCCCCAATTTTTTCTCAAGGATATAGCTTGTCATCCAGGATGGGTGGATGACTTACAAGGGTGTGGGAAATCTCATGACTTTAGATTGCGATAGTGATCTATCTCATGCTAGAATATAAGTCATATTTTGTCCATTCCCACATCTCATTTCTCCTTTCTTTGGCATGGGTATCTATAGAACTCATTGGAGAAGGAGAAATTGGAGGTGGCTAGATTTCTCTTTTCATTCCATGATTCAACATGAATAAGAGGTCATTGATTAGATGCTAGATTCACCGATAAGTGGGGTTGCATAAAAGTGGATTATCACCCCTAGAATCATGGAGGGAAGGGGGCACTGATCTGCTAACAATTTTTCGTCTATGAGATGCAGAGGTAGGGGACAAAGTTTTCACCGTACAATCTCTCTTTGATAGCCTAGATCATGCCATGCCACACCTATGTAGTCTACCCCAAATTCCTAATGGTTGTGTGACACATTGAATGTCACATCTTGCTATATATATATCAACAACCATAATCCTCAATGCTTATAATTCATCATTTATTTGCAATATTCAAACCTAAACAACTCCTTGTAGGGCCATGATGTGACTCTGAAATTTAACCCTAAGATTCCTCATAGTGTATTACACATCAAGTCAACGTTTGGTACCCAAACTCTATGATTTGATCCTTAAATTAAAAATTCTCCAGAGGGGTACAAGTGTAAGTATATTGAACTTACACTATAGATCAGTTTTACCTCAAGTATCATCAAGACAAGTTCAGCTTACATAGCATGTGCCATGATGCATCCTTGGTTTCATTATTTAGTCATATGAGTCCATGTATACTTTTTGGATACTTAACTTCAAATGTTATCTAAATCAATTACTAACTAGTGTTAATCATCTCCATGTGCATAAATGGCCTTGGATAGATATTATTGAACCTGTAATGGCATTAGGGTCATACTTTTTGGTTAAAAGGAACCATTTTTGAATAATAGTCACCCTCACATGGGAGTAACCAATTGGGAATATCCATGGGACCTCAAATACTATATTGGTTCTAGAAACCGTGAAAATTGGGTCATCACATTCCGCCCACCTTATTGGAATTTCATCCTCAAAATTCAGTTAATCTCATACTCATAGTGATACGAATGAGTTCAACTTCATATGAGTTGCCACTTTTTAGGTGACAAGACGATTGTAGTTATACCTGCACCCTATGTTGTCATCTTAGGATTCAAAGTATTTAGGTTGTGCCCTCCCACCTTATATATATATATATATATATATATATATATATATATATATATATATATATATATATATATATATATATATATATGTGTGTGTGTGTGTGTGTGTGTGTGTATAGACACACACACACACATTATATATATATATATATATATATATATATATATATATATATATATATATATATATATATATATATATAAAGCGTCACCTAATGTCTTAATCATGACATGAAATTCATTTATCTTATCATTTACATCCCTTAGTCTCTTTAAAAATTAGGGTTTTTTCTCCTTTGTTTGGCATTGAAAGAGTATTACTCAAGGTTTCATCTTTCACACTACTCACTCATGTAAGATGATATCAAGATTTCATGTCATAAATTATGAGAATTTGCACTCTTATTTACATCATTAGTGTGATTTATGACCATCATCATATTAGAATTTCATCATTAGAGTGGATTCATATTCATTTATATATATTATGATTTTCACCCTATTGTGAGAGTTATCCTCAAACTAGAAGCCTAGATTCAAAAGTTTTGTTGTTAAGACTTTATTTTGTGATCATTTCAGAGTGATACAAACATATTTTATTTAATGCACATGATTTCAATTTTATAGTTTTCATGTATGATAAGAAGAGAAGAGAATGTACTAAGTCGAGCTCATGATTTCAAACTTATGCATACCACATATGTTGTGGAAGGAAGGATTATATACTAGGTCAATCTTATCTGATTGACTCTTCACACAACCATTTATATAGATCAAGTGAGGTTTCTAGCATGATATATCAAGAAAAAGATAATGAATGAAAAACATTTATGAATATCTTATGCACAAGACATTTTACTCTTAGAACCAAAGTTTCATATATCACCTCACTTGCAACGAATGATGAGATTCACAAACATACGTCACTCAAGCTAGTACCAAACTCAATCAAAAGGATTGATTTTCTCATTATGAGTCACCTACCCATCATTTATTTTCTACCCAACTCTCACATAAAGGATAAAACCATGCCAAAGGACTCAACTCATCTATTGAGAAGTAACCTAGCTTAGCACACATCATTTCACATATATCTCATATTTTTCATATATTGGGGGCTAGGTCCTCTGGCCTTATCCCTATGGGACTTACTCTCTCTAGAATTCACCATGTATGTTTCCCTAACACTAGAGGTCCTCCTTTGTAAAAGATCTTGAGGATCATGCATATTCAACATGGCCTTAACTTAGATTATGTTAAAGTGAGAAAACCTACACACTTCTATCATCAAGACATAACTCATATTTCTTAGAATTGGATCAGGAATAATATAGAGGCTGAATTGTTATAATGAAACTTATATAATCAGAGATCAAACTTTGATAAGATCATCCTTTCGTATATCATCTATCAAACTATAATCTACTATAATCAAATATCAAATAAGACTTTAGACTTCTACTCTTGATATACTCTCTCATTTAGACTAATGTCTCTACCTTTCACTTAAGTTGCATGAACACCATCTATGCTCGTATACGAGGGACAAATTTTCATATTTACATATATATAATAAAATATTATATAGTTTTTCTTTGAGGAAGTAGAAATTAAAGGAATGTGTTGAGGCTCGAGTTGATTGGAAAGAAAATCAAATCAGCAAAACCGAGTGTCCCAGACACAGTAGATAGTCAAATGTCGTGTCACGTAGTGGGATTGTGATAACAAGTTGTAGACTAGTGTAGATACCCAATACATATAAGTTATATATGGGGAAGGTCTCACACACTTGTATAAACCTAGTTATCAACATCTAGGTTTTAACCTAGAGGCTTAGATAAACCTAGTTCATCTAGAACACTTACTAAAATTCTAGGCTTTTAAGGGAAAGGATCAACTTACTCTTAATTTATGTTTCATGGTAAGCAATTGTCAGGTGTAGTTAATGTTCATGCTCTGATACCAACTATAACGTCCCTTGATTCTACCTTCCTGAAATCCCATGGGGATGAGAATAAAAACTCCAAAAGAACTAGGCAATTGTATTAGAGTCTGTTGTGAATCAATATGTGCATACATGAACATACATCACATTTCATACACAACAAAATTCTCAACATTCAACATGAGTATGCTATTAAATGAGTTATTACATCATGTATTAGAATGCAAAGAGTGGGAACCAAAAGAGGGCCCACTCATTGGAATAAGAGATGAGCCTAGAGATTAAGAAGTAGAAAACATTACCATTTAGAAAGTTAAAAATATTTTGTATACATATGCTTCTCACCCTAAGGGTGTTACACAAAATAAAAAAATACTACATCTAATTCCAAAAAAGTCCTAGTTATAGAGAGCAAACCATACATTGCAATCTATCTTCAAGCCGATTTCATGTATACGAACTTCATATGTACATGTCTTTCAATGCACGTAAACCTGAGAGGTTTTGAGAACAACCCAAAAAATTGACATAAAAACGATATGCATCAATAATTTTCATATAAAACTTCATATTCTCATGCGTCCATGTCCTTCCTATAGTTTTATTTATTTATTTTCATATAATTTTTTTCCCTATGAGCTATAAATAATTTTCTATAGTTATTTTAAGATTAATCCTATCCGGCCAATCAGGTGATGCCATGTCATCAATCTACCATATGATCTGATTTGTCATGCGAGGCTGGTCCGACCAATTGTCTTCCACCACATCGGCGACCTGCTCCACACGGGCGAGATCAGAGTAAGGGGCTAATTACCCTAGTGCCCATGTGCTATGAATCTGCTTATCACACATGCTAGGGTATATTGGGTAATTATTCATTGGGATTGATCATCCCTCTCATATCTATGAGTCCCTGTTAGAAGAGAGCCATGAGAGTAGTCAAACTAAGAGTTGACTCTCGATCTTAAGGCATAATGGAATCAACCAGGAATGGCCTTATCTTCAGTAGGCTATATTGTAATCCAGGGACCTCATAGACGAGCTAGAATTATTATGGGGTAAGGTCCTATATCTCGATCATAAAGGTAGAAATTGGGATACACAATCATTGGAAAAGGGAGAAGAATACCTTGCCGAGTGCGATGACAAAGACTATAAGGGATATGTTCATGTGTCATGATTACCAAGAAAATACCACCATGGTTTGGTACCTCCACTCAGACAAGCTGCCCTGGGCAAGTAATGTTGACTTGCAGGTACTGAAACTGAACTCAGTCAAGTCTTGGTGAGGGTTGGAAACTCCCTACGGAGACCCCAGGAAGCTCAATGCTAAGGAATTGGCCAGAAAGATCCCAAATTGCAGGTTCGTGGCCGTCGTCCCGAACATTGATGTCGGAGTTTGATAGAGACACACAATGAGGCTCAGAGGTAGTTGAAAGGACACTCTGTTTATCATGAGGAAACTCTTTGATGACTTTTATAGTCATGGGGGAAAGGGTACATGAGCATTCAACTCTACCCTATAATCCAGATTGGGAAGGAAATTGGGTTCTTTCAAAATCTTGAGATATAGGCAACATTGAATGGCTTTCTAGATTCATCTTGACTTCCCAAACTCACAGGATGAGGTCTCATATGAAATGGTGGAAACAGTAGGGACAAAGAGTCCCATAGGGGATTCACGTTACTATTACTTTTATTTTCCAATTAGGAACAAAGTAAGAAATAATCACAGTGTCTTTGATTTCCAATCCGACATCCGCAAGCCACATGACACATTGAGTGGGCGTGCTCTAAAGTTGGGGTCATAAAATTGGTTTCCCAATCAGCAAACCTAAAATTATTGCAAAACAACCCCTTCTTCCTTCACTATTTGCCATAGACCAAAAGGAAATTCCCTTTTTATGAAATTTGTAAGGCATTTCATTGAAGTCCTTCCCAACTTATATCTAACTTTTGAGAGCCATTGGAAAAATTTAAGTGATTGAATCTTGTCTTTTTAGAAAATCTTTGAATTAGCTATTCATACCACATGGAAAGTCCTTTTCTTTTCAAATTCTATATTTCTCTCCCTTTTATTAATATTTTCCTGTATATCAATAGTCGAACTGATCAATTCTTGTTTGATGCCTCAAACATTGTATTGCCACTTATGGTTGGATAATTACTCTTTTAATTATTTAAAAAACCACATATCTTATTTTCTTTTGGAAACCTGCATACTATCTTACATTCTAGTTGTCCAATAACAAGAAAATTTACCACTCTTCATTTATGCAAAAAAATCTCTCCATAGTTAAAATACCAATTGTCCATCCCTTTTAGAAATCTCTTTATTATTGGATTTTTCATTCTTTCTTTATCCATTATTCATTAATGGATTATTCAAACCAATGAAATACATGTAATCCATTCCCTATGGATTATTTTCACTTTCAAACCATAATTTATGAACAAGACACATAGATAACCATCTTTCTAATGTGTCCTTCATATTTCATTATGCGCAAATAAATATATTAAAATATGGGAAAAACTAGATTATAACATCCTTCCCCTCCTATAGAAATTGTGTCCTCAAAATTTGACCCATCATCCAGGAAGATTGCATGAGACAATTTCCTCACATATTGGTTATCCAATTTATCATAGATCCATCATCTATTTCTTTATGTGATAATTCCTTTTATTTCTTTCATTTGTTACACAAGGACTTACTCGCAAATCAAATAGTCTCATGGGCCTTTATATGGGCCATGGGTTGCACCCATGCTCTAAAGGTGACGTCATTATTCCCTCAATTTTACCATTGAGGAGATTACTTATTATGAATGCATTATGTTTATATAATTCAATTTCATAAAATTGAGGATATTACATCCACCCTTCCTTGAAAGGAATTTTGTCCCCAAAATTCACACCAAGGTTAAATGAATGATAACTCAACTTAATTTCACAAAATAGGGTTAGCAACCCTACTTAGATGATCTTTACTCTTTTTTCGATATGCAAGATCCTCATATTATGACTAAGTTTGATATCTAAATTCAATTTAGGATATTTGCACATTCCAATTTGTTTTATAACATTATCACATAACCATTTCATTTTTTCTTGAATTCTCATTTCCATTTGTTGATTACCTTTTCACATAGATTTCTAAATGTCTTTCTCACTCTTGCATTTGTACACAACTCCTTTCATTGTTACATGACTCCTTGTATCTTTTATATTTACACCTCACATATTATGAGCCTTAGCCCCACTTCCTTAAGGTTTCCAAGGGTACAAGTACTTTTGGAGTGATCTCATCCTTATGAATCTATGGATTGCCTCTCATATTCTCCCATTGGCCACATGAACATCATGAAGTTGGCCAATCTCCTGAGATATCAGCATCATTAATTCATAGTTGTTACTCCTAATTAGATGGTCTTGTTCATTCGGTGATCAATCAACTACTAATCTCATTGGTCCCATTTACCTTGAATACTCCCTACTTGACCTTCATATTGACTTAGGGATCTACCCTTCCAAAGGGTTTCTTTGAGATGTCACAAATTTAACAATTTTCAAGCACATTATTTTCATATTTAATTCTTTAAAATGGATTTCCTCCATCTCTTATGATGCTCAATATTCACTATATGTCCCCTCATTGGACTCATGGCAGGTGTCTCTTTTGGGATAGGTGTCATACATTCAACCACTTCCATAGTGACTTTTCCTCATGTTCCTAAGAGATGGAATACTTGGGTTCAAAAAATCATTCTCAACATATGTTCTTTCTTTTTTTATATTCTTAATACCTTAGGTGACATTAATGGTTACCTAAATCTTTAAATTTATTTTTTTAACTTACCTATCAAGGGAAGGTCCTAAACTAGGTGCCCTATTGGCTCATAAGAGGATGCTAGACTCTCTACAGACAACCTGAATCCAAGGTCTAAGGGTTTAGCCTGCTCCCTAGGTCCTGTTTCCCACTCTTGGGTTGACCTACCCTAGGTTGGGTCAGCATCCCTGAAGGTCTCATATCAACAACTATTATTACAAAATTGAATAAGCATTTTCTTTCTAATATCTCAACTTAACCCCTATGGTACACTCCTTCTCTGGTTCACTCATGTCAGGAACCCTCTCTCTCTAGGTTTAGTCCCTATAGTGGACATATCATAGATAAGCCTTGGCCCGATCACCACACACTTAGGTGAAAATTCATACATAGGATCTCTTGGCCCGAGGTGATCTTCTATTCTGGGCCAGATCATGAATCACCACAGTGACAATTCATACATATATCCTCTTGGACCGATGTGATCATCTCATCTAGTCTTGATCATTCCTAACCATTTCATACATCCCACATGTATCACTAAAATTCACCAAAGATAGTTGAGAAAGTCATATTTATATAATGTTTTGCTCATAAGTTGCTTATGTTTCTTAAAACTTTTCTAATTAATGCCTTCTTCAACATGCACATATGCATGGAAGACTATTCACCTAACACATTTACTTATATATATATATATTTAAGTAATCATAATACATTGAACATATATTTTATATGATAACTTATGAATATTTATTTTCTCAATCTCTATGGCATACCTACTCACTAGGGGTATTCATAATATCAACACTCACTCACTGGGAGTATTTCAATGATCTACCCACATATGGTTGATTCCTTTCCATTATATCAATACTCACTCAGTGGGAGTATTTAAATAGAAAATCCACTCATTGGGGATAGTTTCAACAACATACCCACTCGTTGTGGGTAGCATACTTATGTTGTGGAGGTAATTTCAATAACATACCCACTCACTGAGGGTATTTTCAATTACAAACCCACTCTCTGGGGGTACATCTAATAACATACCAACTCGCTGGGGGTAGTCCCGATAGCTTACCCATTCATTGGGGGAGCCTTTATTCATCAATACCTCCAGAGAAAACATTAGCGCAATGAGCATGTTATATTAATATTGTAATTTTCATGTATAACCATTTGTAACTTATGTTACTCATTTATATTCCAATCCTATCACATGCATCATACATGAATTTCTCCACATTCATGCATGGGAGGTTGTAAAGAGGCGAGATCACCTCCTTACTAAAATTTAAAGGAAATACAACATCCACAAGTTTTAACAAAAATTGAGACTTTTGAGGATGGTTGCATAATAATCCAATTAAATAAGCATGATTCGAGATACATAATAAAATGTCAATAGCAGCGGAAAGAAAAAAATATCAAGCCTTTTAATGGCTTTATTGTTTATTACATCATTGCTTTCTAAAAGAAAAGATAAGATAGAACAGAGGATCTAGCTATAGCAACCTAGCCATCCTTCTTCACAAGCAAACGAACAAAGCAAGGAATCTTTCTTTAAGTCCTTCCTTCTCCTTGAATAGCTCTAACACCTGGGTGGTTGGGAAGGCACCCAGCAAAAGGGAAAATAAGGAAAAAGTATGTGTTATACTACTAATCTATGCAAGGCAAAGAAAAGATTTAACAAGTAAACTAGTCAAGTATTTGGTGTAAGAGGATATCAAAGAGTATGAGGTTTTCATGAAAGAACTTGCCATTAACAAAGAAAATAAAGGATTTTAGCATGTTTATTAATATGTCTATCTAACTAAGTAGGGTTGAGGCACCTACCGAACCTCTAACCTTAGGTGAGGGAAGAATTATAAACATTTCCAAATCACCTACAAAATTTTAATGGGGAGAATAATAAACATTCCCCTAGGGCGATTTTATACATGCCCTCTATGGGTGGTTGTACGAAAGTACCACTACTTAAAATTTAAATAGAACATTTAATTTCATGCTAATAAGAGACTTATGGCAAGAATAGGCAAAAGATATTCAACATGGCAATGGGGTATGAATACCCAAACAAGAGAGTACTATAACTGATATTTGAGGCAAATAAGACAATTTAGGTTTCAAAGATATTCAATGGTTTAGATCAAATTAAACCTCATAGAAGAAATCTAGGTATTGGATTAAGTATTCCCAACTGATAGGTAGATGTACAACATGACTCATAACAAGCACATACTAATCCATACTAAACACATACCTTTGCCAAAGGTGTCCTAAGTTCCCTTTTTCAAATCTTCTCATGAACTATAGACCCAAACTACCTAATACATCATTTAATTCATTTATTAGAATTGCATGTATTCACTTAAAAGATTTAAAACCCTAATTTACTAACTTTTTGTACAAACTCTCGATTCAGACCTCAAAAACCTCATAATCGTCTTAGTTAGGTTTTCCTGATCAAAATAACATATAATATTGTATATTTTGGAAATATAGATTTTCAGGGTTAATTTTAGAGATTTTTAAGTTAATTAAATCGATATTAAAAACATTTTTTCGCAAACCTCAAAATCAAATCTCAAAAATATTTTTATTAGATAGATCTCGTTTTCCTGATTTCAAAACACTATTTATTTTTAAATTTTGACCAACGGATTAATTAATAAAATTTATTTGATTCTGACCAATGGTAGCTTGCCACGTAGGCAAAGCTAACCGCAGCCCGCGGTCGCGAGCGGCTGAGAGCGGCGACCCGCGTCTCAGGACCGCGCGCCACCGGTCGGGCGACCCGGCGCTTAAACAGAGAAAAAAACCGTCGTGTCCTTGGAGAGAAATCAAAAGAAGAAGAGGACGGAGGGGCAAAACGGTCAAAAGCCCATCGTCTTCAAGCTCGGTCGCGCGCGAGCTGCTAGCTCGACCGATTTGGGCAAAATCGCTATACTCGACCAAATCGCGCGTTCAGGTAGTCGAAAGAAAGAGCATAACGAGACGAACTAGATGGTACCTTTAATTTGGACGGAGATGGAGCAAGCTAAAGCACTAGGCGCCGCAAGACAGGAGCAACCGGTGGCTCGTTGGTGGTGCAAACGTCGACGAAATCCCAAATTAGAGGCACGAACAGGTTGCTAAGGTGATTGCGGTTGCGAGGGTGTAGTTATTTATAGGCAAGGAACCCTAAACTAGGATGTGGGTAGGAGCAAAGGGAAGTGGCCGGCGGCTACTTTGGGCGTTTCTCAAATACGCGTTAAAGCTCGCAAAAGTTGGGATAATCTTGTGTGAAATCTCGCAAGGAAACCAACACAACAAAAATCAAGGAAAATCGTTGAGTAAATCTCAAGTTATTGCGATTTTAAGAAAACGAAAAATCCAAGTATGTTGCCTAATCCGACTCAAGGTAGAAGATGACCGCGCACCGTTGGATCGATGGACGCGGGTACATCAAGCAACCTGGGCCGTTCGACCGCGCATTAGGTGAGGGAAATATCCCTGAGCAAAAGTCGATTAAAACCATTATATTTTAAATGTTTTTCTCTTTCTTATTTTGGAGGCTCAAACGTTGCCCAAAAATTATGAAAATTTATATTCTGAATTATTTCAACGCGTAGAATCCGAATATGGAGTTAGTTTTTCATTTGAGGAAGTTTAATAGGTGAATTAATTAATATGTCATTTTCTCTCTCCTCCCTCAAACGAAGTGATAACATTATCTAAAATTAATGTAACGTCACCCTTAAGTCTTCTTAATGGTTTGAAACACGATCTTGCAATTATCTTCTCAAGTTGACATTATCTTTTTATTTATTAAATTAATTAGAACATTCTACACTCTTTCTCTCTCCTATTTTCGTATTTATTCATATATCATCCAAATTAGTTGCAAATTTGCACAGAGGCTTATTTTTATGTTTAGAATACGAATTTGAAGTTATTTCCCTGATTTGAGATCATTAAATATTTTATTTCTTTTTATTGGCTTATTTCCTATTTTCCTTTGATAATGTTATTAATATTTTTATTTTAAATAATACTTGACCCTTAAGTTACTCTTTACTCAAGGAAACGAATTAAACTATCAAATTATCATGATGGTTTCAAATTATCTTGTTTGTTACAAAATCTTTGTAATTATCTTCTTTACTCATATTTTCTCATATTTCCTTTACTTATTATATTTATCTTCTTTCTTTTATAAAATTCGGATTTCCTTCTTATTTCTTATATTCTAGGAAACACTAGAAGATTCTAGGACGAATTATTTTATCCCCTTTTTATATCTTAAGGTGAAATTGCATATTAAACCCCTTGTCTAAATCTAACTGAGTCATTTGTACATGAAACCTTGAAATAAGAATATATGGGAAATATTTAACCAATAACTATCTAAATTTCTTTTAAATCAAGACCAAGGACAAAAGGAACGAAAATGGAGATTAAAGCTTATAGAAAAGAGTACAGAGAGGTACAAAGGAGTTTTCAGTATGTTACAACACTCCACCCCTTAAAAAGGATTTTGTCCCCGAAATCTCATACAAAGAGGGAAGGGTGAGTACGTAACATCTCATCTCTCAACTCCCAAGTGGTTTCTTCTAAACCATGGTATCTCCACAAAACCTTCACTAACTCTATCTCCTTGTTCTTCAGCTGCTTCACTCGGGAGTCAAGGATCTTCACAGGTAGTTCTTCATACGTCAGATTCTCATTAATATCCACAGGTTCAATGGAGAGCACATGAGACGGATCCTTAACGTACTTCCTGAGCACAGAAACATGGAACACATTATGAATCTTATCATAAGCAGGAGGCAAAGCTAGGTGATATGCACAATCTCCCACTTTATCTAAGATCTCAAATGGTCCAACATAGCGAGGACTCAACTTGCCTTTTACTTTAGATCTTGCGATAGAACGTATAAGCTTGATTTTCAAAAAAGCATAGTCACCCACTAAGAAGCTTACATCAGACCTCTTCTTATCAGCATACATCTTCTGTCTGTCTTGAGCAGCTTTCATCCGTTTCTTTATCAACTGTATCTTCTCAAGCATCATCTGCATGTCATCAGTCTTCACCAGGGAACACTCACCAACATCATCCCAGTGCAAAGGTGAACGACAAGGTCTACCATAGAGAGCTTCAAAAGGTGGCATACCAATGCTGGCTTGGTAGCTATTGTTGTAAGAAAACTCTGCTAATGGTAAATACCTATCCCAAGCACCACCCCAATCCATCACACAAGCACGAAGCAAGTCCTCCAGAATCTGAACTGTTCTCTCGGACTGACCATCAGTTTGTGGATGGTAAGCAGTGCTGAAACGCAGATCAGTACCCATCTCTTCCTGAATCTGACCCCACAAATGAGAAGTAAATTTCGGGTCTCGATCAGAAACTATCACAACAGGGACACCATGCAGACGAACTATCCACTCCACATACAACTGAGCCATCTCAGCAACTTTATGTGTGGTTTTGAAAGGCAAGAAATGAGCAGATTTAGTAAGCCGATCAATCACCACCCAAACAACATCATAACCTCTCTTGGACTTAGGGAAACCAGTAACAAAGTCCATTGTGATCTTCTCCCACTTCCATTCTGGAATCTCAAGGGGATGAAGAAGACCACCAGGTCGTTGATGTTCAATCTTGACTTGCTGACATGTCAAGCACTTTTCCACAAACAGAGCTATATCATTCTTCATATTCTTCCACCAGAAACTTCGCTGTAGGTCCTTGTACATCTTGGTTGTGCCAGGGTGAATAGTGTACTTGGAACCATGAGCTTCGCTCAGAACCTTCTGTCTCAGATCACCAACATCAGGTATCCACAACCTTTGTCTAAAGCGGATAGCACCATCCACTCCGACAGAGAAGTCAGATTGCGGTTTCTCAGCTAAAGCTTTCAACTCTTCAAGCTCGGAACTCTCCAACTGTGCAGTCACAACATCTGAGATCCAGGTTGGTGTAACAGACAAACTGGCCATATGAACAAACAACTTATCTTCATCCACTGAGTCAACAGGTTGAGGTTTCCAACTGGCAACAAGTTCGAGGTTTTCCCACACCGAACATCTCAGAGCAACACAAACAACATTCTTCTTGCGACTTAAAGCATCAACTACAACATTTGCTTTACCAGGATGATAAGTGATGGTGAAATTGTAATCTTTAAGATATTCCATCCACCTACGCTGTCGCAAGTTCAGATCCTTCTGAGTTAAAAGATATCTCAGACTCTTGTGATCAGAAAAGACTTCAAACTTTTCTCCATAGACGTAGTGTCGACAGATCTTCAAAGCATGAACTATGGCAGCCATCTCTAAATCATGCGTAGGCCAATTAGCTTCATTAGGCTTCAACTGTCGAGAAGCATAGGCGATCACCTTTCCATCTTGCATCAGAACACACCCTAAGCCTTGTCGGGATGCATCAGTGTAAATGACATAAGGTATACCCTCAACAGGTAGATCAAGCACGGGAGAAGAAGTCAGACTCATCTTCAACTTCTGAAAACTATCCTCACATTCAGGGGTCCATGTGAACTTGACTTCCCTCCGAGTCAGCTTGGTCAAAGGTAAAGCCAACTCAGAAAACCCTTTGATAAACTTCCGATAGTAACCAGCTAGACCAAAGAAACTACGGATTTCAGACGAGTTTCTCGGAGCACTCCATTCGGTCACAGCTTCCACCTTTGTAGGATCAACAGCTATGTGGCCGGCAGAAATCACATGACCAAGAAACATCACTTCCTTTATCCAGAACTCACATTTCGAGAATTTTGCATATAATTGATTTTCTATCAATGTGTTGAGTACAATCCGCAAGTGTTCGCGATGTTGTTCCAACGTCTCGGAATAAACCAAAACGTCATCAATAAACACCACCACAAACTTGTCGAGGTATGGGCGGAATACTCCGTTCATCAGGTCCATAAACGCAGCAGGGGCATTTGTCAAACCAAAAGGCATGACCAAGAATTCATAGTGCCCATAACGAGTTCTGAACGATGTCTTCGGAACATCATCATCCTTCACCCACATCTGGTAGTAGCCACTCCGCAGATCCATCTTGGAGAACACTGTGGCTGACTTCAGCTGATCGAATAGGTCATCGATGCGTTACAACGGATAACGATTCTTCACTGTCACCTGGTTGAGAATGCGGTAGTCCATACACATCCGCATCGAACCATCTTTCTTCTTCACAAACAGAACAGGGGCTCCCCAAGGCGAAACACTGGGGCAAATGAAACCCATGTCAAGAAGCTCTTCAAGCTGCTTCTTCAACTCTACCAGTTCAGCAGGTGCCAAACGGTAAGGTGGCTTCGATATCGGTGAAGTTCCAGGTATGAGCTCGATGGAAAATTCCACCTCACAATTTGGTGGCAACCCGGGCAACTCCTCAGGAAAGACATCTTGGAAGTTCTTCACCACATCAACATGGTCTAGGGCAGGAGGTGTAGCTTCGAGAACTATGGAGGCTAGGAAGGCTCTACACCCTTGAGAGACGAGCTTTTGAGCTTTGATGGCAGAGATGACGAACTGTCGTTCTCCTCGCTTCTTGCCCTTGACACACACTCTTCCTTCATCAGGATGGAACAGACTAACCTTGGATTCCTCACAGAACAGAACAGCTTTAAACTTCTTCAACCAATCCATACCAAGGATGATGTCAAAGACAGTCATATCAAGCAACACAAAAACGGTGGGAAACATTATCCCGGATATACAGAGGTTCAGGGTAGGAGTTTGGAGATACGAGGAGCAGATTTTTCCACTAGGAGTTTTTACATCTAACACATGATCCATGAATTCAGATTCAATTTCAAGCATAGAGGCAAACTGGCTAGATATGAAGGTATTGGAGGAACCAGAGTCAAACAGAGCTTTTAAAGGATGCAAATTGAGGTGTAGTGTACCTTCAATTACTTCATTACCATCACCATCTTCTTCAGCATTGAGAGCAAACACTCTCCCATTCTGCCTCTCAGCTGGCGGACGTCTCGGATTCTGGTTGTTGTTGTTATTGTTGTTGTTGTTTCGCGGTGGAGGATTCTGTCTCGGCTGTTGTGGTTGCTGAGCAGGATTCTGCCCTTGCTGGAAATGAGGGCAGTTAGGTCGGATGTGCCCAACTTGGCCGCACTCATGGAAGGTTGGGGGAGGACGATTGCCAACACGAGCAGGTGCGTTGTTGACGGGACATCTTCCAGGAGGATGGTGGCGATTGCATCTGTTGCAGCGATCTCGACCACGGCTCTCATGCTGGTTCGGGTTCTTCCTTTTGTTGTTGTTGAAGCTACTAGAAGCCTGGAATCCCGGATATGACTCGATGGCGAGAGCTTTATCCACCATCTGCTGAAACGAGAGTGGCAACTTTGGAACAAGGCTTCGACCAACATGGTAGTTCAGGCCTTCCAAGAACATGGTTGCTCTTCTATCAGCTCCAAGGTCGGTGGCGTAACGCTCCAGCAGCAGAAACTTCTGAACGTAGTCGGCCACACTCATGCTTCCTTGCTTGAGACTGTAAAACTCAGCCTCCTTCTTCCTCAGGAACGCGGGGCAGATGCACTTCTCTCTGAACAACTTCAAGAACTGAGCCCACTCCATGGAGGAGGTGTCTCGGGTTCGAGCAACTCCATTCCACCAGACACGCGCCGGTCCATCCAGCATGTACGTTGCAAACCGAACCTTCTGGTGAGGAGGGCAAGCGATACCCTCGAAGGTCCGATCCAGGGCCAGCACCCAGTCATCTGCTTTGTCCACCATGTTAGGCTCACTTTCACCCTTGAAGTAGGGTGGCTGCATCTTGATGAAGTCGGTGAGGGTGAACTCGCTCGGCTTGGTAGCAACAGCAGCTATGGTGTTGAGTTGTCCCATCATGGTGGAGGACAATAGTTGTCGCAGCATTGCCAGTTCTTGCTCAGGGGTGAAAGCAGGAACACCAGAGTTCGATTGATTCACAGCAGGTGTCGCATGAGTGTCAGGGTTGTCGGTGTTGGACTCCTGGTTTGAGTTGTCAAACAGGTCACCTCTCCTGAAATTAGGGTTAACTTATTAAATTTTCAGGAGTAAAGGATCATAGATGAGAGGGAAAAGAAATAGAGATGAGAAAAGGATAACTAGAATGCTATTGCCTAAAAGCATACTATTTCGGGCAGTTCGTATCGGTGCAGGCCAGGCCAGATCATATGGGCACGGGAGTCCCCGTATGCCAAGCTAGTGGGTCAGAGGAAAATCTTGCCAGCCCCCATGCCCTAATCCTTTCTAGACACCATTGCCTCAACTGCATGCCCTAATAGTCGCCTAAAGGCTCTGATACCATGCTGTAAAGAGGCGAGATCACCTCCTTACTAAAATTTAAAGGAAATACAACATCCACAAGTTTTAACAAAAATTGAGACTTTTGAGGATGGTTGCATAATAATCCAATTAAATAAGCATGATTCCAGATACATAATAAAATGTCAATAGCAGCGGAAAGAAAGAAATATCAAGCCTTCTAATGGTTTTATTGTTTATTACATCATTGCTTTCTAAAAGAAAAGATAAGATAGAACAGAGGATCTAGCTATAGCAACCTAGCCATCCTTCTTCACAAGCAAACGAACACAACAAGGAATCTTTCTTTAAGTCCTTCCTTCTCCTTGAATAACTCCAACACCTGGGTGGTTGGGAAGGCACCCAGCAAAAGGGAAAACAAGGAAAAAGTATGTGTTATACTACTAATCTATGCAAGGCAAAGAAAAGATTTAACAAGTAAACTAGTCAAGTATTTGGTGTAAGAGGATATCAAAGACTATGAGGTTTTCATGAAAGAACTTGCCATTAACAAAGAAAATAAAGGATTTTAGCATGTTTATTAATATGTCTATCTAACTAAGTAGGGTTGAGGCACCTACCGAACCTCTAACCTTAGGTGAGGGAAGAATTATAAATATTTCCAAATCACCTACAAATTTTTAATGGGGAGAATAATAAAAATTCCCCTAGGGCGATTTTATACATGCCCTCTATGGGTGGTTGTACAAAAGTACCACTACTTAAAATTTAAATAGAACATTTAATTTCATGCTAATAAGAGACTTATGGCAAGAATAGGCAAAAGATATTCAACATGGCAATGGGGTATGAATACCCAAACAAGAGAGTACTATAACTGATATTTGAGGCAAATAAGACAATTTAGGTTTCAAAGATATTCAATGGTTTAGATCAAATTAAACCTCATAGAAGAAATCTAGGTATTGGATTAAGTATTCCCCACTGATAGGTAGATGTACAACATGACTCATAACAAGCACATACTAATCCATGCTAAACACATACCTTTGCCACAGGTGTCCTAAGTTCCCTTTTTCAAATCTTCTCACGAACTATAGACCCAAACTTCCTAATACATCATTTAATTCATTTATTAGAATTGCATGTATTCACTTAAAAGATTTAAAACCCTAATTTACTAACTTTTTGTACAAACTCTCGATTCAGACCTCAAAAACCTCATAATCGTCTTAGTTAGGTTTTCCTGATCAAAATAACATATAATATTGTATATTTTGGAAATATAGATTTTCATGGTTAATTTTAGAGATTTTTAAGTTAATTAAATCGATATTAAAAACATTTTTTCGCAAACCTCAAAATCAAATCTCAAAAATATTTTTATTAGATAGATCTCATTTTCCTGATTTCAAAACACTATTTATATTTAAATTTTGACCAACGGATTAATTAATAAAAATTATTTGATTCTGACCAATGGTAGCTTGCCACGTAGGCAAAGCTAACCGCAGCCCGCGGTCGCGGGCGGCTGAGAGCGGCGACCCGCGTCTCAGGACCGCGCACCACCGGTCGGGCGACCCGGCGCTTAAACAGAGAAAAAGACCGTCGTGTCCTTGGAGAGAAATCAAAAGAAGAAGAGGACGGAGGGGCAAAGCGGTCAAAAGCCCATCGTCTTCAAGCTCGGTCGCGCGCGAGCTGCTAGCTCGGTCGATTTGGGAAAAATCGCTATACTCGACCAAATCGCGCATTCAGGTAGTCAAAAGAAAGAGCATAACGAGACGAACTTGAAGGTACCTTTAATTTGGACGGAGATGGAGCAAGCAGAGAGCACTAGGCGCCGCAAGACAGGAGCAACCGGCGGCTCGTTGGTGGTGCAAACGTCGACGAAATCCCAAATTAGAGGCACAAACAGGTTGCTAAGGTGATTGCGGTTGCGAGGGTGTAGTTATTTATAGGCAAGGAACCCTAAACTAGGATGTGGGTAGGAGAAAAGGGAAGTTGCCGGCGGCTACTTTGGGCGTTTCTCAAATACACGTTAAAGCTCGCAAAAGTTGGGATAATCTTGTGCGAAATCTCGCAAGGAAACCAACGCAACAAAAATCAAGGAAAATCGTTGAGTAAATCTCAAGTTATTGCGATTTTAAGAAAACGAAAAATCCAAGTGTGTTGCCTAATCCGACTCAAGGTAGAAGATGACCGCGCACCGTTGGATCGATGGACGCGGGTCCATCAAGCAACCTGGGCCGTTCGATCGCGCATTAGGTGAGGGAAATGTCCCTGAGCAAAAGTCGATTAAAACCATTATATTTTAAATGTTTTTCTCTTTCTTATTTTGGAGGCTCAAACGTTGCCCAAAAATTATGAAAATTTATATTTTGACTTATTTCGAGGCATAGAATCTGAATATGGAGTTAGTTTTTCATTTTATGAAGTTTAATAGGTGAATTAATTAATATGTCATTTTCTCTCTCCTCCCTCAAACGAAGTGATAACATTATCTAAAATTAATGTAACTTCACCCTTAAGTCTTCTTAATGGTTTGAAACACGATCTTGCAATTATCTTCTCAAGTTGACATTATCTTTTTATTTATTAAATTAATTAGAACATTCTACACTCTTTCTCTCTCCTATTTTCCTATTTATTCATATATCATCCAAATTAGTTGCAAATTTGCACAAAGGCTTATTTTTATGTTTAGAATATTAATTTGAAGTTATTTCCCTGATTTGAGATCACTAAATATTTTATTTCTTTTTATTGGCTTATTTCCTATTTTCCTTTGATAATGTTATTAATATTTTTATTTTAAATAATACTTGACCCTTAAGTTACTCTTTACTCAAGGAAACGAATTAAACTATCAAATTATCATGATGGTTTCAAATTATCTTGTTTGTTACAAAATCTTTGTAATTATCTTCTTTACTCATATTTACTGATATTTCCTTTACTTATTATATTTATCTTCTTTCTTTTATAAAATTCGGATTTCCTTCTTATTTCTTATATTCTAGGAAACACTAGAAGATTCTAGGACGAATTATTTTATCCCCTTTTTATATCTTAAGGTGAAATTGCATATTAAACCCCTTGTCTAAATCTAACTGAGTCATTTGTACATGAAACCTTGAAATAAGAATATATGGGAAATATTTAACCAATAACTATCTAAATTTCTTTTTAATCAAGACCAAGGACAAAAGGAACGAAAATGGAGATTAAAGCTTATAGAAAAGAGTACAAAGAGGTACAAAGGAGTTTTCAGTATGTTACAGAGGTTGGTTCACGTAAAGTCATTTAATATTTTTCTTATTTCTCCTTACTCTAATTAGGGGTCATATGGGTAGGGTTTCCATTTTACCCATTCCACTCCCATTTCTTAGGATTAGGATTTTGGGTTAGGGTTAGGGATTACCCATGCACTCTAGGTCTTATTGACTCCCTTGACCCACTAAGGACTTTGTAAACAAACCCTAGTCCCATCTATTGTTACCATCATAAGGAAAACCCAAAAAACAATTTTCTTTTCTTTATCATTATTTCCAAGCTACATATACATTTTTATTTCCAAATTACATGTACATTATTATCTCCACATTACTTGTGCATTAGTTGGTGGACGGTTTTGTAATCCTACTTCTTCTCAAAAACCTTAACTTTAGATGAGGAGAGAAATATCATTTTAATTTTAATAATCAAAAGGATGAGTAGTAGATGAATCAAGATGAGAATAAATCCTAAAGTATTTTATTTCAGGAAAAATCATCCAACTTTGGTCAGGCAGCTTGAAAGGGGCTAGGAGTCCTCATAAGTTGACTAGCGGTGCGGAGGAAAGTTTTGCTAACCCCTGGGTTGTTGTGCCTTCTAGACACCATTGTTTTTAGAAAATGACTTAATAATTCCCTCATATTTCTACATATTACTTTGAGATTATAAACTATTAAATTTTGATTGAAGAATCTGAGGCTATGATGCAAAATGTAATGACCTCACTTTTCAGAAAACCCCAATTAAGTAAGGCCAAAAAGATGAGAGCCATTATCAAACAAAATTCCCAAGGATCGATATTGTGATCAAAATAATAAGTACTAGAAAATAATTTCATCAATACACAATTACTATATGAAAAATTCTTAGATGAACTTTCACATAAGAATTAAAATATGAGAGAAGGAGTAATTATATAATCCTCATTACTTAGCTTAATGTCTTCATGTAATTTGATCATTCCATCATATCTTGATATCATCATATTTAAGTATGTACCTAAAAACGTTTTTTGACACCAAAAGCACATATCAGCATAACTAGTTATATTGTGTATGTGGGGTGCATGCAAAAGTGTGCATGTAAACTAACAACATATATTACATCAAATACATGCAAATAAGAACTGTAATTTTATTCACATAATCTCTCTTTATGTGATAATCCTAGTACCATTATAATTGAGCAGAACTAAATAAACACATAATATTTAGTTTTTCAATAATCGACAAAATAATGTAGGTAGTCATAGGTGTAACCTTGTACACTGATGATGATCCATGCATATTATTAAATCCTACTTATACCATACCATCCAATCAAGATAGCAAATAATCCAATCATTTAATCTGCATGTGTGTAAATCCTAAAGTGTCACCATCATGTTAAATAGATGAAACCCTACTCGGGTCCTAATCTATGGTTTAAGGTCACGTTCAGGGTTTAATCAGGATTAAGGGTACAAACCCTAATTCCATTAATATTACTTTATTAGAGTTATTAGTCCACATTGGACATCATATGTAACCTAATTATTATATCCCTCATATCCCCTTCACTCTGATCACTTAGATTCAATTATGGTTATAAACAACATAGTAAGATATGGCCTTTAACCTTAATTTATCATATTCATTATTATTCACTTTATAAACTCTAACCATCATCATTATGTCCATGACCATGTTAAATAACCATTATGTTCAACTTGATTCAATTATAACATAAAGGAAAGTTTTTTAATGATTTTGTCACTTCAATATCAAATGTAGGGGTTACATTTATTAATATTCACTTAAAAAAATAAATTACCCTACTTTAAAATTGGTATCAAATTTTGGCACCAATGACATTTTTTCTTGTTCGTATCATTTTTCTGATTAATTTTCATATAAACATGTTTCCATTTGATTTACAAATAATTTTCTAGAATTATTTTAATATCATGTCTGCCAACCAGGCTATGTTGGAGTTCAGTAACGACTCACAGTGGGTCTTAGAAGCAATTGAGGGGAGAGATTTTCTTAGTTTATCATCAGGAAACTATGTGATGCCTTTTATAGTCATGGGTGATAGGGTAGATGAGTTTCTAACTCTGCCCTCAATCTTGATTGGGAAGGAAATTGGGTTCCATCTAAATCTGGTGAGATATGTGCCATTTAATAGCTTTCTAGATTTGCCTTGACTTCTCGAACTCATAGGATATAGTCTCATGGGAAATGGTGGAGGGAGTAGGGAGAAAGAGGCCAACAAGGGATTCACATTACTGTTACTTTCTTTACCAATTAGGCATAAGGTACGAGATAATCAAAGAGTCATTGATTTCTAATCGAGTAGATGAAAGCCGTGTGACACATTGAGTGGGTGTGCTCTAAAGTTGGGGTCATAAAATTGGTTTCCCAATCAGCAAAACATATAATTATTGCAAAAAGCCCCCTCTTCCTTCACTATTTTCTAGAGACCAAAAGGAAACTCCTTTTTCTACAAAATTTGGAAGGCAGTCCACTAAAGTCCTTCCCAACTTATATCTACTTTTGAGATCCATTTGAAAAGGTTAAGTGACCAAATCTTATCCTTTTAGAAAATCTTTGAATTAATTATTCATACCACATTGAATGACTTTTCCTTTCAAATTCTAGATTTCTCTCAATTTTATTAATATTTACAAGTATATCAAAAGTCATATTGATTTGTTATTGTTTGATGGCACTTATGGATGGATAGTTACTCTTTTAATTATTGAAAACACCACATATCTAAATTCCTTTTGGAAATTTTTTTAAAATCTTAAATTTTAGTTGTCCAATAACTAAAAAAGTTATCACTGTTCATTTATGCATGAAAACTCTGTTTTTCGAGTATTCCACATAATTCCATACTTATAATACCAATTGTCAATCACATTTAGATATCCCTTTATTATTGTATTTTCCATTCTTTCTTTATAAATTATTCATTAATGGTTTTTTGAAACCAGTAAACTAAACCAAATCCATTCCATATGGAGTATTTGCACTTTCAAATCATAATTTCCAAACAAGACACATGGAGAACAATCTTTGTAATGTGTCCTTCATATTTCATAATTTGTAAAAAAAATATTAAAATATGGGAAAAACCAGGTTATAACACTGCCCCTTGGGCCTATGTAGGCCTACATGTTCTCACTTGAGCCAGTATCGGTATTCGGTTAGACGAACATATTTTGGGCACTTAACCAACTGCCCCACTCATCTTGTAGTTCCTGATTCCATGTGCAAGCTTTTGTTTGACACCGTCATGGACACAAGCTCCTATGGGGATTTCAGGGCGATCCACAAAGCCAAATGGAGACATGTCACTATGATCATCCAGAATGCTGGCACCTCAGACCCTCAAAGAGAATTGAGGGATCTCAATCTCATTTGTTGTCTACTTTTACACTCCCCTC
Source organism: Alisma plantago-aquatica (assembly GCA_963693085.1). Classification (NCBI taxonomy): domain Eukaryota; kingdom Viridiplantae; phylum Streptophyta; class Magnoliopsida; order Alismatales; family Alismataceae; genus Alisma; species Alisma plantago-aquatica. Next base: position 952,414,441 of record OY856410.1, on the reverse strand, counting down.
TCTCCATAGCACACTATGTGTGACTTTGTTGTTCTAGACACATGGAGTCACCACTGTAGAGAGGGACTCCAATGAGCGATCAGTGACTGAAATCCCCATCTTCATCCTAAAATGATAAGTCCAACAAATTTTTGGAGGTACGAATATCCTTGATAGTCATTCCAGGAGGTCTTGAGTAGCTAAAAATGCAAAACTTCTCTTTGAGTTTGGATCCTCTGTAGAGAAAGCTCCATCAGATTAGGGTTTTTCTCCTTCACCACTGTCTTACATTAACACAACTCTAGGTAGAAACCTCAAGCTTTGTTGAATTTAGAAAAAAAATCTAAGATAGGGTTTTCATGAGTTGTAGATTCTCCAACGAGACCCAACATTATCTCAAGGATATAGCTCATCAGTCAGGCTTGGTGGATGACCTACATTGCTTTGGGTGATCTCTATGACTTCAGACTGTGATAGTGATGTATCTCGTGGTAGGAGATATATCATATTCCCATCATTTCGACCACTTATTTATGCTTTCTTTCGCATGGGTGTTTGTAGAACCCATTGTAGAAGGAGAAATTGGGGGTGGCGAGATATCTCTCATCATTATAGGATTTAGCAAAAATAAGGGGTAGTTTGTTAAATCCTAACCTCATAGAGAAATGGGCTCATACAAAAGTAATAAATCACCCCTACAATCATGGAGAGATGGGGGCGTCAAAGTATTAATCATTTCCTCCATGAGATCTAGAGGTAAGGGACAAAGTTCTCACCATAGGATCTCTCAGTAACAGCCAAGATCAGGCCACTCCACACTTATACACTCTGTCCCAAATTTCTAATGGCCGCGTGACACATTAAATGTCATGACTTGCTATATATATCAACAACCATAGTCCTCAATGCATATAATTCAATATGTATTTGCAATATTCAAACCAAAACAGCTCCTTGAAGGGACATGTCATTTTTTAGTAAAATAAGGAGGTACTCTTATTCATGATGCCCTCCCTCTATAAGAAAACAAAGGTTTACACGTTGTTGTCCAACATCCACCCTAAGACTCCAAGGAGTGAACTCTGGATAAGATTTCCAACAGTACACACCCTTCACAATTTCTATATCTGTAACAACCCCGCCTCCCGGTAACCCCCAATTAAGGGAGACCAAGAGGTCAGAGCCATTATTCCAATTAACAAGATCAAAGGTTCGACAAATAATCAGTAATAATTATTAAATTCTACCATGACTATACTGAGAGCTGGAAAATAAAATAAAACTTTGCATACATTTTAAAAACTTAGGATATCTACTTCTTTCCATAGATTGAATCTATTCTATCTAATCCTCGTCACACTTTATTTCTTATTTTGACAATGTGTCACTTTACAGTTTGTTCTTTTCATGGTTGTACCTAAAATGCCGACAAACAAAATGTCGATCAACATAAATGAATATGCTGATATGTGAGGACAACCAGAATTTCACAAATATGGCTAACAATCTAAATTTCACAACCAAATTAGTTAACAAGCCAATTTACGCTTTCAATGTGACATTCTCCACCACTTTTTCCCTAACCCTAGAATACCCTCTTTAGGGTTTCTCTTTTGCCATTGACTTAAGGCCACCTTCTCAATCCCGAGCTTGGTGCCTGGGGTCACCTCTCATGGTGCCCATTAGTCATGCAACAAAGACCACCTTCTCAATCCCGAGCTTGGTGTCTGGGGTCACCACTCATAGTACCCATGGGTCTTCCCTCCTGGGCTTGACCTTTTTGCATCATCCATCAGGGTGGCATATAGGTGCGAGAATACAAACTTATATTATAATTGTGATAATCATAGTCACTCTATAGTTGCATGAAATAAAAGTCATCCAAGTAGTTATTTTCAGGCAACCGATAAAACATCTGGGAGTCGACATGAAACTAAAGAGATTAACCATAAGCGTAACAACATACATGATCCAGATTAACTTGATGTCCAAGCAATAATGATAAAGAACAATCAAACAAGAAATCAATAATATCCTAAAATTAATGCAATACATCCAAGTGTTATAGTTTATCTAAAACATTCTCAAGATAGACTAGGATTCCATCTTAGGCTTTCTAGGCCACCTTTAGGGTTTTATTAGGGTTTTAGCCTCCATAATACTTTTATCACATTTAATGCTCTCTTAGTTCACAAACCCTAATTTCAACATCATAAGCCCAATAATCATATTTAGTTTCTTTCAAATTAACAACTCATATTTCCTTATAGTTCAATTCATATATGAACTCTATTTATCACTAATTTCACATTAATCCACTAGAAAACCCTAATTACTAAATTAAGAGTATTCATCCACAATTCGGAACGTTTACACTCAAAATAGCTTAGAACCATCAAATCTCAACTTTATACATGAATTTGACCAATTGAAACCATTAAAAAACATAATTACTAACACTAGGGTTTCAAGGCCCATTAAAGCTTATTTATGTACATGGAACCCTAAATTATGGTTTCTAAATTCTTTATCATTCATAATTGGTGTAAAACCCTAAACCATGCACTAATTCATCTAGATCAGGTTCAAGTTCATCATTTAACGTTTCAACATGTTACTATTACTTAATTTCACCAATTAAGCATCATGAACTTAAGCATTAATTTCAATTAGGGTTTGTAATATGATTTCAAAGCACTTTTCATTAACTCAGAATACTTTTTCAAATAGGAACAAAATCAGTCTTTAAAATTATTTTTATTGGATTCTACACATTCTCCTGATCAATTTTCATATTTGCATGTTTCCATCAGAGTTACCAATAAAAAGATACACATTTTTGCAAGAAATCACTTACTTGAACCAATAACAGGCAACCATGTCATCTATCCCATGCAAATGGTAGCTTTGGCCAAACATAATCAAATTACGTCTTTGCCCCACTTAAGTGGCCAACACATTAGCACGCGGAGGGGGAAAAGCATCAAACTAGGCCTGATCACCTTCAACCTCATGACACCCTAGTTGTCGCTGACTTGTAGCACTTTAGGGGTCCACCCCCTCCTCTCCAAGGCTCGAAACTCGCCACCAACTGCTGCCCTTGCTCTACCGCCCTCTGCTGCACTTGGGGTGCCACCCAACTCACGACCTAGGTGGTTGGTTTGGGCGGGGCAGGCGTGCCACCTAAAACCATGTCGCCAGCCTTCTACAGGCAATGCATGATGGTCGTGGGCATGGGGATGATGTCCGATCAACCCAGGTTGTCGTGGGAGCTTCGTGCCTTTGACGAGACTTCAGCACAGCTCCTCGGTGCCCTCGAGATAATGGTATTCTTTTAGGTTAGGGTTTTGAGTGAAAATAAAGAAGAATGAGAGAGAAGGGTGCATGGGATTCTCCTAGACTCGAGCTAAGGTTTTTGTTACACCCCGATCTTACAATTTCCTCAAATCATGAGATTAGGGCATAAGATAGGAATTATATGTAATACAAAGAACACCCTTAATTTTTTTTTTAAACTCTTGTTTCTTCGCATTGAACCACATAAATCATTTTAACAATGGAATCTGAACATTTCTTTTACTAAACAGACTTTAATAGTAAAGATACATGTATAAACATTCATGATGTCTCTCACACCTTATGCACATAAGACCTACTAATTAGCATACAATTTCAAAAGAGGAATAATATTACACATCGTAATTACAACTCTCTCTCTTATCTCTTACTGAGGACCTAGAGTGACAAGGACCGACTGCCTCAACTAATCTTGTGCTTAACTCTTGTGGAAGATCTACACTGATGCTCTGACCATCTTCAAGTCCACGTGGTTAACCCTAAAATGTTTGAGTAGAGGGGTGAGCCTACTCGCTCAGTGAATGAGTACTTCAAAGAAACAGTCTAAGGCACTAATGTGATTACATATATAACTTTGAGTAAACGATATGAAATTTAACAACAATAAATACTACACTGAGCAGTTCTAAAACAATATAATTGAAATAACAAAGAATGTGAATATTGCATCCAAAGAATAACTACTAGAAGACTATGCTCTAGTCTTCCTTAACTCTTCCATTTATAAGGAACTCTGTGAACCTATATGGTCATATTTTAACTTATGCCCTGATCTATGCAGTGTACTCTGCATAGAGACTCGCAGTGCACTATGACCACACCGTACAAGACTTAGCGACACACCCGGGAAATGCTAAGTTTGACTGCCAGTCCTGGTCTGCTACAGGACCCACAGGCTCTCTGGCCTGACTCATAGGCTCTCCGGCCTTCTCTGCACTCATCCTGAGTGCTCTGGACTCCTCCTCTAACCTGAGCACACAGGCACAGGGAGTCAACACTGGGTTACCACCAGAATTACTCAACCGGTTGGTGTTGGATAACCCTTCTGTCCTCATGCCACCAGAATTACTCAACCGGTTGATGTTGGACACGAGTTTCACCCCTAAGGTACAGACCTCTCAAAGGGGTTCTACGGTGTTCATGGCACCTAAGTCTAACATTAACATAATAGATACATTTTAAACAGAAATCATAACTCATTTTACATTTCTCACAAGGCTCACACGGCCTTCCATATCATATCATATAAAACATCATATCTCATGTATTCAAACATATATCATGTCTGCCCAACAAGTATTCTCATTCTATCATTTCATACATATCTGCATGATCTCAGTAACATCCCTTTCTAGGGCATGTCATATCTCATCACTTGCAATTCATGAGATATGTATTGTGAAAATAAGAAACCCTGTAGTATATATATACCAACTCAAAGAGAACAAGCATGTAAAGTTAAATGCACAAACAACATACAATTCAACAGTTAAGCATCACTACATCTCATATGGAAACCTTTCATATCACCATAACTTAATTCATAGAACACCCTGTCCTTAGGGTTTCCTTTCCTTATTCTCTTATCACATAGCAACACCCTTCTCTTAGGGTTTCATTTGCCTCATTCACTTCTCACATGGCTCTCATAAGGATTTCACATGATATAAACATTCACAAATTAAAGACTGCTTTCAACAATTATATACAGTCAATATATGTATGAAACCATGGAAATTGAACTAAATTTAGGTTTCCATGCTATTCACTGAGATATCATGCACCAAGAATAAAATTCAAATATGGTAACCCATGAGGTACATCCTAACCACTTATAAGATTACTAGTCCTCTTCAATAAAGTTGAAACTCTAGTGATATCTCAATTAGGTTAAACCCTAATTACATCATATGGTATAAATCTGAAAAGCATTCTTACTAGGATGTGTTGTATATGTTTCTCATGTGAATCTACCATCAAAGAGTCATTCAAATAGAGAAGGAATCCATATCATATCAATTTGCAACAACTTAAATTAAACAGACATTTCAGGGTTTAGAATCACATACCAAGAAATTAGGGATTTGGATGCTATAATCAAATTTCGTGCATTATACTGTTTAAAAGAAGAACCCACTCACCCCAAGGTGTGAAAACACCTCAAACTGTAGCTCAACTCAGGGAATCTCGAACTCATATCAAGTCCCTAGCAAAACTCCCAATTCTTCTTCCATTCAACTCGGAAACCTTGAAAATGAGGGATTATGAAGAAAGGGTGAGAAAAGAGGGAATTTCGACATCATCTTGGATCAAATCAGAGCATGGACGGAATCTTGACATGAGAGAGAAGATTCACCATAAAAGTCTATGCAAAGGATCCAAACTTACTTGATTTCACCATTCCTCGGACCGCAAAACCCTAGGTCAGCAATTCCTCCTCTTTCTCCACTCAAGCCCTAACTCTCCCTCTCTCTCTAGATTTTCATTTCTCTGGTATGGATGACGAAGAATGAGAGCTGTGTGTGTGTGTGGTCGATCATATAAGTTAATTTGAGCTGCTTGGGTCAATTGCATATTGACCCAACACTCAACTTTAATTATATTGGCTGAATATTCAGTTATACAAAGTTACTGTAATTCGTTTATTTCATAGATCAAAACTTCTCCAAAAATTATGGTAATTTAGCACGTTGTTTATAATTGATCTTTAAAGCTTCAGTTAAAATTTTAGATCATTTGGAGTTACCAATAAATAATTAAAAATAGAACAGTACACTACTATATTGCAGTCTGCAGCAGATTCGGTCGAGTTTGTCCTGCACAGAACTCGACCGACACCCTCACTGTAGAGATCAAAAGTCATCCAAAAATTTTACCAATTTAACAGAGTGTCTAAAACTGTGTTGTTCAAGCACAGTTAAAATTTCAGATCAATTGGATATACCAATAAAAAGATAAAATTCAATTACCACACTGCTATATAAATCTGGAAATATGATCGGTCGAGTTTGAAACTCGACCGATAAACAGGTCATAACATTCTTCAAAAATTCTGATATTTTCCAATGTTGTTCACATTTTATATATCCAAATCATATCCAAATCTGAAGTAAATCAGAGTTACACATAAAATACTAAAAATCATTTACTGAAACACTATACTTATCGAATTTTGTATTCATGTATCATTAAAACCCTATTTTGGGCCGATTAGGGTCTATGCTTCTCAAACCCTAATTCTCAAGGCAAACGAACACTTAAACTTCTTATCATAGTTAAAACATTATCATTGGATTATTATTATTCATTAGATTTCAAGAGTGATCAGTCCAATAAATCATGTAATCATCTTGGTAACCCTAGTTTACCAATTAAGCTCAGATGGGGTCGTAACAGTTTTACCCCTTATATAGGGGAGGGTAGAAATACCCTAGGATGCCCATCCACGAGATCCAAGCCCCTATCCCAATGGGAAACCATATTCCTTCATTAAGAAGCTATCTTCTCTCTCTTCATTATCTTCTTAATAAACCATATTCATTGGATATTTAGGAATTCGAAAATCATCTCTCTTATTCTCTTTATGCTTCACTTTTAATCCATTGGCCATGAAAATATACTTCCTCATAAAAGAAAGTACCTCTTTTTAGTAATACCAAAAATTCATTAATTATGTATCACATTATTCTCATATTTTGTATTATTTGCATTCTCTCTTTCTTCTTCTTTATTGGGACTCCTTGGACCCTAATAAATACTAATATTTCGAAATTCCTTTTTTAGGATACTTATTATCCTTTTAGATGCATCTACATCCATTATTTCTCATTATCTTACTTATTTCTTTATTAAAAGATTTCTTTTCAAGCATTTCTCTTTATCTTTCATTTCCTTTTTCCTCTATTCATATTTCTTTGATTAGAAATCACATAAAAATGAAATTTATCTAATTGTAGGCATTAATTTCACTTTATAGAGATTTCTATGTATTTCTCATAATGACTTTGCTTAATATCCATTATCTTGTATCTTTTCCTTTTATTTGGACATTTCTTCTTTTCTTCTCTTTTATATCCATTATTGGTTTAATGTAATAATAGAAATTACAAAATTCCTATCAAAAGGGTGATTTGCAAAGAAATCCATCTTTTGAAGCAAAGCATACAACCTTTTCAATTAAGTCCATATTCACAAAATCTTTACAATTCAATTATGAAACCATAAGCAAAATTGAGGTTGTAACATCCTTCCCCTCTTATAGGAATTTTGCCCTCAAAATTCTCTCAAACATACAAACAAACAGGATAAGACTTCCTCATGTCCATCATGGTTCCCATGTGGTTTTACCCTCTCCATGCTGCCTCCTAAGATCCTTCATCATCTCATATTCTTGCATCTGAGTTCTTTCTCACCTTGGTACCTTCTACCCTCATAGGTGAATCAGGACATTTCAACTTCTCTCAAAGCTAACCGGGTTCATGGTTGAGCACATGGCTTAAGTACCTCACATAGTGTTCCAGATCGGACTTGTGGAACACATCACATTATCCTGAGGGGTAAGACTAAACATAACCATCTCCACCAATCCATCTCAAAAGGACCCATATATCAGGGACTCAGCTTTCTCAGTTGTAGCTTAGAGGCATCGGATTTTCACATCACATATTCACCCACAGTGAACTGCATGTCAGTCTGTTTTGCATCAGCTCACGACTCATGTCGCCACTGGGCTTCCTCATCCATCTCATGATCAAAGCGACTTGGTCTACACACACTACGGTCCTTTTCTGACCTTCGCAAGGTGGCTTCACCAAAATTATCTTAATGAAGTGGTGACCGACACAACCTCCCTTACAGAGCTTCTTTACATCCTGATACTGGCTATGGTGGTTATCATCACATCTCTCATAAGGAAAGAATTTCCCTCCATGTATCACCCTAAATGAGCACACATGCTCTCATCAGACCCTCTTGTATGGATCATACTAACCATTAGTTAGGGGTGATAAGCTGTACTCACATCGAGTTCTTCATGTATCTACTTCCACCTTATGGAAGTGAATCTTTAGGTCATATTCAAGTACTTTTAAACGTGCATCCTGGTGCATTTGAACCATCTCTCTTACTTGTAGTTCAACCGGATCTCTCTCCCGACAATATTTTTTCTTTCTCTTAGATTATGTCATCTAGGTCAGGCGATCTACCATAACCAATATTACATCTTGACCTTCCTTGGTCCATGGGAGACTTACCATGACATCCATAGTGATGAACTCACATTCCCTCTTAGGGAATTTTTATCTTTTGTATCAACTTACTGGGTTACTGGTGTTCGTCCTTCACTTCCTGACATGCATGCCGACAAGCCACATGCAACTTCATCATAGGCATCAAAAGTACTACTGAAACTTACAATCTTAGTAGTACCATGGTGCATCATGACTTAAAATCATGATATCCTATATGTCATGATTCCTCAAGATTGATTCCTCAGAAACCCTAAAACACTCTAGTCTGGGTTTCACCACCTTCTTTTCCAGAGAAGTGCATCTAAGGTTCTACAACCATCATTTTATCGCATCAAGGACAAGGCTGGCTAACCAAACAACCACTAACTTGATCAAAAGATCTTGTTACATTTGAGTGTTAGACAAACATATCTCCTTTTCCAAACTTAGGGTTAAGCTAACAACCTCTTCTAGCCTCCAACTAAACTAGGTAGCTTGACACAAATTTACCGTGCGTAGAATGCAAGTGCACGCGTCAGAGTAATATAGGCATTTGTGAGGCCCGAGTCGAACTCAGGGAAATGTAATTATTAGTAGACTACTACTAACTACCTGCAATCAGCTATACCAATTAAAATGATTTGAGAGTTGATTGAAAAGAAAAGAAAAATAAAAGAAAATAGAGCAATCAATTAAATGTTTGGTTTAATCAATTCAAATGGGAATCTTTAGGATTGTAGTTTCACCAAAAGTTCTCGTTGTATTAACTCCTACACAGTTATCCTAATTTGTCTCTCATTCCGGGTAGTGGCTTATATTCATAATTGCTCACTTTCGTGATACAATTCACTACCTAAATCTAGGTCAGTTCCAAGATAGTAGTAACATATACCCTAAACTAGGTGCATGAAGACCATACTCTGGGTTTCCACCATTAACTATACATCGCCTTTTTCAAAGGATTTATTAGTTAATGTGAATTTCGTCTCTTTTCAACCGTCAATTCTTCTTTCAAAGTAATTAAAGGTATTAGATTATCATTAGGGTGATCAATCATAATGATATAATGGAGAAAACGAAATCATACCACAGATTTAAGAGACAAATTATGAAATACTATGGTAAAAATGTCATACAACGATCACCCGGGCTACTCCTGGTCCTAAAGATAAAGGGGATTAGCCCTACATGTTCATCTCAATGAAAGACGTGGTGCGAGAAAGGGAAAACATGGGGAAAACATGAATAGAAGTGATGTAAACCCCTGAACGGAGGAGATATGGGAATTCCTCGGTGTAGAATGAGCGATCTATAGCCTTTCAGTAGTGGGAAACTCCTTCTATAGCTCTCGGAATGATCGGGGTGTGGCTCTGGGCTATGTTCTTCTCTCCTCTCCCCCTTGAGACTGGTGCAATGACTAATGACCTGATCGCTTTCTTAGGGCCGCCGTCATTAGGTATATGCACCACTTTAGATTTCCAAAAGATCACTGTCGTCCGATTAGAAATGATCTGTAACAAAACCAGATCTAACGGCATCGATA